>JASFAT010001124.1:0-507184 GCA_031353405.1 Baronia brevicornis | reverse complement strand
CTTCCTTTATCTCTTACTTCCCCTTCACTTATTTCGCTTTAAATGCCTCTTTTTCTCGTATTGCGGTTGTCCATCGGTGATACTGGTTGTAATCCACTACGTAACCTTCTGCTTGTTCGTTTGCTCATTTTTTCCAAGAAAAATAGTGAAAGAATTAAAAACACATTCCTTCTTTTCACACGGTTTCCTACTAGAAAACATGAATTTCTTTAAATTTCTATGTATCTGTTGATAATATTTTTTTGAAAAGGACAGGAATAGTTACATATATAGACGGAATATTCGAATTCTAATATGATCGAGAATAAGTTCCGTCATGGAGAGTCTGCGGATTGTCTTTAAAAAAAAAAACACCGAAAATGTCCACCGACATTATATGCGTGTGACAGAATTTAAACGAATCATTTTAAATTAGAAGAATCTATTCATAAAACATTTTATGTTCTAAGTACTATATATAAGGTGAACACAATACGTAATAGACACAAATTATCTTGTTCGCCCTGCAGTCTGCATATGTATACTCATCTCTTTCTTTACCATTTTATCGATGCGTATGCACATTAAGTATGATACGATATTCAAGCGCAAATTTGTTATAGATATGTTTACTTAATATGCGAGCGTGTCTTATCTTTCTACTTTTAATTGTATGAATCAATAGCTAGCTAATCGCCAAGCTGGTCATGCAGATAAGGAACATCTGCTACCTTATAGGTAATAGGTACATAGTACCATAAATGTTGCTCCCACAGCACGTAACGCATATCAGGTTAGGTATGTATGTCTTAATTCTCAATAGAGCGGTTATTATTTATTATTATCAACCCGTAAACTTATTTTAGTGTAGATGCTAAGATGAAATCCAGACAGTAACAGAAAGAGAACAATACAATAAGTCACTCGATGAAGGCAAGGTGTGTTCTATTTTGCGTTCGCAACTATCGCAATACTCATACTCCTTTCTACTTGCAGAGCAATGGCATATCCATTCATGTCATGCGCATTATTTTTAATGGTACCATCATATTACATTCATATTATCTATGAGTATCATATAATCATATTACATTTATTATAAAAAGTAATAATACATTTATTTATACTATAGCATTTGGATGTATAAAAAATGTACATGAGCAATATGCAGAAATAATACTATTATTTAATATCTATACAATAAAACCTTTACAATACTTATACTTAACTATAATAATTTAATTAATACCTATACAATAAAACCTTTGAGACAATCACATCGATTGTTTTGGTGGTCGTTGAAAAGTGTGTGTATAATAGTGGATATCCACACAATATTATTTTTCAAATTTGTTTCTTAGATCTTGGCAAGATGGTAATTAACTTTCCGTCTAAATGATAAACATATAAACGGTCAAAAAAAACGGCATAAAAAATTCTGTCTAATTAAACTTTTACCATTTAGAAACATGATAAATGAATTTAGGCGTAACTATGCGGCAATTCATTATTCTGATGGCATTCTAATATATAATTCATTTACTGTTTCTAGAAAATAAATTATATCACTTATTATTTGATATAATATAAAAACAATAAATAATAACAATAGGTAAATATTTAGGAAGGAAAATTAGGTTGATATGTTAATTAAAATAGCGTTATTTTGGAAAAAAAAGCATTTTGTTATGAGACATAAGTTAAAACGATAAACGATTACTATTAATTCTACTATGAACAGGGCGCGAGCGTTAACAGCGACAAGTGCAACGCACTTGAACAGCAAACAAGGGCACTGTAACGCCAAAGATATTTTATAGAAATTTTAAGCATATTTCAAGTGTTAAATAATTTGAGTAAATTCAGTTTGTTTTTAATTATTTTTAAAAATACTTAATAATATAATTACATAAAACCGATACATAAACAATGACCAAATGTCTGCTTATGCAGGACTATACAGCGATATTGTTATTACTTTGAAAATATATTTAGAATTTTTAAACCTTAATACAATTTTTAAAGATATAGATGTATATGTTCTACATCCAAAATTTTACATAAAATATTTGGGTTCTTAGAAGACTGCTCGAATTAATTATTGGGAACTAGACCAGTGTGTCAATTTGTGTTTTAGTAGGTTAGAATATTGTAAGACATATAGTAAGTACAAGATAAAACAATGTTTATGTTTTAAAAAAGGAAATTAACAAACGATAAGATTACAAGATAAAATAAAGTTATTTTCTTACATACCAAATCACTTGCGTAACCTCGCGTGAAACGCTCGCACTGGTATATTGATAGTGTCAAAGACGGGGGAGAGGTATGGTAGACAGAGAAATCAAGTGTTTTCTCTGTCTATCGTAGAGAACATGTAAAAGTTGTGCGGTGCGCGAATATAAAATTAAATGTAGACCCTACATAGTGATTTTATCTTTGTGTTTTTAGTTTTATTTTGATTTAATCGGAGCCGTCTTAAGCATATTCCGTGCCGGGGTACGGGTAATCAGCCCGCGCCCCTGCTGTTGTTGTTGAGTTGTGTGTATTAATATGTTTGTGTTGTGTGTATTAATTTCTTAAAACTCTGTAATTTACAAAAAAATAGCATTAACAAAAATTTACTTCATTTTAAAAAAAATTACTTATATTTTTATATTATTATTTAATAGGTAAATACCTTATCAACTTAAGCAATATAATTTTAATCTATCATTTATTAATTTTAAGAAAGTTCTGTGATTTACCAAAAAATGCACAAAACTTGCTAAAAGCTACCGCTGTACGTCGATTTTCTGTTTGTGGTGACCTTTCCGGGTCGAACTGGCCCGTGTAGTGCACGGCCGGAGTGGTACTACGAATATTATATAGAATAGTTCATAATTTTAATTCTACTGCGAAAGCATCACAGTCACACTTACATCGCCACTTCGTCCCGGACGTGAAAAATTTGAAATTATATCATATGTATGTTTGATATTCTGTAATCGCGCCGGTCACCATGCCCGCTTGTCAATGTGAACAAGGTCTATGACTGGTCGCATTGAAATATATCGAAACAGCGAAAACTGTAGAAAAAGGGATGCTTAGATGGTTTGGACATATAGAGTTGATGGATGAAAGACGACTGGCAAAAGAAATTTACCTTGCGAATGTGGATGGAAGGGCCGGAAGAGGAAGACCACGAAAAACGTACCTTGACCAAATTGCTGAACTTTTTAAGAAAAGCCAGGTCAAGAGTACCCTCAACCGGCGGGCTTGCATGAGGAGAATAATGAGTGTGGAGGAAGCAAGGGAAGTATGCCGAGATCGTAGCTGATGGAGATCTGTGGTCTCTACCTATCCCTACGGGAGACAGGCGTGACGATATGTATGTATGCATATTCGGAACCCGGAGGCGTCTCAAATGCGTTGCCGGCTTTTAGTAAACACATACCTACGCTGTTTTTTTTTAATGCGTATTAATAGTATCATTTTTTAACGATTATCTGCAACCCGCTCAACATAATAGTGAATGTATATTGTATAAAGTACCAGAAAGAAAAAGGTTAAGTACACCTGAGTTAGATTACTGGTGCTTACGATCATATCTGCATTTAATGCAATCAATTACATAGTGATGCGAGTAATTCATATATATGCATCCTTATCAAACTCATGACAACAATGGTGTGCTCTTTCTTTTTTATTTCATAAGTTACATAAATGTACATATATATATATATATATATATATATATATATATATATATATATATATATATATATATATATAAATGATGATCTGAGGTAACAAATATAGGCTGTTTTTATTCCGAAACTAGCCCTTACAGGACGCACGACAGTTTAATAACGCAATAAATTGAATTCCATACGGAAGAAGCTAGTGATTGTACGCCATTTAACAAATTAACAATGAAAATAAACACAATTTTTTAATGTTCTTTATTTTGAACAATTGCAACAATACAATCAGTCTGCGCATTAATTATAATATTTTTTATATAATCACAAATTATGAAAATAAATTACCGGCTTTATTAAAGTTTCTGTGACAGTAAGTATTATTAAACTAATATGCAAAATATTTCTTAGTTATCTCGCTCGTGTTTGACGTGCTAATTTTAAATATTCGCGCGATTTCGAACACTGTACTATTTAGCGTTTTGGATTTTTGTTTAGGGACAACGGGACAGGTGGTCGAGAAAAGGGACAGTCCCATTCAAAACGGGACGTATGGTCACTTTAGGCACGCAGTGAGGTGCAAAGAAGAGTCGGGGCATTTATATCATTTGATTGGATATTCACGCATTACGAAATCTTACACATTAAGTGCAAAACAATTTAAAATGAGAAAGTAATACTTATCTACCTACCTAAGTAAAGAAGACGTTTTATAATTTCACGAGAGAATGGGCCATATAACTCGTGCGATACTTCTCTGGCGCGCACTCTTTAAAATTACAACAGCAGTAAGTCTTGACTGTTTTTACTTAGTCAACCAGTAATAATAATTATCTTTCTTTTGATATAAATTTCAATAAGAAAACATATGGATATAAATACCAATTAAATTTATACTTTGTGCTTTCACTTAATATTGATTTGTTTGGTTAACAAATAGGTGAAAAAGTTACAAAAAATACATTAATTTTAATTAAAGGTAGGTTTGATTTCATTTTCTCAGATATTTAAACATTGTTAGCAAATTGGCTTGTGACGACCGATTGACTTAGTGGCGGGGCCCTGCGCCCGCGGAGTCAAGGGTCGTGGGTTCGATCCCCGTATCGGAATAAATATATGTATGAATTTATAAATATTTATTCCGAGTCTGGTAACCCCCCCAATCCGCATTTCCTTACCTGCCCTCTCTTTTCTTCTCTATCCTTCTCCATTCCTCTCCGCCAATTCACGGTCTGCCGTGCCAATGTATGCGTGGCTAGGGGCAAGCTTAGTCGCAAGTGTGCCGACCGTCCCGGGATCGGGCTCCCCGGGTACTATGGTGCCTTACCTCAGCATGCGGGGCTCTGCTGGGGTTGACCTTCATTCTCCCTTGCGGCTCGGGGGATTCACTAAGACGAATTTTAATATTCCTAATTTGTTGAAAAATGACGGCAACGTGGTTCGTCACGTCCTGATTCCCACAAGGACGAGAAGCGAGCCATTTCGCTGCGATGAATGTGAGAGGAAGAATGGATGAAATGATGGATGAGTGTGGAGGAAGGTGTGCCAGGATCTTAGCGGATGGAGCTGTGGTTTTTGCCAACCCCTGCGGGGGATAAGCGTGAGTATATAAAAAATAAAAAAAATAAATTTAAACATAATTTCAACCAATTAGTAAAATATTATTTCATGTATTAAGATTGCTAAAAAATATCTTTCATTTGGTAAACAAACAGGTGGAGTTCCTATGGTGTTGCGGATGTCTATGAGTGGCAACACGCTCGCTCGTTTGCCTTCCTATCCCATTAATAAAGGTCGTCCTTAGGTAAATCTGAAACCAGTTTTATCGAGCGCTCAAGATCTTTCACGATAACTATACAATATTTCATATGTACTCCGTTATTTCTATATAATTGTCAAACCATATAAAATCATACGTGATTAATAATATGATAAAATGAATCTGGAGACGTATTGAATACATTCTATTAAAGGTTAATTAATAACTTTATATATAGTATTTTATATTTAGTATAAATAGAACTCGAATTCGATTTGAGCTCCTAAAATCTCAATACGAAAATTCAAGTCAGTCATACATTGATCTTTCATATCAATAAAATGTTTTTAAGTTTACGTGCGTTTACTTAAACGTCCCTGTAAAATGATTCGATGGAGTTATAGGCGAGTGACTCTGTACGGTGAGGCGCGGTCGTTTACCTCTACAGGGAGAGGAAGACGGAGAGGGGGGGGGAGGTATTGCGTCGTATTAGGACTCGCACACACGCTATATTTCGGAAATAATATTGCCATATGTGAATAGTTTTTTGCTATGTTTTGATGCTGCTACTTCTTCCGTTTCAATAACTTCCATTGTTTTGCAAGATAATTAATTGCAAGTTAATTTAAAGCACATTGGATACACATAAATAATATACATTTATGTAACCAACAGCTAAATTTTGTGTGATGTATAACTTTGTGTTTTCAGAATTTTTTTCCACCACTTTTTTTTTACACACACTGACTAACCTTTCAACCTTCATCGTCAAAATATTCCAATAGGAAAAAAAATTGACATAATTTCGTGCTATCGTTTCAAATGAGATCTATAAATTATATTAATTGCTAAATTAATTGCTAATTAATTGCTAAATTAACTATTTTATTATTACTTTGTCTTTTGTAGATACTAACGAAAGCGCTTGAGTTGTTTAGGGATTACAACACAAAAATAAACGGAAACCTACACAAAAGACAGAAAAAACACGATATGAGACTTTATCGTGTTTTTGGATAACGGCTAAGTAGTGAAGCTTCCCGAGTTAAATGTTCGGGAGTTCGATTCCCGGTCTATATGTTCATCGGTGTATATGTTCATCGGTGTATATGTTCTTATAGCCCATCTGTTTTAGACAAGCGTGTGCGTAAATGTCTATTACTTCAGAAAAGTAATATGCTATGGAAATATAAAAGAAGAAAGCACTATACTTTATGTCATGCACATTTCTTCTTCCTTGTTCGATTTTTTTTCAGAGGTACTTTTAATTCGATAAAGTAGCTACAGGTTAAATATTTTTTATTGATATGAAAGATAAATATATGACTGAGTCGAAATTTTAGTATCGAGATTTTAGGAGCTCAAATCGAATTCGAGTTGAATGGATTTTAATAAAAGATGAAAGTTATTTAAGAGCCGACGTAAGGATTAAGGACAACATACAATTCAAACGTATTTTAGTATTCGCTTAAACACAGTTCCACGCAATATTTAGTCCACGTAAACAACGATGCGTGAATAATAAAAAAGTTTCACTTTGTATAATTAAGACCATATCATTTTTTTACATATTCAAGCTTTTCTGTAATATCCACAGAATGTTGAATTTTGAATTATGTTGAATTATTCCATGTTGATGAAGATTTACTGGTAAATAATTTTAATATTTTTGTTCGATTACCTTAGATTATAGTAAATGCTTCAGTAATGGCAACTCTATCATACATACCTAGTTGTTTCACCTCTCCGTTCCCCGCTCCGTTCTCCGCAATGCTCTGCTGTGACGAACGCTGTACGATGTATAAATGTAATAGTATAAGTAGGTTGTCCTGCGTACCGACTCGCTAAGTGACAGCGGTAAGATAAATATTTTATTAATACTCGTTTAGTTTGAAACAAATGCATTGTTTCGATAATGTTTTGTAATTATTCAATTTTTTTTCAAAAATAAAATAATAGCTTATTAATCGTCTGTACTGTTTGTCTTAATTGACATCGAAGGGATCAGGGGAATGCGTGGTGCGGGGGGCGGGCGCTCAATATCGGGTGTAATAGTGATGAGAAGAGTTCGTTGTATAAACGAACAGTTTTTAAAATTAACGGATATATAGACCGTTTATATTTCATCGATAAACTAGTTGAATCATGAACGACATTAACGCATTGCTTATATTTACGGTCGACGTCAAGAAACAATCCCCATGCGTACGAAGCTGTTGGTCTATAAGGCGTATGTTCGCTCCCGATTGACCTTTGCTGCGAGGCCTGGTGATCTTTGGTCCCAGAAACCCAGTGCAAACGCGTCCAGATTTAGTAGAATCTGTCTCTGCGCCATCGTGGAGGCGGCTCACTATGTGCGTAATGACGTAATAGCGAGGGACTTCAGGGTGGAGAGCATCTATGAGTTTGTGGTCCGGTTGACTCGGAAGATTTTTGACCAAGTCGACAATGGACCACATTAACACCTCAAAAATTTTGCTCCCGTCCACGCTCGCCCACCCGAGGGATGTCCGCTCCCACGCGAAGTCTTGACGCCGAGTGGTTCCCGCGAGGGACAGAGCCAACGACGGAATCAACGTAGGAATAGGTTCGGCAATATCTCGATGACGCGAAGTCCTTAAAGAACGTTCAAAAGCCGCTGGGAACATCAGCATCTATGACCGGGGCGCGGTCGTCCTGAGTTGCTGCGCGAGTGATGGGGTTCAACCCCGAGGCTCGATTTCAAACCTCTGCGCGGCGTGCGGATTGTTTGTTTGTTTTGTTAGAAATAATTGACGATAGATAATTTGTTTATACAATTTATAGTTCACACAAAACTGTAGACGGTAATAAAAAAGAAACAGAAACTAAGTATGAACATTATAAGTGCAATAATGTGTAAATATTAAATTTGGTATAAATTGTAACCATTGTAATAGACATATTTATTGAGTATTATTAGTATATTAATAATTGTAGGTAGTGAATTATATATCCAATATTATTTTGAATGTCTATAATTCGTTCTTCTTATTATTTTTAATGATAATAACCAGTAAATAATTAAACCTTCGATAATAAACGGATAGTAGACATAGTTTTAGAATGATGTGAGAGCGACATACACTTTTTCAAGTGGCAAACTGCAAACTACGCTTTTTCACAATACAAGCGACCCTTCACGTTATTGGTTATGATCACGATGTAATTCATCCGCTATTTAATGAGCCTCTCCCATTATGGTGATCATTTCCAAAAGGAGCCATTGGAATTGGCGCACTATTATATTTATATCATATAAGCAATGATTTGAAAGTCGTATTTTGCAACGGGATTTGTTTTCATCGAGTGCATTTATAAATGCTAAAACAATTTTTAACTTTAATTTCCATTTCAGGTTACCTAAAACACGATGGAGACAAGACGAAAACGTAAAAGGAAGATCACTTCTCATTTGAAAGGTTTTAACTACGTTCCATTTATTTATACCACTAGTTTAAACAATATGAGTGTTTTAAACCAAGATACAGAATATATGGAAGCTGTAGACGTTATAAATAAAATAGAGTTTGAAAGTAAACCAAAATATAATGTAACAGTCAGGAAATTTGTAGATAATAAATATAAGTTAACGTTTAATGAAGTGAATTTCAAATTAAATAGAATATTACGAAACAATCATGTAAAGAATATATACCGAAGGGATTTCTTACGAAGCAAAGAAAAAAGACCTTCCAACAGTGATGATGATAATATAAATTTGCCATTTACGGCAAAAGCCCAACAAGATGATAGTATAACAATTATTTCTGATACTGAATCTGAAGATATACCCCTTCAAGGATTGAAACGTAAAGCATCAAACGAAGTACTACCAGAAAGGCCTATTGAGAATCGGAAAATAAAAATTAATAAAGCAGGAACGAATAAATATATAGTGTTTGAAATTTTTAGTTCTCTTAAAATGGAAATCTATCATTTTGATGATAACGACAATTTAATAGAAATTCTAAATGCAAACGTTTGTGATCATAATGCAATACTAAGTGATCCTTCAAATAGCTCAAAATATGTTTATTTAAAAGTTTGTTGTTGGTATAAGAGGGAAATGTGGATTGTGAACTATTTGTCTACATTTATAAGTTTAAAAAAATTACGTTACTTACAAAAACCTCATCCCTGTCGTCTCGGCCAATGCTCATGTTGTTGTAAAAAAATAACAAGTGAGTACTGTGAAATTGAAGAGAAATCTACACAAGAAGTGAAGCCTTTATTGCAACTATCAAGATATTGTGAAAATATCACTGACGTTATAAATGAAGAAAATATTCAATGTGTCTTTAATCTCATTTATAAAGCAGTTTCATTTGTAAAATATAAAAAATGTGCCACACATGTCACTAACGTTAGAATGTCGAATGAAATAATGCATAAGACAAAAGTGATAGAAATTTTTAATAAAATGAAAAATCAAATGGAGTATTATGAATACTCACAGTATAATGGATTATGTTTCATAGCAAGGAGCCGACCGACAAAGACTTATATTAAAACTCCTCAGAAACAAATGTTGTATGGATTTAAAATTCTTGCTATAAGACATTTATGTTGTTGGAATAATTTAAATGATTTATTTGATGAATTATTGAGTCATGAAAAATTCCATTATAATCTGATAAAATTTTTAAAAGTACCTCATTCTTGTTCTTCTCAAAATTGCATATGTTGTTGCAAGATTCAACATAAATCTATTACTTCAGCAAATGGTGAATGTTCGCAGTCAACGTTTCCAATAAAGTGTCCTAATCTAGTTGTAAGACATACTCGGTTTTACGTCGATAGTAAATATTATTACGTTAATTTTGATAATCGAAACGACCTGCCTCAACATGAAGTTTTTGTAAAAAAAAATATCATAATAGACAATGATAATAACAGAAAAACAATGAAGGAAAATGTGACAACAGACAATGGCAAAACGTATTATGTACCCTGTAAAAATGAAATCCTGGAAAGTGTAACAGCCGATACTACCTATTTGCATCAAGTTCCCATTAAAAATGAAATCGAGGAAGATGTAACAACAGACAATGCAAATACGAATCAAGTACACTATGAAAATCAAATGGAGGAAAATGCAATAACGGACGTTGACATTACGTATCATGCACCCTGTAAAAATGAAATGATAGAAAGTGATTCTGTGAAAGTTTTTAACTTAGATGTAATAGATATATCTTTAATGAGAGCATTAACAGATAAATTTCGTGATATAAAGTTTACTGTCCTTAATGGCAAAGTATCAGCACATCTTAATTGCCCTGTCAACCAAATGTTGTCCCCTATAGAGCTTAGTGTTTTAACACACATTGTCCAACACGCTCAAAAAAATATCAATTATAATTGTAGTTCCAATGTAAGTTTAGATAACATTTTAAAAGAAAATGACTTAAAAAGTATTGTAAATACTGCAATAAAGGAAGAAAAGATTTCTTTAAATAAAACAAAAGATCGAGATTCAGAAATAAAAGTTTCTCAGGACAGTATTAGCTTAACCAATGAAAACAATCCCACTAGCCAAAAACCATTAGGCATATGGCAAAGTTTGGGAAACCTAAATAATAAGAGAAATATTCACTATCTTAAGTATTTTCGTTCATTTATTGAAAACAACATTAAATGTAATAATGAAACAATATATCCAAAAATCTTAAACACATTTTCTCTTAAAGAACCAAAAGCATTGATGAAAAAATCATCAGACCATTTATTGCCAATGCCAGTAAATACAGTACCTGAAATTAAAAATAGGACATCTAACGTAGGTGTACAAACTGAAGATTCAAATAACACTGCGAATAAACCAGATGTAGTATGTGTAAATGTGCCTAGTCTGAATCATTGTGAATCCAAGTTAGTGCCACGCATCCCAAATTCTACTCTTTTACGTGTGAATTCATCACCAGTACCCGTTCCAGCTATTGTTGAAAATATTTATTCTCAGGAAACACCTAATAATTTCCCAGAAAATAGTCTCTCAGTCTCTTCAATTTTATCTGTTTTAGGCTGTGAGGTGGAAAATGTAACAAGTAATCATTCCTTTATTAATAAACCTTCAAATCCTGATGCAAATTTTGAATTGAGGAGAAAAAAAATTATAGAAAAAAAGAATTTAGGAGGGGGGCATGAGTATCTACTACCTAGTACCTCTACAAAACTCCAAACAGATTTGTTTAACGAAGTTGGGAAACAAAAAAAAGGTTCTGATCTTGACTGTAAAAAAGAAATTCAAATTGATTTGACAGTGGATCCTGAGTGTAGTGAATATGACTTTGAAAATGACATAACTTTATATACGATAACAAAGAAGTTGAAACGATAGCATATATAATTATAAGTAACCAATTGTTTGCTATTCCTTTCATGATTATTAATATTTAAGGCAATGAGAGCGAATTATATAATTTATCAGGTTGGGGAAAGTCTTTTCGCATGCATGTATAAACTTGCAATAAAATTTCTTTGGCTGTAATCTTTGGAACTGGCTGATATTGGTGTCATTAAAAATGTTACATTTTAAAAATAGAAACAAATTAGTACGATGTTCTTTTCAGTTATTTTTCTTTCTGTCAAAATGAGTGAATCTAATGAAGAAATTGGATATATTTTAAAATTTTATTAAAAAAGGGAAAAAATGTCTCGAAAAATATTTGCGATGTTTATGGGCCTAGTGCAGTGTCTGTAAGAGTAACGCAAAGTTGGTTTAAGCGTTTTCAATCTGGGAAATTTGTGTCAAAGGTGCACCTCGCCCTGGTCGCCCTGTTATGGAAAAAATGGACGCCATTTTTGAAAAAGTGGAGAAAGATCGGCATATCAGTAGTTATGATGTAGTTGAAGAATTGGAAATTGATCACAAAATAGTTTTGACCCATTTGAAAAAAGCTGAGTATACAAAAAAGCTCAATATTGAGGTGCCTTACAAGCTCAAGAGCTGAAAGAGACCTAATGAGCCGTGTACTCGTTTGCGATTCTTTATTGAGACGTAATGAGACCGAACCGTTTTTAAATGGATTAATGTTTTAAGCAGATTAAATTAAAGTCATAAAAAGTGAATCATGTACGACAAGAACGTGCGAAAAAGTCGTGGTCAGTGGTCGGCCAGGCTCCACAGACTATGGCAAAACCAGGTTTAACTCGCAATAAGGTGATGCTGTGTGTATGGTGGGATTGAAAGGGCGTTCCTCATTATGAGCTTTCGCCGCTGGGCAGAATCATCGATTCGGATTAGAGATCCAAATCGATAGTTCTGCTCGTTCAGTACAACTGCCAACAACTGATGAGATTAAAGCAAGAAATTGGGAGATAGAGGCTGGAACTGATCAATAGGAAGGACGTGGTCTTTAATCACGATAACGCTAGATCACACAGAACTTTAGCAACTCACCAAAAATTAAAAAAATTTAGACTGGGATACATCTGCCATACAGTTCTGATCTTGAACCCTCAGATATACACCTACTTCGGTCTCTGCAGAACTTTTTACGCAGTGTCAGATTAATATCAAGAGTGGACTGCCAAAACTACGTGTCGCGTTTTTTGTTCAGTACTCTACAGCAAGGGTATCATGTCAGTATCTACAAAAGTCATCGAACAAAATGGCACACATATATTAAAAAAAAAAAAAAGAAAATGTCTTGAGTTATCATAAAAAATGCAAAGAAACTTTTTCTGAACCTAATGTAATAAAACGAACGTGTGTTCAAATTAAACAGGCCACAAAATAATTTAACGAGATTGAGAAGAAAACTTTTATTTTTACAAGAATGTAAACCGATTTCCAAGTTTTTAAATCGTTTTCCATATTTTCTATTCTTTAATTTCGCTAATTTCGCTTCATCTTATAATTGATAAAGCTTCATCTTAAGGGAGGAGATGTTATAACCCGATGTAGTTCGATATAGTAATGTCGAATCAGCATCCTACTTGTTTCAGTATATTTCCATTGTGTTCTATCTATTCGGTCAGCATTTTTTTGTTACTACACAGTCACTTGTTTTATTTATTACATATAAAAGTTAGTTAGATTCAGTTAGTCGCTAAGAGCGGTTCGCTCCGGGAAATTCGAAAATCGGTGCCAGTAAAAACTATACTTGTGGAAATTGGTTTAAACATTAAAATCCACTTTACACCAGTATACAAAGCTTCTTTTTTTTTAAAAAGACAAACGGGGACGGCCTCCTAACAATACGAATAATTTGTGTTAACATGATTAAAACATACTGTAAGATGTAATCACAATCCTTGGATTTTTATAATTGTGCTATGCAGTGATGTGCAATATACAGTTTTCTTTGTCATCATTTATATCATACTGACGTTCCCTTTTTTCCTTTTTCCCTTTTTAATTTAATCTCTTGACGTTTTTTCTAAGTGGGGTGCCATTATTTAGAAAGTACTTTTGTCACTGATTCACTCAATGTTTTTGATACCCAGTCCACAAATGGGCTTCGTGCTTACGAATACCTTTGACCATAACAAAAATATTGTAGCTACCTACTACAGAATATACATTTCAAGAACAAATTCGCGGAACAAGCTTTGTTACTACGCACTTGCGGAATGCGCTTTGTTACGCCGCATTCGTGGAATGCGCCTTGATTCTCCGCATTCGTGGAACGCGCTTTGTTGCTGCACACGTGCAGGCACAACCGCGTCTCCCGCACCCCGAGCTCTTCTCCCGCCATTCACCAGTTGTATATATAATAGGTCCACTTGGTATAGAAAAAAGAGTATTAAACCAGACTCCGGTTGCATCACTTCACAGTTAAGATACTACCTCTTACATTGGTGACCCCGACGTGATCAAACCCGACGTGATCAAACCGACGTGATCAAAACCGACATGATCAAACCCGACGTCATAAAGACCTCCTACATTGGTAACCCCAAATTGAACAACATGGCTGCAGGAAATACTCAAGCTTCCACACCGCAACAGTCAACTACTCAGCCAGCGATGCAATCGAAAAACTCACTTCTACGAGAAGCAATAAGAAAACTAAAGTTAGTAATCGCCGCACTGAAGACATCACACCATAACCCAAACCCAAACTACCACCGCAACCGCCAACGTCATCGCTCTTCAGACCGCAGATCACAGTCCCGCAACCGCAGCGCAACACCGACATCGTCGATATGTTATTACCATCGCCGTTTTGGTAGTCGCGCACAAAAGTGCACAACTCCCTGCACATTCAAGCCCAACGAGTCGGAAAACTAAAGCAAGCACTGGATGCGGCGGGAACCAGTGTTGCAGCACCTTCACACCGCCTTTTCGTCACCGACAAGAATACGAAACTCCAACTGTTGGTAGATACCGGTGCAAACATATCGGTAATACCTAAGTACAAAGGAGCAATCGCGAAGCCACTGTCGTTCAAGCTCTACGCCGCCAACAACACTGTTATATCTACCTACGGCGAGAAAACCCTGGAGCTAAACCTAGGTTTACGACGCGCTTACAAGTGGCGATTCATCGTGGCCGACGTCAACAAGGCAATCCTCGGTGCTGACTTCCTCAACCACTACAACATTCTCGTTCATGTCAAGAACAAAAAATTAATAGATAACACTACAAACTTGGCAGTCAACGCGCCAGTCTGTAGGTTGTCACTACCAACCATTCGCAGCATCGACAACCAGCAGCCATTTCACGACATCCTTGCCGAATTCCCAGGAACAACACGCCTAACTGCGATGAATCTTACATCAAAGCACAACGTGGAACATCACATAGAAACAACTGGGCCGCCCATCTACTCACGCGCCCGTCCACTACCCCCACACCGATACATCGCAGCCAAAAAGGAGTTCGAGACAATGATGCAACAAGGATTGTGTCGACCGAGCAAAAGCCCATGGGCAAGCCCACTACACGTAGTGCCGAAGAAAAACGGAGATATACGTGTCTGCGGAGATTATAGAAGGCTTAACAACATTACCAAGCCAGACCGCTACCCCATACCACGACTCCGTGACTTCACGCATCTCTTGCACGGGAAAACAATTTTCTCTACACTCGATCTCAACCGAGCCTACCAACAGATAACAGTGAACGAGAAAGATGTAGAGAAAACAGCCATAATCACTCCATTTGGTTTGTTCGAGTTTCCCCGTATGTGCCCTGGTCTACGCAACGCCGGTCAAACATTCCAACGATTCATCCACGAAGTACTAAGAGAACTCGACTTCGTATTTCCATTCATAGACGACGTACTCATAGCCTCAGAAAACGAAGAACAACATCGAAATCATTTACGCTTCATTTTACAACGCTTCGAAGAAAACGGCATAACAATAAACCCAGCCAAATGTGTTTTCGGTGCATCACAAGTAAAGTTTTTGGGCTACACAGTCTCAAACAATGGAATTAAACCACCTATTGAGAAGATTGAAGCCATAAATAAATATCCAAAACCAACAACAATAGAAGAGCTCCGACGTTTTCTTGGTATGATTAACTTTTACCGTGACCACATACCAAACGCCGCTCTAATCCAAGCCCCATTGAACGCCTACATGAAAAATTCCAAGAAAAAGGATAAGACTATAATTCAATGGATGCCAGATGCAGAAAACGCATTTACTGATTGCAAGCGCGCAATTGAAGAAGCTACTCTTCTCGCTCACCCACATCTTTCTGTCCCACTCTCACTTATGTGTGACGCATCTAACACCTGTGTCGGCGCCGTACTCCAACAACGAGTAAACAACATATGGCAACCACTCGGCTATTTTTCAAAACGACTTTCCACAGCCCAAACTAAGTACAGCGCTTATGATCGTGAATTACTATCTATCTACATGGCCGTCAAACACTTCAGAAGAACATTCGAAGGAAGACAGCTGATCGTATTCACAGATCACAAACCGCTAACATTCATGTTCGAGAAAGTCAACTGCAGCACAGAGACGCCACGCAGAGCTCGACAAATAATGTTCGTTAGCGAATTTACAACCGACATACGTCACATCAGTGGTTCAGAAAATGTAGTCGCAGACGCACTTTCACGCATTGAAGCAATAACGTGCCCAACTAGCATCGACTACGACGAGCTTGCGAGAGCGCAAGAAAGAGACAGCGAACTACCTTCTCTTCTTCAACAAGACAACTTACAATTTAAACAAGTCGTTCTCCCTGGCTGTACGCAGATGATCTACTGTGAATGTTCTACACAGCACATCCGTCCCTACATACCTACAGAGTTTCGTCAACAAGCATTCAACGCAGTTCACGGAACGAGTCACCCTGGGGCAAGAACTTCACGCACACTCATTAAGAAGCGATTTTTTTGGCCAAATATGAACGCAGATATCGGGAAATGGGCAAAAACCTGCATTCCCTGCCAAAAATCTAAAGTTCAACGACATACATCGAGCGAGATAGCAACATTTTCACCGCCATCAGCTGGCCGATTCGATCACATACACATCGATATCGTTGGCCCACTACCTACTACTGCCGATGAACACCGTTACTGTGTGACTATGGTTGACCGTTGCACTCGATGGCCCGAAGCAACTCCGGTGAAGGATATCACAGCCGAAACCGTAGCGAGAGTTTTCTACAACACATGGATATCACGCTATGGTTGCCCACAGCTGATAACAACCGACCAAGGCAGACAATTTGAAAGCCAACTCTTTACTTCGCTATCGCAACTACTTGGTATCAAACGGCAACGTACTACGCCATACCACCCACAAAGCAACGGCATCGTCGAACGCTGGCATCGCTCTATGAAATCGTCACTAACCGCACGACTCTTATCAAGCAAGTCGTGGATTGAAGAAATTCCTACAATAATGCTCGGATTACGCGCCGCTTATCGCTCCGATAACGATGTAAGCGCCGCGCAGCTCACCTTCGGAAGATCCATTAGACTCCCAGCAGATTTCTTCGAAACAAATTCATCAACTCACAAATACGACTATTCCTACGTCGAACAACTGCACCAGACGATTTCCGACCTTAAGCCAGTACCACACTCGCACAGCAATCAAAGAAAAATATTCATCCATCCAGACCTACGCTCCTGCCAACAAGTTTTCATTCGTTGTGACGCAGTCAAGAAACCTCTACAGCCAGCATACGAAGGACCCTATCCTGTACTTGAACGATCCGAAAAGATATTTAAAATACAACTCCCTGGGCGACAAAGCTCAATTTCCATCGACCGACTGAAACCTGCGTACACACTCAACGAAACAACAAGCAGCGAGCAGCCTAGCAACACATCCCCGTTACATAGCAACATACCATTGTCTATACCTACTACAACTGCGAGGAACGCGCTACAGCCGCCAGCAAAACCTACAACTACTACTACAACTGCGAGGAACGCGCTACAGCCGCCAGCAAAACCTACAACTACTACTACAACTGCGAGGAACGTGCTACAGCCGCCAGCAATACCTACAACTTCTACTACAGCTCAAGCAACGCGTCGTGGGCGAATTATCAAGTTACCAGTACGCTTCGCTTGAGGGGGAGTACTGTAGCTACCTACTACAGAATATACATTTCAAGAACAAATTCGCGGAACAAGCTTTGTTACTACGCACTTGCGGAATGCGCTTTGTTACGCCGCATTCGTGGAATGCGCCTTGATTCTCCGCATTCGTGGAACGCGCTTTGTTGCTGCACACGTGCAGGCACAACCGCGTCTCCCGCACCCCGAGCTCTTCTCCCGCCATTCACCAGTTGTATATATAATAGGTCCACTTGGTATAGAAAAAAGAGTATTAAACCAGACTCCGGTTGCATCACTTCACAGTTAAGATACTACCTCTTACAATATCATCTCTCAGTTTATTGCTTATAGTGAAAACTACTTGAAAAACTGATCTAAGCGAAAAACTGAAGAGCTAATGACTTATATATGGGACATAGCTTTATGAAGGCCCGAATATGCACTCGTGTACGCCAACACATTTTAAATTTAATGATACTCATTAGAAAAGACCACAAATTACCTTTCAACTAAGCAATCAGTTAATACAGTTGTAACAGTATACTGCTAAACATTAGCCTCTCACGAATTATATGATTCTTATGTGTGGGCAGATTGGTTTAAATACTCAGATGTAAAGTCAAAAACTAGGTACGTAAATGTTCTGGTAAACAGTATTTTGTAATCTGTTCACCCTGCTATAGAATTTATATTAAGTCATTTTAGATAGATTTTTTTATCACTTTTTAGTGGGAGCATCTTTAATCTTTTATTTCTAAGTTTCGTTCACTGAATAATCAAAATATATAAGAAATAAGACAGTACAGCAGCTATTTTTAACCTGCTACGTAGATCATAATAGACCAGTAAAATAGCAACTAGTGTGTGATTCGGAGTTTGCTACAAATACTGTTTTCATACAGAATATTTCGTTTATTCGTTTTAATATCTATGTCCAAATCTTCTCTAGCAATGTTGTGATTTGAAATTCAATGAAACAAAAAGGCGAGACTAACACATGCAACTGTTAGATTTAACCGGCATAGAGAATACATTACATGGTGTTTTCTATTATCTCGGTCTCTTCTTTTTGGCGTACAAAGTTTTTTGAAGGTTTCACTTCAATCAAGAGTGAACTTGATTGAACTGAGAAATGGTATACTTTTGTGATAATGTGATTTTAATGATATTATTGTATTTTACGTGACACTGGTGTAATAGTTATAACTAATTGCCATCAAAGAAAAAAGACCCCTTACTCATTTCTATCCAAAAAATCTCGTTTCTATTAACATCATATGGCGTGTTATTCCTCTCTTTCGCGTCTCTATTCACCTCAAAAATATCGATATAATTAAATTTAAATAATAATTGTACTTACCGATGCACAAAACTTGTTCCTGATAAATCACTAAATAATAAAATCAACCTTTTATCACTAATATAACGTTTATCACATAAATAATTAGCAACTTTTCTGGAGCACAAATTAACGTAGTTTGACCGATGATATTCAAACATATTTTTTTTTACCTTTGCGTAACTCCACGTCAAAACAGAGTTTTCGAGTATACAAAACAAATGAACAATATTTAACTAAGAAAACTCAAATAAAATACTAGATTTTCTAACGAAAATTATTGGATATTATGGTATAAAAAGCTTTCCTAGTTTTGTGTCTGTTCACCCCGCAATCCCTATTGACCCCGTTTTGCGGTATCAATATACTTCTGAAGTTGAAGAGTGGAGCAGCAAAGACAGATAGTTTTGTACTCAGAACAGCGATTTTAATTAGAATTTTGATTTTAACATACATATGGATATAGATTGATATTACATATAGTTATTTATATAATTTGTCATAAACATTTTTATTCTCTAACAGATTTGTTACAGTTATCTTAACAATGACGTCGGCTTCCTCTAGTAGTGCGCGCTCTTTATTTGCGGAATCCAAACAAAGGTTGGCTGAACGTGTTCAGGTTAATATGAATAATATTTCATCACTGGCGCGACAGATTCAGCGAGGTTCAAAATCTAATGAGGTATGCGACACGAAAAAATAAATACATATATATTTCTAGAAATAAAACGACGAAGGTATTTTATTGGCGCGTCAACATTATTACGACATTTACTATTTAATCTTGATGCTTATGTGAATAGAAAAGTTAGGTTTGTCACGGATTCAACTACTATGGAGTATTGTAATCACTTTTATTAGTGTTATTAGTATACAAACGTTGCAAGATCCGTGTTACACAAAACAATATTCGCGCGGTTTTTTAATTAGGTATTATAGGCAAAGCAGTTTTGAAGGTAATATTGGTAACCTTCAAATATTTGTTATGTATTCTTTCATTGTATGTTGCATATCATCATCACAAATATCTTTAATCAGTTCATTACCTGATGTAGGATTTTCTCAAGCTGGAAAGATGAACCTGTGTCAAAATGCTTGGCTTGTAAAATATACTCGACCTTTTAATCAGAATTTGTAACTAAAAAAAAGATACTATGAGAACCAGAGAAAAAATTTCTTCTTTCTCTCTGGTCCACATAGTATCAAAACTAACAGATAATCTTAAAACATATCTGATGGTTTACTTTGTATTTATCTCAAAAACACTTCTTTTTATATGTAAAGTAAAAAAGAAGAGAAAACCACTTATTCGGAATTCCTGTAAAATATTTCTTATATGGACTTATGATTGCTGGAGTGGACAGTGAATCGTGGTAAACAAAATGTTAGACTCAAACTAAATAGACAAACTCTATAGGGCTGGAGTTTTTATGAAACAGATTGGACATGTTCTGAAGAAAAGAGGTTCTTGGGTTTTAAATAGGATTTTAACTCTAGAAATCAGGTTCAGATGAATTACGCAGCTGTTAACTTTAAAAAAATAAAAAAAAAACTGCTTTGTCACTGAAGTTTTCTTTGTATTTATAGTGGTAGAGCTTCTTCATAGACACTTATTCAAGTAGTAACATTTTATTGTATAGTGGTAGTGAATTTTCTTCCTTTCCCTCCCATTACTTATTTCTTTTCATCATATGATTCAGATCCTTATCCTAAGGCAGGAGACACATTTGTAGTGCCCGTGGTTGCTTACTATCAGGTGGCCTGTTTACTGATTTGCATATCGCTTCTATAAAAAAAAGACATCCTTAAAAAGTAGTCATATAATGTAAATAGCAATACTGAATATTTTTTTTTTATCTTCAGCTTCTTTCAAAGGCAGCCCGTGAATTTGCAGCAACTGAAAACTTAATGGAGAGTAGTGAGGAGAATTTGAAGAGGATGCAACTTATAGCTGTACATATTGGTTATCAGATTGAAAATATTCATAAATCTGCTGAGATGCTTGCAGAGATTAATGAGCAAGTGGTAACAATGCAAAGATGAGATGCAACATAATTTCTAATATTTTTGGATAAACAAGGAGATATTGTAGTGTTCAAACTTATATCAGTTATTACACCCAGTGCAATGATTACAATATTTTAATGAAAGCTTGAAAGCAGATTTTAATAGCCAATTTATCATTATTGTTTTTTTAAATAGTTCTTTATGGCAATTAGGTGTTACTATTTTGCCAATGTCAATTAAAATTCAGAAACAAGTGTCTTGAAAGGTACTATTCAGCTTAACACATATCTTGTTAACATGGCTATTCTATCAAAACATTGGGGGCTTATACAGTCAACTTAAAAGTCACAAAACTTGTTTCATTTCTGTCTACTTGTTGTTAATTTAAAGTGTAATTGAATATTGTGTCACCAGATAAGCAACCTATGTAAATTGGTAGGAATTTACACTGAAATTATCCTTATTGTTTATTGCTGGCAATTAAGAAAATTAAACAATTTCTTTGTATATAATGTTTCTTGAAATGTGTTGAAATATTTAAAATATGGACTTTTTGTTAATACCTGTTATGGTTTGTGGAGATAAAGTAAAACTTACAATAAACAACTTAAAGTCATGTATTGTTTATTGTTTCACAAGCCTTACTTAAACCAGGGTTCACTTATCAGCTAACAATAACTTCTCCTTGAGTTCTTGTTAGTTGATCGCTGATAACCTGGCAGGGACGGTTTCTTTACATGTCCCTCTGTTGAGCAGTTCAGTGTTACCTTACCCGGTCGCTGAACAGCTACGGCACGAGTTATTTCGTGCCTGTCAACGTCATTTTAGGAATCCCTCTACGTAGTGTCGTGTTCATGTCTCGCGACTCAGGGGCCGAGGGTCCTGGCTCAATCGCCCGTGGAATAAAACTTCTATAACAAATTTCCCCGAATCCCAAGCGGCGACGCACCGTGATGCATGGCTGATGAGTAGTTCAGTCACTTGTGCCGACCCCATCAGGGTACCTGCCGATCCTATGACGTAACGCGTTATCTAGGTACAGGGGGCGCTGCCTGGATTGACTGGAAATATCGGGATTGAAATAACGGCTGCGGCCTTAAACAGGCAGGTCGTGGACGACATCAATGTCATTTTGAAGTTGGCTACAAAGTCAAGAAACCTGAAGGGCACCTTTCAGAAGGCTTTAAAGGATGCTGCAACGTCCATAGAGGCTGCCGTGGAAGCACTGCATGCTTGGTCCTCGACGGAAGAGACGACGAAAGCTACTAGCAGATTATTAATGGAGTCAGGCGTTACTTTGCGGAAATCCATCACTATATGGACAGTCAAAAGTTTTACTTAGCTAAGATCCGCGACAAGCAAAACAAAAACAGAAAATTAATAATGTGTGTTTTTCTGTTGGGTTAAGTGGATTTATTTGGAACTTAAACCAAAAACTTACCGAAAATCGGTCATCAATTTACACTTTTCGGTTGTCTTCCGTAGAGTCTACTATACCTGAAGATGCCTCGTGTTGGGGTGAAACACGTGTCGTTTACAAGATGGAAAAGTGATAATGGGTGTTTGGTGTTGTGTATAGTGTTTGGTGGATGGTTTAATGGCCGATTTTCGGTAAGTTTTTGGTTTAAGTTCCGAATAAATCCACTTAACCCAACAGAAAAACATACATTATTAATTTTCTATTATTGTTTTGCTTGTCGCGGATCTGAACTAAGTAAAACTTTTGACTGTCCATATAGCTACTAGCAGAGGCAAAATTGAAAACCAACTTGTTGCTGGTGTACGTAATCACTGGAGTCACTGGAGCACGCATCCTAGAAGTTTCAGAAGCAATGAGTGGTGAAAAGGTGGACTAACTTGCTGAGAGAATAAAGAAAATCTTGCTAAAAGTAAATGCGCAGACATGACTCAGTTAATGAAGAGGAGGTGGTTAGTGCCATGCAAGCCAGACTGATTACCCTGAGGAATTGATAAAACTTGGGGTAATCCACTAAATATTCATGGGTCGATATGAGTGCGCTGCTCTCAGTAGTTGGTGCTAAAAAACTGGAGAGTGAAGCTGGCTTTCTAGTCGGATGGGTATCGAGGCAACGCTAAAATTTTCATTGTGCGGCAGTAAACAGGCCTTCGGAACACTTAGTAAATCGGGTAATCAGACTCTGGTCACACAAGCCGCAAGCGTAGGGCCTATGGAACTGACTACTTAAATGGGTACACATCGCATTCTGCAAGCGAACATCAACTATTGCGCCAGTGCCCAAGATCTGCTATTGCAAAGGATGGTACAGTGGAAGATCGATGTAGTTGTCGTCGCTAAGCCCTATTTCGTACCCCCTAAAAACTGTAGGGGATGTGGACGGTCTGGTGGTAATTATTTCATCAGCAGCTGCGGGGTTGGCATCCCTTACTACATTTGCTAGGGATAGAGAATACGTGGCCGTCCAGTTGAATGAATTTATATTAATCGGCGTGTACTTTTTTCCAAACAGAATTCTCACAGAACTTGAGGGCTTCTGGGGAATCTGGGGGCACTCATAGGAGGTATTTTACCGTACTCTGTGATCATTTTCGGAGATTTTAGATGCCAAATCAACAGCATGGGGCTCGCCGGCAACTGATGCTCGCGGTGAGGTCCTAGAAGATTGGGATTTTCGCCCAGTCTTGACTTATCTGTTTGTCCTCAACAAGGGGTCAGTTAATACGTGTGTGCGAAAGCAGAGGAGATCTATTGTGGACCTTTCATTTGCACTTCGTGGCTTTGCATGTCATGTTAGGGATTGGAAGGTTCTGGAGGGAGTGGTATCTCTGGCGGATTATCGATATATTTGTTTTGACGTTTCCACTTCCCCAGGAAATTCAAGCGGTCGCCACTTAAGCAGACATACTACGAACACAATCGTACGATTGTCGCTAAAGAGAAAATAAGGAAAGGCTCGTAGATGTGAAAGAAGAGACAAGTTGGTTTCATGCTGCGCTGACGCAAATATGCAATGCAAGCATGCCTCGGAGTAAACCATGAACCATGCCCCCAAGCGTTTAATTTTACAATATTTTACTTAAAATACGGTGTGTATAATGTTTATATAAAGTTTTAATTATAATTTTAAATTTGTGTAGCTCAAATGTGTCACAAAAATGTAAATTATGTGCCTATAAAACACATAGTTTTTTAAAATTATAAAACATATAGTGACAAATTTGTTTGTTAAAATGTAAGTGTGAATATTTATTTGATCTAAAATTAAAACCTAATATGAAAAATAAATAATCTTTATTAAAATATAAAATTTCGTGCGTCGCTAACAGAGGTTCACATCACATAGTCCAATAGATGAATTTAAAGCACAACTTAATTAATCTTAAGTGCCACCAACTGACCTGACATTATCAAACCACATCAAAGAGAAAACTTGTGTCCCGTTTGTAGTATATGTGTGACGAGTACACCAGATATGCTTATGGTTACACAGCCTGCGAATGGTAGCATTTATAAACAATTAAAGCCAATTCGAGTTTCCAAATATATAATTAGAAAATGCCGTCATTTTTATACAAATGTTATTAATTTTTTTACAAGTTTTTCCAATTCTTACTTTTTGATGAATGGTAACGTAGTTGCGTAGGCGGACGCAAATGGAGCACCAGGGACAATGGCTGCGGAGTAACTGGCTACAAAAGGTGCGGATTCTAAATTGATAGACGCTAAGGAGGCAGGAGTATTGGCTAAGGTGGTAGGAGTAATGTAGTTTGTGGGTAAAATTAGACTCGATGACCTTTTTTTGATAAAGTGTTGGCCACCGAATTGCGTAGGGAGCAGAAGAAATATAGGTGGACACCAAAGGTGTGGATGAAAAGTAACTAGAAGGTGCGACAAAACGAGCAGACCTCTTCTTAATTAAACGAGTGGAGGAATATTGAATGGGCGCAGCTGGAAGCAAAGAGTTGGTGGAGATGTATGGTGTTGAATAGGTAGTTGCCAGCGGAGCGGTAATGTAGGTAGTAGGTGCAACGAAACTGGAAACTGTGACATAGTTGGTAAGAAGGGGCGTCGAACGTTTCTTGATATAATGCGCGTAAGGAAGAGAAGAATATAACGGTGCTGCAGGAAAATAGGTACTGGATTGTCCGATGACGCTTATCGTGGTCGGCGCCGGAACTGTAGCAGTGCACGTGGTAGGAGCTAAGAATACTGGCTCGGCAATGGCTGCAGCGAAGAGACTCAACAATACAATAAAGTTGATCATTGTGGACCGAGTGATGTCTAACTAGATTTTTTACCGTATTTATATCAATGCATCCTCAGCCATGAAAGTGAGGCAGCTCGTATGTCAGTGACTTGTTCAGGAAGTCTGATGTCCGGAGCAAGGTCACTGAAGAGCTTGCATATACGTAGGTACCTAATAAATAAAAGAATAAAATAAAAATAGTGTCAAAAGTCTGGCTTTTGCTCAGCTGGTATTTGCAACATATTAAATAAAAAAAGGACTCGCCCAGTTTTTATAGGATGCATTTTAATGATGATTATCTCCGAAGAAAGATTCTTTCAGACTCTTCAGCCCGATTCTGTCGGTAGTGAATCTTCGCTTATTTGAACTCACTGTTATTTTATTTCGTCTTCCCATGTGTTCATTTGGCGTCCCCTGTTTTCCTTTGTCATTTTTCTTTGCCGTTTCGAAGGCACTACTATATCTTCTATTTGACACATTTGATACTTTGCCAAGATTGAAAATTTATGTTTGGGTACCGAGATACGTACAATTGCTCAGTGCGGGGTCCATTGGCAATGCAACCTTGCAAGCAAGCATGTTTTGCTTAAATAAATAAAAAAAAAATAGTCCGTCTGTGTCCGTGGCTTGAAGCAACATTTAAAAAATAACAAAGCTCCTTCACATTTTGTTATGTGGTCACGATATGAATAAGACCGGCTGTTTTTGTGATAATTTATCGTTTTAGATTTACATGGGTAAAGCTAATACTTGGACGAATAAAAATCATGCTTGATGCATGCATGCGGGCTTGCATGAGGAGAATAATGAGTGTGGAGGAAGCAAGGGAAGTATGCCGAGATCGTAGCAGATGGAGATCTTTGGTCTTTGTCTACCCCTACGGGAGACAGGCGTGACGATATGTATGTATGTATGTATGTAAAAATCAGAATACTCTTAATTAGTGATGGGTCCTTATCTGATATCGACGATCTGGTAGTGTTGCGAGGTATGATATGTTTTCGAAGACAAGTGGCTTGAATACTTAGACACAGTGGTAACCCGACAAACTTTTTTGCAGGGGACGTCGGATTATCGAAATTATATAATATAATTTGTAGTTCGGAATTTTTTGTAATCCGCTAAATTACAAATCAAAGAATCTATTAGGTGTACAAATAAGTTTCCGCAGTTTTTTATAAAAATTTAGGAATTTATTGTAAAGGAAAAGTACATTACGTTTTATTCAAAGTATTTTCCATCATTTGCCACTACTTTTCCCCATCTTTCTGGCAACATTCGGATACCCCGTCGAAAAAACTCTTCATCTTTTGACGCTATCCACAAATCTACCCAATTTTTGGTGTCTTCATATGATGTGAAGCGCTGCTCAGACAGACCATGTGCCATCGACCGGAACAGGTGATAATCAGAAGGGGCTAAGTCTGGTGAATACGGCGGGTGGGGTAAAACTTCCCAGTTGAGTGTTTCCAAGTATGTTTTTACCGGCGCCGCAACATGTGGACGAGCATTATCGTGTAAAAGAATAATTTTGTCGTGTCTGGAGTAGTAATGGGCGCGTTTTTCCTTAAGTGCCCGACTCAATCTCATCAATTGTGTTCAGTAGAGAGCTCCAGTAATGGTTTCGCTTGGTTTCAGCAATTCATAATACACGACACCAAGCTGATCCCACCAAATACACAACATGAGTTTTTTTCCATGAATATTCGGCTTAGCTGTCGATGTTGATGGTTCGCCGGGCTTAACCCATGACTTTCTCTTCTTTGGATTATCGTAGTGAATCCATTTTTCGTCACCAGTGACTATACGATGCAAAAAACTCTTTTTTTTATTCCTGGCAAGCAGCATTTCACTCATGCATAATCGGCGTTCAACGTCTCTCGGCTTTAGTTCATATGGAACCCAATTTCCTTGTTTTTGAATCATTCCTAACGATTTTAAACGATGTGAAATTGCTTGTTGAGTCACTTGTAGAGTAAGTGCAAGTTCTTTTTGCGTTTGGGACGAATCTTCCTCCAATAGTACTTCTAATTCCATGTCTTCGTACACTTTCGGCCTTCCACTGCGTTCTTTGTCTTTAACGTCAAACTCACCGTTCTTAAACTTTTGAAACCATTCCTGACAACTTCTCTCACTTAAAGCAGCTTCACCATATGCTTCTAGAAGCAATCGATGCGCCTCAGCTGCAGATTTTTTCACATTAAAGAAGTAAATCAAAAGTTCCCGCAAATGATGCTTATTCGGAATAAAACTTGACATTTTTGCACGAAAAAAATTACGTGATGCTGATACGGAATCACTAGTACTTTAAGGTTATGGTGTTGCCAGATGACTAAACTTGGGATATTACGTTTTACATCTGACAATTTCTCCATAACCTTCTGGTGGGGCCATCTTTTGACAAACCGCGGAAACTTATTTGTACACCTAATATTTCACCTAGAATCACACTAGATTATTATGTACATATACAATATGAATGTGGAATTTAGTAAAATAAACATCACAAGGGAAAGATAATATTTTATTATAAAAAAAATATCAGTGCTATAGAGCTTACAAAAACAATAATGGTGGTGCGTACAACCAGTCCAGGCATGTATTACATTAGTGAGATTTGCCGTAAGTTTTATGTACAATCAACAGTGATAGGTGTGTCGATTTACAAGGGGCGGTGGTTTAGACAGGGTTCGGATTATCGCGGGTCTATTGTATAGTTGTATAGCGGGTCTATAGTTTGCAAACTAATTTTGCAAATTAAAGTATTTGTAAATTTTAAATTAAAACTGAAATATATTTTTACATCAAAAATAAGGTGCACTATTTTGTACCATATAATGTGTACACAATTTTTTTTATGTTATAATTATAAACTGTATTTTGCGGATAAATAAAAAATGTGAAGGTGATATTGAAAGCCGAATGAAAGCTAGTAATCAGGTTAATGGAGCCCTGCACTCTTTTATGAAAGTCGGAATGTGTCTAAAACGCACCGACTGGCGGTACATCAGGGAGTGCTTGTTCCGACTTTGACACGTAGTGAAAGTTGGGTTTGGCAGAAGAGTCATGAAAGCAGACTGAATGCGGTGGAAATGAAAGCACTAAGAAGTATGTGTGGGGAACATTTGAATGATAGAATAAGGTCAGGTTGTGAACCCTTAACCGACGAGCTTGCATGAGAGAGTGTAGGAAGCAAGGAAAGTATGCCGAAATCGTAGCAGATGGAGATTCTGTCTACCCCTACGGGAAACTGGTGTGACGATATATATGTATCGTCACACCAGAAAATGAAAAATACTAAATAAATAAAAATTATTTTATTATTATTGGAAATAAATAAATAACTGTAATATCATGTGTAGTAAAGGGTGATAAAGCCTGTCATGTTGAGTTTATTTATAAAAATTTCTGCTTATTCTCGCCCTGACGATAGCCGTGTTATAATTGGCAAGAAATACAGAAAGTCGCACGATGATTTACAAATGTTTGGGAGTTTTTAATATAAGAAATATCCTCTTGTATTACATTACACATGTTTTGGCATGGATAAAAAATGCATACGTTCCGTTATTCATAACGATTATTTTGCTGTGCCCTTATTCCAAAGAAGTGAGTCCAATGTTTACTTTGTTTGCTAGAATGGCTGTCACTTTCATCCAATTGTGAAGATTACGGAAAGTTCGTAACGGTGTCCATATCTTACAACATTACATTTCTATCGAGTTATAAAGAAAATATCCTTATTCATAAATTGAGTCTTGCTAATTTATTATAATATATATATATATATATATATATATATATATATATATATATATATATATATATATATATATATATATATATATATATATATATATATATATATATATAGTATCAAAAAATCTATGTATATAAAATTTAAGTTTATAAAAGTACCGTAAGAATTATAAGATGTGTGACTTAAATATAGTGCAGATATTAGTTTAAATTATAATTTTTAATGAGATTGAAAATTGATCATTTAATCGCATTATTTTCCCATGTTTGTCTCAGAAAAAAACAACGAATATATATTTTGATTTCTATATTTACAAAATTGCATATTTTCGTGACTAGAGCTCATTTTTAAGAAGTCTACTCAAAAATGATCTCGTTTTCAGCATTTTCTCACTTTTTAATGAACAGCGCGGGAGCGGCGTACGTGGAAACAATTGGAGAACCGGGAAGAATGGCAGTGGAGTATGTGGTGGAGAGAGGGACAGGCGCAACGTATGTGGACGCGAGGGAGGCAGGGGCAATGTAAGTGGAAGCCAGAGGACCGGGGACAATGTAGTTCAGTGGTGCAGACCTCTTCTTGATGAAGTGTGGGGCAGGGTATGTAGACACAAACGGAGCGCTAGGGAGGACAGCGGTGGAGTAGGTCGCGGCGTATGGACCGGTAGACAGGTAAGTGGACGCCAGGGGTGCAGATGCGACGTAAGTAGACGGAACGATTAAACCGGGAGACCTCTTCTTGATCAGATGAGCAGCGGTGTATTGAACGGGAGAATAAGGCAGGAGTGGGTTGCCTGGGTAGTACGACGTCGAGTAGGTGGTCGCTAACGGAGCACTGGGATAGATGGCAGGTCCGGCGTAGGTGCTGATAACGTCACGCTTCTTGATGAAGTGCGGGATAGCTACGTAGGGGTAGGCGGAGTAGTACGGTGCGTTGATGATGCTGCTGGCCTGTTTGGTGACGGTCGTGGTGGTGGTCGCCGGCGCCACGAACGTTTCGGCGTACGCCGGAGAAGGCAAGAAGACTTGCGGCTCGGCGATGGCCGCGGCGAAAAGAGCACACAGTACTACTTGCTTGAACATTTTGGATGCGACTGATTACAAATAATTTTTTGTTTCCTATTTATAGGGATAGTTTTTATGGGCAATGTGCAAACCGGCCTGCATCTGATTGATATATGTGATTTAACACGAATCAAGGTCAACGAGAAGTAAGTATTCGATATAATGACTTCGATCCGCATCTAAAACGATTAAAAACGCAAAGAAAAAAACTAAAACCAAAGTGACGAGGAAGTCTTAGAACTGGTCAGTTCCATTTATAAAATTAAAAAGCTTTAGTTTAAATATGTCAAGTGCATCGATCGAATTATGTTGTTTAAATACCACGTTTTCATTTAAGTGTCCTTTTTTTTTTGGAGTTTTAATAAAGAAGTCGTTAAAGTTGAAATTAAAGAAATGGCTAAATCATTTGTTACAGGGAGGAGCTATAATATTAGAAACATTTAATCAAATCGTTGTTAACGTATGTGGTTAATGTTGTTATCATGGATATCTCGCGTTTTTGTAATTTTTCAGATGATTGTAATCGTACTCCTATAGTTATGCTTTAATCTTAAGACATCACTGATATTCCGAGTCTGATATAACTTGATCTCTTGATATTGTACTATCATAGTGTAAGTCTTAAAATTCTCAAGTCTTCTCATTATGTATAAAATAAAGATTGAGAATAAAAAAAATTTAGTCCTGCCCGTATTTACGAATACTCCATAAATGTCTAATAGATAAAATTCTAATTAAAATATCATATTTACCAGCGAAATAACTTTCGAGCTATCGATCTAAGCAAAATAACTACCGACGATTACTTACTATCAGGTAAGCTCGTAAAGTAAGCAGTACCCACTTGTTGGTTTGTATGCTTTCTTTTCACTAATTAATGGCTACGAAAGACGACCAATTGGCTCAGTGGCGAGGCCCTCCGCCCGCGGAATCAATGGTCGCAGGTTCGATCCTTGCATCGGAATAAATATATGTATGGATTGTTTATTCCGAGTCTGGTAACCTCGCCAATTCGCAATGGACAAGCGTGGTGGGTCAACGTCCGTTCCTCCCGAAATGGAGAGGCCCGTGCTCAGCAGTGGGACATATATGGGCTGTTAAAAAAAAATGGCTACGAAAGAAATTGACGAAAATTATAATTCCTGCGCGTCTACTCTCATATGATACGAGCTTAGTTACTAATCTCAAGGATTTCTACTGTCTGTATCACCGGTTCTTATATGACGATTGTTGTCTGACCTTCATAAGCTGCAGTACAAAGCAGTGCATATCGCGGGTTATTGACTTTTAAAGCTTCAGGGATGTCAAGTCTTAATGAATGGTTCCACAAGGGCTACCGCTTACTTGTGATGCAGCTTTTTCTTCTATTGATATCTATTTGGTGGTCAATTTTTTTATGGTATAGGAAGGTGATGCGTGTCATCTGGTAGAAAGCAATCAACGCCGCAGTGCCATAGGCAGTGCAGAAGTGTTGCCGGCCTTTAAGAAAAGTGTCTTTATGGGGAAGGGGTGGTGAAGTGTAAGTGGAAAGGGAAAGGAAAGGGTAGGGGAGGGAAAGGATGAGCGGAGGTGGTTCCCCGGGACAACTGTTCATTTATTTATGAAAGTACAGAAAAACTAATGCAATTTATTATTTTTATGAGATAGGAAGCCAAACGAGCATGCGTATCACCTGATGGAAAGCAATCATTGCTGTTATGTTATTGTTTGCTTGTCGCGGATCTTAGCTAAGTAAAACTTTTGACTGTCCACATGATAAATTTGTTGTCAAGCATAACTTAAAGTAGTATTTCAATATGTGGGTAAGATAATAAATAGTACAATGAGCTGAACGTCATCAAAACCATTAAGATTGGACGCGTTCGTTGGACTAGGCACGTGGTACGGATGGACAAAGCAAGAGTACCCAAACACCTACGCGACGGCAAACCAGATGGTCGTAGAAGCCGCGGAAGGCCTAAGATCATATGGTTAGATGGAGTCGAGGACGACCTAAAGGCCATCGGTGTAAGAGGCTGGAGGGAAAAAACTAAACGAAGATCCGACTTGAAAAATTACTGAACCAGGCTAAGGCCCACCCGCGGCTGTAATGCCTTGATAATGATGATGATGTAAGGTAATAAGATGTGAGTGTTTGGTACAATTAGTAAAAATACAGTTCCAATCGTGTCTTGTTATTTTTGGTTAGTTTAAACACAATTCGATAATTACAATTACCGCGGGTCTACTATAGATAATTTGTTGATTTCTGTACATGTAGCTAACAAACATATATAAATACATTTCTCAACGACAGTTGGGTTAGATGTTGGTTAGTGCGCCTTAGGAAAGGCCTATATCCAGAAGTCCCGCAGGTTAGTGATGGTGATTTAGTCAAAGAAAATACATATGTCGATAAATATTACGTTACCCTTTGTCATGGATAAAGTCAAGACATAGTATATCATCTATGAACAAATCGATACCTCCAAGGAATACTATGTCAACTTAATGTTGAATTGAATAGTCAACTAAGTTTGAATTGAAAACAAATGAATAAATATATAATAAAATTATGCAGTTTTAACTAACAATAATTGAACTTATCAGTCTGTAAATTTCATTAAAATAGCTTTAATTATATAGCAGATATCGACATTTTTATTTAGAAGCTCTTCCTGTAAACTTACGATTTTTGACTTGGCGAAATATTCTTTGGAGGTATCGAAATTACGGAAGTTGAGATATTTAAGAGTTACTGATACCCTCACCGATTTCATACGTGATCAATCACTGCAGATATTTGAATAAATCGCCTTGTTAGACTAAATGGAGTTGGCAACATCACAAGCAACTGGTTGTCGGCCTTTAAAGAGCCTTTTAGGCATGGTCCTTGTCGTGTTCCTTTACCTTTTTAACGCTATTAACACGTTTGTATTATATTGTACCATTTATGGTACACGTTAAATTTGACCTTGAAACTACGTGTACAATAGACAAGTTAATTACTAACATATTAATATGTAATGTATATTGTGTATATGTATGATAATATATTAATCCTAAGTCAAAATATCGAATGACCTGAGCGACAAAAAAGGCTTGGCACGCAATGTGTTATTTGGAAGAGATAGGCAAAGTAGTGATTGTAAGCCGTTCACGACCATCTGCGATACCAAGAAACGCACTACAGATGTACTGTCCACCTCAGGGTAAAGATGTCAATAACGGGTGCGGGTAGAAGGAAGCACAAGAGGGAAGAAGGTAATAAGGAAAGGGGAAAATAATTAGGTCTCCGGATTCTTCTCAATTTCTATATGAGTGTGTTACACGGTTGAGCTGGATTTTTCATGGTACGATGGTTATTTCTTTATTTATCGACGCAAAAAGCTCGAAAACGTATATAATAAACCGCAAAATGAAAACTTACCACCAGAGCCAAAATAAGTTTTAAGACTTCTAAAAAATTGTATGTGGTTACTCAAAAACAGTCAGTTTATTCTTTTTTTTTATATATATTCACGCCTATCCCCCGCAGGGGTTGGCAGAGACCACAGAGCTCCATCCACTGCCATTCACCGCAGCGAAACGGCTCGTCATAGGTCGCTTCTCGGCCTCGTGAGAATCAGGACGTGCGTGCGTCGAACCACGTCGCCGTCATTTTCGACAAATTAGGTATATTAAATTCGTCTTAGTGAATCCCACGAGCCGCAAGGGAGGATGGAGGTTAGCTCCAGCAGAGCCCTGCATGCTGAGGTAAGGCCATAGTACCCGGGGGAGCCCGATCCCAGGACGATCGGCAGGCTTGCGACTAGGCTCGCCCCTAGCCACGCATCCATTGGCACGGCAGACCGTGGATTGGCGGAGAGAAAGGGAAAGGATAGAGAAGAAAGGAAATGCGGATTGGGGGGTTACCAGACTCGGAATAAACATTTATAAATCCATATAAATATTTATTCCGATGCGGGAATCGAACCCGCGACCATTGACTCCGCGGGCGGAGGGCCCCGCCACTGAGCCAATCGGCCAATCGGTCAGTTTATTCGCTGTACAAAATTTTCTATTTGTCGTAGAGCTTTGAGGCTCAAACCATTCGACACAGTATTTTTTTCTGACCCGAATATACAATATTTTTTGTTTTGGACATTTGTGTCATTTACAGCGTTTTCGCTGTTTTACATCGTATAATAAATACTACTTGTTCGTGGATTTCATAGGCGGTTTCATAAAAGTTTAAAAAAAAAATATATGTTGTTGTTTGTTTATTTACAAAATTACTGATACTATATTCACAGCTTGCCTTTATTTCTAGTCTCACTCGGATGCGTTATCTTCTTCGGCGATTTCTTACTTCTTAATGAAGTGAGCGGGAGCGGTGTACGCGGAAACGATTGGAGAGCCGGGAAGAAATGTAGTGGAGTATGTTGTGGAGAGAGGGGCAGACGCGACGTATGTGGACGCGATGGGGGCGTTGGCAAAGTAAGAGGATGCGAGCGGAGCGGTGGCAATATAGCTCAGTGTTGCAGACCTCTTCTTGATGAAGTGTGGGGTGGCGTATGTAGACACAAACGGAGTGCTAGGGAGGACAGCCGTGGAGTAGGTCGCGGCGTAGGGACCGGTAGACAGGTAGGTGGACGCCAGGGGTGCAGATGCGACGTAAGTAGACGGAACGATCAAACCGGGAGACCTCTTCTTGATCAGATGGGCAGCGGTATATGGGACGGGAGCGTAAGGCAGGAGTGGGTTGCCTGGGTAATACGCCGTCGAGTAGGTGGTCGCTAACGGAGCACTGGGATAGATGGCAGGTCCGGCGTAGGTGCTGATAACGTCTCGTTTCTTGATGAAGTGCGGGATAGCTGCGTAGGGGTAGGCGGAGTAGTACGGTGCGTTGATGACGCTGCTGGCCTGTTTGGTGACGGTCGTGGTGGTGGTCGCCGGCGCCAAGAAGGTTTCGGTGTACGCCGGAGAAGGCAAGAAGACTTGCGGCTCGGCGATAGCCGCGGCGAAGAGAGCACACAGTACTAATTGCTTGAACATTTTGGTAACGACTGATGACATACAGTGATTGCTACCGTATTTATAGAGCAGCTTATTAAAATAGGGCGGTCTTTTTATAAAAACCGGTCTGGATGTGATTCGAACAGATGATGTTGTATAGAGCAAGGCGGGTATTAATTTCTTCTGGCTGTGACTAAAACGAGTTTGCAAGAAAATATAAAACACACGGAAGGATAATTATTCATAAAATTAAAAAGGATTGATAGAATTGCAAAAAAATGACTTATAACAAAATGAATATCATCTAAATAGCAGACATAGTAGAGAGATAGATAGATATATCCTTTATTGTACACCAAGAAAACAAAGTTATACACTAACTGATTACATAATATGTGTATATGTAATATATTAATATAATTGTAAAGTATAATAAAAAGTGGTCCAAAACAAAATTTGGTTGCTTTTTGTTTAAAAATATTAACAGATTTTAATGGTGATAGAGCCATACATGTATGAACCAGTTTTGCCGCAGTAGTACCATACCTAAAATATTAATTACAATCATAATAATATTTTTTTTTAATAAGAAATAAAATATTTTTGTAAGAAATAAAACAAATGTGATGTTGAAGGTATTTGCTATACAGATATTCAGTGTCTACTCTTTTAAAAAAATTATAATGTTTGTTTAATTTTTAAGAATAATACAATTAATACTTAAAGGCTTTAAGTATTAATTGTATTATTCTTTGTATCGAACAATGCCCTTTAACTTGATTCCTTGAAATTTTGTTCCTTTTTTAATTAGTTAATTTCTCACCTAATCAAAGAGTAAAAACTTGTTATAACAAAAATTACACTAAAAAGGGATCCTGTATTATATTATATAAGTATATATACTCCACTCCAAAAACGGGCAAAAAAAATAAACGGACGGTATTGATTATTGGTAATAATTTAGTTCTTTTTAGAATTAATAGCCAAACTATTATTTCTGGCACTTATTAAAAGAGTTTGGGCATGAAAGAAAATTAATTCCCAATTTGAAATTTTTGTTTATTTTAAAAAATAATCCCATCTTTAGGTTGTGACTTTTTACTTACTTTTTGCGGGTTTATTTTTAGAAGGTTATCAGGCAACTAAAATAATTTATGTTTGTCGCGTCATCCTGCCTTATTGTGACTTAAAATAGATATCTTTGTGTCTATTGTAATGGCAGAAAAAACAATAAGAGCTAGTAAAATCATAGCACTGCTGGAAGAGGGGTGTAGCCAATGTTACATCTCACAGCGGTTAATGTGAGTCGTTCAACCGTCTAAAGAACCTGGGCTCGATACCAAGAGTCAGACTCTGTTCAGAGAAGCCAAAATTCTGGGAGAAAACGTTGCAGACAACCACGAGACGACCGCTTTTTAGGGACTCAGGCGCTGAGGAACCGCCAATGCAAGTACATAGACGTCAAAAGAAACTTTGAAGAGATACGAGGAGCATAAGTTAGGCTATGGACTGTAAGGAGGAGGCTTTTAGCTGCTGATATACGCAGTCGACTACCAGCACGGGCTCTCAAATTAGTCTTTGAGCACTGGATTGCTCGAATGAGGTTCGCTAGAAATTGCCTATCTTGGACACAAGGTAACTGGAGTAGCATACTCTACTCCGATGAGGTTCGAATTTATCAGCATAGTGAGGACAGACGGCGAGTGTTAAGAACACCAGGAAAACGCTATGCTGTCGTATGTTTTAAATAAATCACCACATTATGGTGGAAAATCTGTTATGTTTTGGGCGGGCGTAACTATCCAGCTATCGTACCGAGTATTCATGGAAAATGATTCACTAAATGCGAAAAGGTATATGTATAATAGGAATCCTTTGTCAAACTCGCACTGACTGTAATTAGTGAAGTTGCCATTTACATGGATGATAATGCTCGGGTCCACCGTTCTGGTGACTTATATGCTTATATGCAAGAGGTCGGTATTCGTCGTTTGGACTGGCCAGCGTGGAGCCGCGACCTTAATCCCACTGAGCACGTCTGGGGCCTCCTAAAAAGGTGAGTACGATCTGTCCAATCACTTTCACAAAACATCAGGGAGCTTAAATGTGTGAACTCGACTAAGTGGGAACATATTCCACAGGATACCATCAAAAGCCTAATGGAAAGCATACCAAGGCGATTACATGCCGAAATTGCTGCAAGGGGAGGTCATACTCCTTATTAATTAATCGTCTTTTTTATTAAAGTACCAATAAAATACTCATAGCCTTAATTTCACTATATCCATGTCCACTTTTACACGGATTTTTGTTTACATTGACTAAAACACCGATTCTAGGATTTAAGTGTTAAAAAAAATCTAAAAAAGAAATTTCTAGGCATCTAAGTTAATGACATACTAAATTCATATTATCCATTGAAAAACCAATGACAGTAAGGTGCCCGTTGTCTTTGCAAAGGAGTATATTTTACACTTTTATACTTTTTTACATAGGCTTTCTACTATCTGCTGTTTGTACTATTTTATACCGTCTACCGTTTGTAATATTTTCCAATTTATATAATATTTTCTTCTTTCCGCGTTTGTACTACTATCCTCTTACTTCGATTTGCAATATTTTCTTCTTTATTCCGTTTGTACTATTTTCCTATTTCTTCCTTTTTGTAATATTTTCGATATGGGATCTCAAGGATTTTAACTATATAACTGTTACCTACCGTCTACTTGACATTCAAGAGTCACAGCACAAAACGGATTTTATCGTTGGTTATTGACATTCGGTATTTTACATTAGCTTAGCAACCGCTTCAATAATCAAGGTTCTTGAGCCACTCACGGCGATGACGGCGCAAGGACTTCCAACAGCTGGCAGTAACTAAGAGACACGCCTTTATATTTATTTTAATTAGAGTTTATTTATGAAAGTACATACATACATATTGTCACGCCTGTCTCCCGTAGGGTTAGACAGAGACCACAGATCTCCATCTGCTACGATCTCGGCATACTTTTCTTGCTTCCTCCACTACTTATTATTCTCCTCATGCAAGCACGCCGGTTAAGGGTGCTCTTGACCTGGCCTTTTTTAAAAACTTCAGCAATTTGGTCAAGGTATTGGTGGTCTTCCCCTACTGACCCTTCCATGCACATTCGCAACGTAAATTTCTTTTGCCCGTCGTCTTTCATCCAGGATGGATGAAAGACGACGGGCAAAAGAACAGGCTCTTTATGCCCAAACTAATGCAAAAATAATATAATATGGCTAATATTAGAATGTTTTCCATGGTTATGTGATTTATTTACTACAATTTGCACTGTTTAGTGGCAGTTAATGATTATGCTATGCCTTGAACTACATAGAAATAGGTAGGCCTTATGACCACTCTATTTATTTTTGAGGGTGTGCAAAGCAACTATGGGAGGAAATACAAGTAGATGTGCATTAGCGTCTCACAGAATAAAAATCTGCAATCCCTCAACCCGCCAAACATGGGGATTACCGTCACACCCCTGAATGTATTTCAGAATGGACAATATCCAGTAATGTTATCCTATTAACTACTAGTTTAACTTTTTGCAGCACATATCGATACCTCAGAATACTACGCCAAGTTGAACATCGTAGGTTTACAGGAGGAGCTTCCAAAGAAAATTGTCGATATTTTCTATATAATTAAAGTTATTTTAATTAAATTTACAGGTTGGTTAGTTCAATTATTGTTATTTATAACTGTATAATTTTATTATTTATTATTATATTATTTTTTATATATTATTATTATTTGTTTTCAAATTAAACTTAGCGGGGTATACAACAGAATATTGTTTGGCGGCCTATATGTCGCACGATTGTAAATCACACGATATGTAAATCTTAAATAAAAACTTATTTGTATATGTTATAATGTAACCTAACTGATATATATGGTGATTAAGATGAATGTAATTTAAGTTTTTTGTTAAATTTATTCGCCAATTTAGTATAACTAAGGGAAATTTTTTTATTGAAGAGATGAAATTTTTTATTGAATCTCATGAATTGAATATAATGTCTGAGAAATATAAACACTATCATGAAAAAAATTATTCCTTTCCTACATTAAAATTAGCAATCAATTATGAAGTTGTTTAAACTTATTAAATGTTCATAATATTAATTTGATTCAAATATAGCGCCTGTTAATAATAAATTGTAAAATATTTTCTAGGTAATGCTATATTTAATTGTAAGTTGTTAATATGTATATCATCAAAAATATTTCGTTTTATATGTAGATCCACACTATGTATGTATGTAGAACAATTAATTCCAAATTAGGTTGAAAAAATAACATATATGATTAGCGGATTTTATCTCACTTCTCACTTTTGATGTCATCAAACGGATAATTTTAAAGCGTATCCGATGGAAGACTTGTATTTATTTAAGACTGCTTTAATGAAAATTTAAAGATGGCGGACGATATTAAGAATTAATTTTTTGATGTTTCTGTATAATTTGGCGTTACAGATTGTGATTAATAAGCTTACGATATGTCTCACTGTTGAGCACGAAGAGTTAACTTCTGAAAGAATCGACGTGTATTTACCACGCTTCTGCAAGTTCTTAGGGGAATATCCATATATTTTAACTCTTGTATATGAATACCATTTGTTTTTATTAATTTTTAATTATAAGTTTTCACAGCATGAATTCATAATGTTATACAATTGGATAATTGAAAACCAACCTTGAAAGTCTGAAGCGGTGACTTTTTATTTGAAAAATCTGATGATGATTATTTCGATACTTATTCAAACAAGTTTCAGTTATCTTGCCCTTGAATCATTGTGATACTTGACTTATTACGGAACTAATAAAAAAACAGTTTTCTTCATTTTTAGGATGCTTGCAGCAACGTAATTGACTTTTGACATGGAAATAAATTGGATTTAAAGTAACATTTTTATTGATTTAAAACATCTTATCACGGGGTATAAGAGTGAAATCATTGACCGAGAACTCATCTCGATTCAGGCTACGCTCCTCTCCACGCAACTCTATACAAGGTCACTTACAAGTGACCGTGAGCAAACGGTAGAGATTGAGCCATCCTCTCGATTCTAGTTACCTTCTCCTCTAATTGACTTTATGCACGAATTATAATTTTAATATTTTACGTCGTATGACGCGTTTCTTTTTTTATAAAAAGCAAGCGTGTCACCTAAGTAAGGGCAAACGCTAACGTTCACGGAGATATGCAATACTAAGAGCACTAGAGATGCATTGCCTACCTTAGGGTAAAAGAGTGAAGAAGGATTTAAAGCGAGGGGAAGAGGGAATTAGGTCTGCACTTACCGTACGAAAACTGTATAGCCGACAGTAAACTTTTCTCCAATGCATCTCCATGCAGTTTTCGAGAGATTGCTATCTGTATTTAAGCAGAAACTTAAGGCACTTAAACATTTGACATTTTTTTTAGAACAGATCGGGTTAGCGGAATCGGTTAAGAATCTTATTTATACGTAGCGATCGACCTAACCGGCTCTATGGCGAAGCTACTGCTTTCGGAGTCAATAGTTGTTATTGTGTAAATACTTATATGTGTACCAGGTATTTTAATAGTTTTATAAGTTTTCACAGCACAAATTCGTAATGTTATACGATTGGACAATTGAAAACCAACCTTGAACGCCTGAAGCGGTGACTTTTTATTTGAAAAATCTGATGAAGTCATCATCAGATTTTTCAAATAAAAAATCACCATTAATTTGAAATGTGACGTGATGGATGACATAAGCCATTATTTTATATTGTGTTAACAGAAACACAGAAAGAAGTTAACAGAATATGTATTGCACAGATGTTTGTTTTTCTCCATATAGACAACCTCTCGACTAACAAAAAACGCGATTCGTTTGTTTTATAAGCACACATCTGTAAACCTCGCAATGCAACACCGAGTTAAGTCAGTCGTTAATACAAATTAATATGTGCGTCTGATTTTAAACAACAACAACCATATTATCAAATACATTCATTTCCTGTATGTTCCTGTACCTGTACTAAAGGGAAACGGAATATAGAAAGTGTTACTTGTTGCCCCAGGCAGATTCGAAAAAGTGCAGTAATAAGGTGTTTGATTGCAGAGCTCAGGGTCACCGATGTTTAATTTCATAGCTCAGCGTTGCAAAGCAAAATCTATACAGATTTTGCTTTGCTTTTTTTCTTTGGTTACTTGAAATCACTTTTTACAATGTGTCTACTGTCATATATGACATAGTCAAAAAATCTGTAATATAAATTTTATATAATACATATAAGAAAATATATTTCTCTTCGAAACAGATGTAAATGTTTAATTTAATAGTTATTTTTTACACACTAATAACAGATATGTGAGTTATGTAGGTACAGAATTAATAACTTGGTGTGTTATTTTAAAGGTCATAGCAGCTTATAGGGATGGTTATGTCAAAAAATAGGATACAATAAATATTTCGTATCTGTGTCCGAATGATACAGATGATGCACTTGAGAGAAAATTCACTTTCGTTTATGCATTGTAAAACACTTACTTCATCAGAGTTTTCCCTTATTTAAATTAATCGATTTTTTTCTTTAAATTGTTCGTTTGATGTAACCTTCACTGCCAAAAGCCAATGTCAATATCATAACTACCAATATAAAAAGATACAATCACAGCAGTACATTTTCTATATTTTAAAAAAAATCTAGCAATATTTTGATATAACTAAAATTTTTGTCAACCATTCCAACTCAGCTCATAACGTTTGAACTAGGATAATAGGAACGGTTTACTATACATATACGAACCTAAGACCTCAGATTACCAACCAGATTACCAACTGTGCTATTGCTACTTAAAGCAATGATTATATCTCTAAACCCAAGATCTACAATTGTCTAATTAGGCTCTGTGCGATATAACAATTACATAATAAATACTTCTTTATAAATATACATATTTTTACACATATATATTATTTTCAGGTATATTAATATTATTATATATATTTCTTTGTTTTGTCACGATCATTTTTTGATTGTCGAACATTTTTTCGGATACACGATCGTCTCGGATATGCTTACCTCCCTATCAGCGTTAAAACTAAATTCTTTTTTAGTAATTAATTTCTCAAAACAAAAGCTATGTTGATGTGTATGATTTGAATAATAAAGTAATATTATTTGCTTTAAATATCACAGGGGTCCCATTTTGATCTCTAAATGTATATAAAACCTATTTCTATATATTTGAACAATACCTATTTCTATATATTTGAAAAATATGTACATATCAAATACTTAATTTGATATGTACTACATATTTTTTGGTATATACATATCTATTTATACAAATCACTATACTATAGGTACGTAATAAAAACATACAAAAATTCGTACAGTATTTTCTTAAATTTCTTAATCAAATATAATACTCTAAAGTTCCTGGAATAGTACACCTATCCTACGATATGGGGCGCGCGTGTATACACAAATAATCTAGATGTTTTTCCGGTGAAAATGAAACGAGTTTCAATAAAAATGGTACAAGGATAAAAGCTGCCTGTTCATGTGTATACGCATCTACAACAATATACCTCATTAATTAAAACAATTGAATACAAAATTATTTAAAATAAGGCTATATGAACGTCTCATAGGTGGTATTATTTATAATATTAAGGACTTTTTTGCTTTAAAATATCGATCGAATGTATGCAATAGATATATCAATTATAATTTTAATGACAATAAAATAATTTAGTTATGTATTTAGGTCTCTGTGTATGTAATAATCAATGAAATTTGTACGCCATAAGTGGCAATGTGATGGAGCTTTTATACGTCTTTTTTTCATCTTGTTACACCTCACATTATACAAATAAAGAATTATTATTATTAAATGTATATTGAATTTTATCATAACGAGTATCCTTGAGTTTCCTCTTTTTTTGAGATCGCAGAAGCAAGCGATTCGCGACAACAGTCTAGTGAGCTAGTTTTTTTTTTATAAAGAGAAGACTTGCAATCTGTTGACATTACTATAATTAAATTTTTATCTAAGCGATTTAGTGCTCGCATCAGTTCGATTCACATCAATAGTCCAATGAAAAAATCAAACCCATGTTCTTATAATTTAGGTGTAATTCTTACCAATTCAGCTATTGCTGCTTGAAAACGCTTTCGAAATTTACCTTAAGATATGTTATCTCTGTGAGTAGGTACTATATCGAATTTATTTAACCAAATGTTCTGAGGTATTTGCCAATTTCTTACTAAGTGAACAGTTTAACTATCGGACTACACGTCAAAAAAAAAAACTGGCAATCTTTATAGTTGGCAGTCCATCATCTGACGGTTCATGGCAATTTTCTATCGTATGGAACGTAACAAATGTGAAATAATATACCACTTGCAGTGTTCCCTAACAAATACGACTAGAGGAGACATCCGAAAATTTGATTTTTGTTGTGGTAGAGCCACGCCTCAGACTTTATCTAATTCTGATCTTTATTATAAGAATGGCATATTATTTGTCTGTAGCATGAATGGGCCGGTAGGAAGCCAGGTTAGCTACAGGGCTTAGCCTGGTGAGCGGTTGAGTTTCGGAGGGGGTTTGGACCTCCGGAAATCAACTACCCCCTTCCTCTCCCCCTACCATAATAACACTTTCCTTAAAGGCCGGCAACGCTTCTGCACTGCCTATGACATGCGGATGTTTACGGGCGGCGTTGATTGCTTTCCATCAAATGACACGCTTGCTCGTTTGTCTTCCTATCCCATAAAATTCTTTTATTAAAAATGCCTACTTATCATACCAAATTATTTGACCAATCTTTCACAGTACAGTCTGTCCGGTTATGGAATTTGTTGCTGCCAGAGGTGAAACAAGCGAAGTCTGTCCCAATTTTCCAAAAGCTTGTTAAAAATTACTATTTATCTTTATATATACATAAATACATACGTAAATACCTATGTATCTTTTAATTTTTTATATACTTATACTTTTACCTATGGCTATTAACATTGTTTATAAATATTTTTTTATCATCCTGACGATAATATATCACCAATCTACACCAAATTATTTTTTTAACCTTGTGTCCATCCTACGGTTGTCTGAGAGAAATCGTTATTAGCGATAAGACCGCCATTTGTATGTAAATATTACAATCAATAATTGTATAACATTGTTTTTGGTGTACAATAAAGAATATATCTATATATCTATATTTTTTTAAAAAGGTAGTCAATGGGGCAAGCAGTTCATCTAATATTATCTCATTTCTATCGATATGTGCAATACTAAGTGTACTATAAACGTATCGCTACCATAGGGAATGGATGTGATTAACAGGCAGGGAAGATTCTTTTTAATGGGAGAGGAAGAAGGAAGTAAGAGTACATAGTGAGTGAATAAATAAAGAATATATCTATCTATCTAGAGGTGTTCAAGAAACGAGAGATTGTATTCATGAAAGGCCGGAAAAGCACTTGTGATACTTCTGGTGTTGCGGATGTCTATATAGGCGGCATCGATTGCTTTCTATCACACGGCACACTTACTCGTTTGCCTACTTATTCCGTTAAAAAAACTGCCCCTCAGGCGACACGCATATTTAAAAAAACTTTGTTGCCACGGCTTTAGGCTAGCAACCAATATTAATGCTCTATGAATGTAATTGAAAGTTGTTTAATATCGAAGGATTTTCTTTGCAATTGTAAAAATAATTTTGAGTTCAAATTGAAATGTTAAGTTATTACACGTATTTATTACGATTTGGTGCTGCTTCGTAGCTTGTCTGTACCAGGTACAGTCAGTCTGTTCCATAAATTACCCGTTAATTTTCTGCGTTTTATAAACGTTGTCAAAAATGAATGGGATAGATAGGCAAATGAGCAAGCGGGTCACTTGATGATTAGCAATCAGTGCCTTCACTGGACATTCCTTATACTAAAGACACCGTATATGCGTTGCCTTCCTTAGGATATTTGTATGGATATAATTTTATAGGCGGGGTAAGCAGAAAATAAAAGAAGGGGAAAGAAAGTCGGCCTCTAGATTCTAGCTCTCACCGTACGAAGCGTGGTAAAAATAAAATGCTACCACTTAACACACAAAAAAGCCATTATCTGGTGACGGCGAGGTACACCTCCAGTCGAGTCGACCCATTCGCGCTTCCATGCATCCAAGAATAAAAACCCACTAAAACTATAATAATACACGCCTGAATTCCAGATTTTTATATTAAATATAATATTAAATAAAACGGTGTGCCTCAAGATTTGTCCGAAAATGTACAGTGCTTTTAAATGGGAGCCGAGGTAGCGAGTACGCCTTGATCTCCCATTGATAACGCGGGGGTTTGGTTGGGAGGTGTACCACACCCTACGTGAGAAACTAAGATTTACATTTTAGTTACCCATGTATATGTGGATGATAGAAAGTTGCAGAACATTTTTGGCAATTGTTGTTGTAGATGTAAATATATTTATTAAAAGTCAGAAAAATCTTTATTTTTTATAAATTGATTTATAAATTTATAAGGATTTTTTTTTAATGTTAATATTAATACAATTATCACCTACCTATCACTGCTTCGGAAGTGTTGTTCGAAAGGGATGAACAGCACAAGAAAGTATCTCACCCTTTTATTTTGCCCTTTTCTATGATCACCAATCGATTGTTGCTGGACTTTGTTGAACGATGGCCAGAACAATAGCTTAGCGATGAAAGTTGTTACTCAACTAGGAAAGACATCACGATAGCAGAGAAGATCCCCTCAAGAGAGGTCAAGACCTCTCCATCGATTGCGATTGGGGAGGATGGGTTGGTTTATACTAGTATGGTAATTATAGCTTTAATCCATGCCGTTTAAGTTCAACTTAACATATATACAAAAACCTAACAATTCTCAATGTTTATACCCGTTGACTGTACGTAACACGTGTTTATTGAATATTGGGTGGTAGTGGCTTCTAAAGTATGTTTTTTGTTCGATACAAATTCAAAAATTAAAATGCTGCTTGCATTGTTTATAACTACTTTATCGGTGAATGTATCAACTGGATCGATCCAAATGTGAAGGTGGTACATATTTTTTATTTGAATTATATTTATGTTGTCACACGTGATGGACCGAGTCGCATGAGCTTCTCGGTGGCCTTGCTCTATGTAAATATCAACTTCCTGGACGAGTTCCTACCGAGAAAAAACCAGGACGCCCTTATCTTTTTGGCCAACTATAAATAGTGCGAGGATCCAACGTTCGGCATCAGTCGTTGCGTAGACGTAGACCAAGATGTTCAAGTTTGTATTGTGTGCTCTCTTCGTGGCGGCGGTGGCCGAGCCACAAGTCTTCCTGCCGGGATACTCGGAGACGCTCGTGGCTCCGGCGACGACAACCATCACGAAATCGGCCAGCAGTGTCATCAACACACCGTACTACTCCGCCTACCCATATGCAGCCATCCCGCACTTCATCAAGAAGCGTGACGTTATCAGCACCTACGCCGGACCTGCCATTTACCCCGGTGCTCCCCTAGCGACTACTTATTCGACGATCGACCCTTTCCTGCCCTACTCCCCAATTGGATACCCTGCCGCTCACCTGATTAAGAAGAGGTCTCCACAATGGCTCGCACCTGCCTCATACCTGTCCGCACCTTTGGCCTCATCTTACCTGTCTGCTGTTCCCTACGCCACGACTTACTCTAGTGTACTCCCTAGCGCCCCAGTAGTATCTGCACACCTGATCAAGAAGAGGTCTCCTCAATGGTTCGCACCTGCGCCCCTTGTCTCCTCACCTCTAGCCACAACCTACCTGTCTTCTGCTCCTTACGCCACGACTTACTCTTCTGCTGTGCTCCCTGGCGCCCCAGTCGTGTCTGCACACTTGATCAAGAAGAGGTCTCCACAATGGATCGCGCCTGCGACATACGTTTCTCCCTTTGCTTCAACTTATGTTGCGCCTTCCCTCGCGACCACTTACTCCTCTGCCGTCCTCCCAAGTGCCCCAGTCTTGTCTGCACACTTGATCAAGAAGAGGTCTCCTCAATGGTTCGCACCTGCAACCTACGTTTCTCCTTATGACTCAGCTATCGTAGCTCCTTCGCTCGCCTCCGCCGCCATACTCCCAAGCACCCCAGTTTTGTCCGCTTATGCCGCTCCACACTTGATCAAGAAGAGGGATGTTGTCCTGGCTTCTCCTGCGAGTTACATTGCCCCAGCTACCCTCGCGGCTGCTCCCCTGGCCACAACCTACACTTCCGCTTACACACCGTTCGTGTCCACCTACGCCGGTGTACCATGGATCAAGAAGTAAGATGTTGCTGAGTGCACCAACTCACCATGAAGTAATCTAACATTTTTGTACAGGCTCATCTAAATTTGTTTTGTAAATACAGAATTCAGAATTACACTTTTCTATGTTTTATTTAAGATCTTTTATTTTATCTACCCATATAAAATACTTTGCATACCAACGATAGTAATTTGTGTAAAGAAATGAATGAAATAAATATTAAGGCATACTACAGAAATAGGATTATAATAATTCTGCCCTAATTGTTATACTAGTTAGATAAGAAGACGGCCACAGTGCCAAGCATCTCTTACTTGTAACTATATTCCATCTGTAACTATTTAGATAGATAGATAGATGATTTTATTTATATTAATAACACAAAATCACACATTTAAATTAATAAGTGATACATATCATTGATAACATCAAATATTACATAAAATAAAAAGAAATAAAATTACAAAATATACTCCTTTGTAAAAAAACAAAAATAATTAAAATTTTTGGTATGTACATGACTAGAAATATCTTTTTAGAAGAAGAAAATATCTTTTAACATTTAAATCCTAGAATCGGTATTTTAATCAATGTAAATAGAAAGCCGTGTGAAAATGGACATTTTTATGGGTATTATGAAATTAAGGCTACGAGTATTTTAATGGGATTATACTTTCATAAAAAAACGATTAAATAATAACTAGTATGACCTCCCCTCGCAGCAATTACGGCATGTAATCGACTCCGCATGCTTTCCACCAGGCTTTTGATGGTGTCCTGTGGAACATGTTCCCACTTAGCCGAGATCACACGTTTAAGCTCCCTGATATTTTGTGGAGGTGATTGGACAGATGGTACTCAATGGGGTTAAGGACTTCTTGCATATAAGCATCTACGTCGCCAGAACGGTGGGCCCGAGCGTTATTATCCATGTGAATGGCATCTTCAATTACAGTCAGTGCGGTTTGTGTATTTTGAAACTTTGCGCATTTAGTGAGCCATTTTCAATGAATACTATCTCGGTACGATAGCTGGAAATTACGCCCGCCCAAAACATAACAGATCCTCCATTTGTTCAACATATACGTCAACATAGCGTTTACCTGGTCTTCATAACACTTGCCGATGTCGGTCCTCATCATGCAGACAAATTTAAGCCTCATTGGAGAAGAACAGGCTACTCCAGTCATATAATGTCCAAGATAGGCAATTTCTCGTGAACCTCATTCGAGCAATCCGGTGCTCACCGAGTAACTTGGGCCCCGTACTAGTAAAAAGCGGTCATCTCGTGGTCATGAACGGAACTTATCTCTTCGCATCGAGTCCAGGTTCTTTGGACGATTAAGCGACTCATGTTTAACCGCTGTGAGATGTAACATTGGCTCCTCATCCAGGATGATGCGACAAACATAAACTATTTTACTAAAAATAACAAAAAGTTAGTTTTATTTGCCTGATAATCCTCTAACAACAAACCCACGAAAACTAAGAAGAAAGCCACAAACTAAAAGAGGGATTATTTTAAAAAAAAAAACGAATTAATTTTTTTCATACCCATACTCTTTATTAAGTGCCAGTAACATAGTTTGGCTATCAAAACCTCTTTAGAACTAAATTATTATCAATAAGGTAGAAAAATTAAATCCGCCCGTTTTTTTTGCATAGGTGTGTATATATAAATAGAAAAATGCGAAATGTGTCGCTGAAATAGAATAGTTTCTAGTTTAGCATATTCTGTACATATGGTAGCTACAGGGCAGGTTTTCAGCTAGCATATTTATATTATTACTGTGCCATAGACGTACAAGATGTCAATAAAAGTTATTTTACTTAAATTTATTAAAAAATTAAAATGGAAAGTGCTTATATAATAAATTTAAGTCAAATTCTTCTACTCTAACGGTTGGCGGTTCTTCAAAAAACTTGACCAGCCCATTGCCATTTTATTAAGCTAAATTCGAGAGCTGCATCGGTAAATATTTCTTCGTTTCCAATCTATCCAATTCCAATTCCAAAAATCCTCTGATCATATATCCAAGCAGATAGATCACCAGTGTTCATCTTCCGTTACTATATGAGAGTACAAGCGTGATGTAAATTCAAATTATTTTTACGACATTAGAAATCATATTTCATTTATAGATCGTCAGTCTGTTATCAATAAAGTCTTATATAACTAACTGTATGGAAAGATATTTTCGATATATTTGACACAAAAATTCGGTACCGAAAAGATAGACAAAGTGACAAAATACGAGTTAGAATGTGTAATATATTTTAATCGGATAGGAGGGCAAAGGAGCAAGCTTGTCATCTGATGGAAAGCTATAAACGTCGACCATAGATATGCGCAATACTGTAGGCTTTTATATGCGTTGCCGTTCTTTGAGATATGAGAAGGTCTATCTGTCTAATTTAAAAGCAGAAAAAATACATGAAACCTGTTTATTGTTATATATGAATGAATGTTTTCCAGGAACACTACTAAGTAAATAAAAACATTACACATTCTTAAGGCGTTTTTACTTTTGACATTTTAATTTTAATATCATTTATTGAGTAGCATCTATAATTGTATTGTTGTGTAATTTTGTGGCGTAAAATAAATTTATTTCTTATAACAAAAACTAAAAGATTAATAAGTAAGAGAAGCAGAACCCGTCAAGTAGCATTGTGGAACACTAGTTCCAGAATAAGACAAAAAATGAACAACGGTATGGCTGACGCATATGATATGATTCCCAAAGAGACTTGAAAAATAAGTTATTCTATAACTTTAATAGCCTTTTTTATTATTATATATTTAGATCTCATTTGTGTCTTTTTTTACACGGTAATTAAGTAATAAAATAACTTAAGTTTTCCTCAAAAAGTGGTTATATATTTAGTCCATTACAAGGTTGGTTTGTGTTTTAAAAAGTAAAAGAAATATATTTATTGAAATGAAATGAAATTCATTTAAATTATTAGTATTGTATGTATATAGTTACATTAATTGTACAACAACACAATTAAAGAAATAGTATATGAACTATGAAGGCTGTTTACTATATGTATGTATAAAGAAAAACGAAACAGATTTATTTTTCGGTAAGATTTAGTTTTAGTTCGCCGTAAATCCGCTTTTTCAAGTAGAAAACACACATTATTATTTTTTATTTTTGTTTGCTTGTCGCGGATCTTAGCTAAGTAAAAGTTCTGACTGTCCACATAGAAACGGAAATTAACAAACATTAAAATTATAACAATCTTACAAAAAAATAAATAAACCTACAGTCGTTTATGTCGCTTATATTGGCTTTTTGGACACCATCATTCCTGGATCGCGAAAATAATGAAATTACGAATATAATTTGGCATCAGCTAGTCCACACCTATCGTAATCAGTGAACACTTGTTCCGCAAATGTCAACTGGTTGGCGTTCACGTTTTTTTTTTCGTAAAAACAATAACAAAAAACTTAAAGTTTTTGTGTGTCCAATGTCGTTTAGTGTGTTCTTTTGGACCAAGGATCGAGGATTTCAATATTTTTTACAAGCAATACGTGTCTCAAAGCTGGGCCCGTGCTTATATCGTTCGTTCTCTTGAGGCATGGACATTAACCCCCCACTTTTGTCCTAGTTGGATTGGTGCGATATGTAGACTCTACATATCCCACCTCTCTGTCGATTACGAGTCTAAATAACTATGGGCCTAACAATTTATTTTGTTGTCCCATTGCTCGATATGGGCTTCTTTATTTTTCGAGAAACGAACATTAACCCACCATGCTTGCCCATCGAAATGGCGGGGTAATTAGACGAGAAAAAATCTATAGTTCTGATGCGGGGATAAAACCCGCGACCATTTACTCTCTAGGCGGCACCCTCGCCACTGAGCCCAATGGTAAGCCTTACATAATCGTATATTATTATATATTTATTCCGATGCGAGGATCGAACCCGCGACCAATTACTCTGTAGGCTGCACCCTCGCCACTGAGTCCAATGGTAGGCCTTACATAATCGTATATTATACACCGTGACTTTTTAATTACCCGAGAAAATTCGCGTTTGTAAAAATATGTATGTCAGTAAGTAACATTCAAATATTATAGCGTTCATACAAAAATATTGTTTTATGGGACTTCAAAGAAATCCTGTAAATATTACGCGACCAAATTAGGTTGGTTTGGGTGCAGTTCATATTGGAATGATAATGATGTCTATTTGAATTACCAAGATTTTTGGTTGTATAATTTTTGGTGTATATTAAGGTTTATTTTTTTTTATTTTTTTCTTCGCTAAATTTAATGTATATCGATAACTGAATATATTACTTAATTTTCTCGGGTAATTAAAAAGTCACGGTGTATAAATTTGTACAGCGTTGAATCTGACTGTTTTAGAATAATCAGATACAATTTTTTTGAAAGTCTTAAAAATTTTTTGACTTGCTTTTTTGCGTCGATATAGCCGTATGCCGTATATATAATTATCCCGATGCGAGAATCGAAACCGCTACCTCTGATTTCGAAAATGCTAACTTTACCTCTGAGTCAATTAGGTTGTTTCCCAATACAAGTTATTAAATAATACGCTTTTTTAAATATATTTTTTTTATTATATAAATTTAAGAATTAAAATTTAAAATTATTTCCTTTTAAAAAATCTTAAAGTACCTAATATATAAATAGTTATATTATATCAAATTAATTTCTAAGGTTTAAATGAATTCTGATAATTAGGCCCGATAAACTTTTCGAATATAAATACGTATTTTTTAAATCAAGGAATATATTTCAAAATATATTCGCCATGAGACTCTATGATTTTTGCCAACGAGTTAGTAAATAAATCCCGCGTTTACAATATTCCGGTAACTACAAATTAAAAAGCTTTTGCGTCTCGATAGCTAATTGAGGACGATTATCAAAACATTTGTTGGTTAAGTGTTTACTAAGAGAACGAGTAAATGTTTCCTCTATTTGAAAGAGTGCCACTGGAACGGCTGAGTAATGGGTCACCACCGTGACTGGTTGCGTCATTTAATGCACGCTTTAGGTCACGCAATACTTTATTATCATTACATATCTGCTGATGCAAAATTAATGTCCAAACATTAACTTCTGAAGCCGCAAATGGTCTCACGATCGACAGAAACTTATTAAATAGAGTACATATTTAAAATTTTATGTTTACGGTCTAATGTAGACGAACGTCTTTATTATTTGACCGTTAAAATAAGCCTTTATTCCTTACCTATATTGATTAACTTGTTTCCAGTATCAGTAAGGAATAAAAAGTGATTTTTAATGGAGGAAGTTTTTTTTTATGAGAAAGGAAGGCAAACGAGCAAGCGTGTCACCTGATGGAAAGTAATCAATGCCGCCCATGGTGGAAAGTTGGGACAACTACACACAACAAGTTAGACACTAAAGTGTCATTATGGGAGTGGGAATGGTAGGGGGACGGGGGAGGGTGTTGAGCCTCCGGAACTCGGCCGCTCACGGTACAAAGCGCGGTAGGTAAGCTACCACTCAGACACCAGTTTTCTGCGAGAACTAGATTTACAGAGAACTTAAACTAAATATTACCGAAAAATGGCTGTCAGTAACTCTCCACTTCCCAACCACTGTCACAAATACACACCACCACTTTTCCACAATTTACACAATGTGTGCACAAAAAACATACATTATTATTTTTCTGCTTTTTTTGCTTATCGCGGATCTTAGACAAGTAAAAGCTCTGACTGTCCACATAATAATGGATTTCTGCAAAGTAAGGTCTGACTCTGACATGGGAACCTTCAACAAACAAACTTACACATTTCTTAAAGGCCGGCAACGGCAACGTCTATGGGTGGCGTTGATTGCTTCCCATCAGGTGAAATGCCAGGTGTGGTATTAATATTCCCAGGTTTGTTGAGGGAACTAGAGCAATTCATCGCTTTGAGAGAAGTTATCGAGGATTGTAAATGATTTGATGATGATACCTGCTGATAGCTGTTAACTTTCTCTTATTTCCTTATAGGATGTATAGTTTTCAGTTATGTTATACTGTATAAATGAAACTGTATACTGTTTTACCCTTCTAGTAATTACAATTAAATTATATTGAATGAAATGAGCGATGACGTACTCTTTACAACCACGAGCTTTATGAGCTGTACAATGAGCCGAACGTCATCCAAACCAATAAGATTGGACGCCTTTGTTCGGCCGGGCACGTGGTACGGATGGACGAGGCTAGAGTACACAAACGCCTACTCGACGGCAAACCTGATGGTCGTAGAAGCCGCAGAAGGCCTAAGCTCAGATGGCCAGATGGAATCGAGGAAATTTAAGGACAATCGGTGTGAGGGGCCGAAGGGAAAAGCTAAACGAAGATCCGACTGGAAAAACTTGATGATGATGATAAAGCAGGCAATCCATTTGTATATCTTCGTGTTGAAACTGTCCATGGGCGGTGGTAATTATAATTCTTAACATCTTTGGGTGGTTTCATTGACTCTGCGATGAAGATATCGCTTTCAGAGTTAATGGTCGCGGGTTCGATTCACGCAAATGGATAAATATATTGTGATGTATGTAATACGCTCATGTACATTTTAACATAGTGTCTTATAAATACACTACATATGCATTTGTATGGCCTACAAGTCCTCGGTTCTTGGTCATTACGAGTCTCGATTTCCCGCCAATCTGTCTTACATGCGTGTTCGTTTAATGTCCATTTTTCCAATAATGCCCAGGTTCCATGCTTAGCAGTGGGACTTAAAAAGGTGAAAGACTTGCTCACTAGCCTATCACTACCTCAATAGCTACATAAAAATACTTTGTCTGTATTGGACATTAAAATTCAGGTGAGACTGATTCGAGAGATTTCGCTCCATGGGGGAGGCCTATGTCCAGCGGTAGACTGCCGCAGGCTGTTGATGATGATGATTCGAGAGTGCATGAAGTACGTATGCATTAGTTCTATTTGGCAATAAAGAGGCCACAGGAGTTTCGTAAACTACTTTATGACGTTTTCAATAACAATTGTAAAGATCATTAACATGGTAATTCGTTCTCTATTACGAAAGGTTAAGCTAAAATCCTTTGTTGCTTGAGACATTGTGTTCAAACGCGTGCAGTAGGATTTGGATACACGATTTTCTAGTTTTTTTGCTACCTGTATGTGGTAACCTGTAATATAAGGTTAGACAACCTTTTTTAAGAAATACTTACTAGAATTGTAGTTATTTAATTGCGTGGTATACCACTGTTTGTCACCTAGGACGGGCATTTGGGTGTTAACAAGAAATATTTATTAATATACATATAAAAACTATAAAAAGATCTATGAGAGGGTCACAATACAAAGCTGTTTATTCGAAGACATTGATGTTAGTAGCCTGTTGGCCTTTACACCCTTATCGAATTTTGGGACCGCGGGTTTGGGTCCGCGGGCAAAATGACGATTTGAGAAACCGCAGTTTCCAATTGGCCTAACGCCGTGTCGGAGGTAACAACGCTGTTGCCAGGATAATAATTAATTTATTTGGTCTTGTTCATGTAGATCACGCCACATAAACACAATCAGGATATTGCGACATTAGTAAAGTCCAAGTGTAACGGTAGCGTCATCTATATACACAAGATAATTTAACATACTATTGACGTCAACAATAATGCATATTGACAAATAAAACTGTTTTTGAGTTAATTTGAATTAGTATAGAACTTAATAGTAAAAATTGTAACTTTTCAAAACAAATAGATAAATTATATAATATTATATTATTTATTCTTTGTAGAAAATACGAAATTCGTTATACGTAAATGGTTATTGATGTCACGTTTGTATACAAGAACTGACTGCTATATTATCTGTGGAGCAACCATATACATTAGTGACTGTCTAGTGGTCGTGTCTTCAATTTGTATTAGGCCCCTCTCACATGTAGTTATTTTATTTATGGGCTATGAAGATAAACAACCACGCATATAGAAAGTAATTAACACTATCCATAAGCATTTGCAACATCAGAGGCCTTGTAGAAGCGTTATAATTCTTCGAGAAATGTGTAGGCTTGTTTTTAGGAGGTGAATTATTTTTGTTTATACTTGAGTATCATTAGTTTAGTTTTAGTGGCTTCATGTGAGATAGACTTTATTTTTTTTATTAGCAGGCATAGACAAAGCTCGTGTCCGCCATACCATTGTCTATTTCCCGCTCTAATTCTTGCGCTTTCGTTTTTTTTTCTGCGACATCCATTATTATTGTATTGGGAACGAGGTTATGCAATGATTCGCCTTTGAAATTTTGATATCATTTTTGCCGCTTCGTGCCACAACAACTTTATTGCTTTCGGCAAACAATTCAGTGCTCTATGATGTTTCGTATTGCAAGAGAAATAGGCCGCGATTTGTGTAGCGAAAGAATCAATCGACGGTAAACGTTGATTTGTGAAGCGATTTGATCGTGACTGTAAGCGCTGTTGGTGCCTTTGTTACGCAAGTTGTAATTATTTGCGTTGGAAATGAGAAATTAGCGAATCCGCTAAGTATATGTTGAGATATAAGAAAATAATGATGAACTTATTGTCTCAGTGGTGAACCCTCCACTTTCGAAATCAGTAGTCGCGGGTCCGATTCATTTATCAGGATGCGTATGACCTGCAGGTATACTTCGAGTCTGGATATCCTGCCTACACGCCTTAGAAAAGCGCGGTTGGCTACTGTCCATTCTTTCAGATATGAAGAGCCGCGTATCCAGCAGTTTGATTCGAAGATGTTAATGCTGGTAGCCTATTGGCTTTAACAGCTTTATCGAATTCAGAGCTTTCAGCCCGCGGGCAAGTAAGATATAATTGGGAATCCGCGTAAATCGCAGACTTCATCGGCTCGACGTCGTGTCGGAGGTAACGGAGGTACATCCAGCAGTGAGATGTTTATTTATTCTTTTGGTACAGATTATGGTAAAAAGGGGGACTTAATAATAGCAAAGCATTCTCCAGAAGAGGAGAAGATATAATTCTTAAACGTATATAAATATTAAATTTATAGTTTATTATATTATATTTATAGGTATTATATTAATAAGTAGAAAAATAACTTAAGCGATACTATTACTTAAGTTATTTTGCGAATTGGACTTATTTAAAAAAAAACTAATACACTTTATTGCCTCGCAGCGCCATCTAGGGTCAGTGGAGACCACTTCTCTCTAGCAACTGGACTGGAAGGCAGTGACGTATAGTGATTGTAGGTCGCTAGGTTAAACCATTAACTATATTTGTTTTATCTTCTATCCTTTGTTTATCATGATAGTAAACGCATGTGGTGTAACGCTTTCTCTTTAAAATGATGGTTTTCTTTCAAAATAAACTGTTAGTTTTTATCTTATTATAAATATTGACTAGTTAAATAAAACCTGAAAGCAATACACATTTGTTCACACTATATAAGTAGAAAGTATTTTATAAAATTAAATAATAATAAACAACCGCTTGTCGGTGTTCGATTTGGCCTAATAATGATTAGGAAACAAGCGAAGGATTAATTGAAAGTGAGGCAACTGCTCGACTGCATCGGAGTGAGGGCCAGCCTCACATTCTAATATTTATATTTATGTAGGACTATGATATGAACTGTTTATGATGTATCCAAAAATTTTTTTTTATGAGATGGGAAGGCAAACGAGCATCGTGTCACCTGATGGAAAGCAATCAACGCCGCCCATGGACATCTGCAACGTCATAGACAATGCGGAAACGTTGCAGTCCTTGAAGGAAAGTCTCATTATGAGAAAGGGAGTGGGATACGGCAGGGAAGGGGGAGGGTGTTGGGCCTCCTGCGAGGAGGTTAATTGGCTTATGGCGTATAAATTATTACATACTATTAAAAATAACTAAAACAATTATTACAGATCTAAATACATAACTAAACTATTATATTATCATTAAAATTATAATTTATTATTACATTTATATATCACTTTTGTTTATCTATTACATACATTTGATCGATTTTTAAAGTAAAAAGTCCTTAATATTATAAATATTGGCATCTATTAGCCATTCATATAGCCTTTTTTTTAAATAATCTTGTGTTCAATAGTTTTAATTCATGAGGTATATTGTTATAGATGCGTATACACTTGAACAGACAACTATTTATATATTTACTGAGTCTGGGGTGATCAACCGGCACTAATCTTCGGGGATCACGCCGGGGAAGACCAGCGTTGTCATTAGCTGTTTTAAATAGTTCTTGATGCCACACAAACACACATACCTCATATATATAGAGAGCTGACAGTTTTTAGGCCCAGGTTGTAGGCCAAGCTTCTTGAACACTGGCTGGCAGGATTCCTGTGATTGCCCTAATACATTTTTTTTGTGCATTCATAACAAATTTATTAAATTTTATAATTTAATAAATTTGTTATGAATGTTCTCGAATTACGCCTGCCATCATAATATCAATTCAAGGCTGAAATCATTGAAAATATATTGACAATAATTTAACTAACACATCAGTTTAATATTTAAAAACAAATAATATATATACTATATTATTTAGTACGTACGTAGACTTATATAGACTTGCAGATTATCTAAATGAATCTATTTTAGTTCACGTGTGGCTGCCTGCCTTTCATTTTGCATGTATTGCAAAATACATTTGTGCACTTAAACTATTTTTATATGGTAGGCGACGTTCAATCTATCAATAGTGATGATGATATACGTATGTTTGTATTTATGTTATAAAAATAAAGTAAAATTTAATAAATTTAATAATCATTTACGAAGGCTCTGGTATCCTATCCCTATCCCTAGTGATGGGCGTTACCTTTATTCATTTATTTCGCTTGTGATAGTTGCGTAAGATTTTGATTCTTTTTATTTGTTTTGAAGAAATATTATTTTGAAAACAATTTAAATAGTTTAACAATAATTTGCTATTCATTGGAAATACATGAAAATTAAGATACATATGTGATGATAAATGTCATAAATTTAACAAGATTTAGATATGTTATAAATAATATATAAATCTTGTTAAATTTATGACATTTTATGACACTTGAAGATTAAAATAATTTTCTTTTTGATTTGTTTATTGATATATTATAATATTATTAAGGTTATAATTTTAGCTACTGTAAAAAAATGTGTCATAAATAAAGTTTTTTCTATTCTATTCTATTTTAATTATTCTACTATAAAATCTATTTTATGACTAAATTATTTCATATAAAAATTTTTTCACACGATATGCCGACGCCGTATCCTCAGTTATTTCGGACACATTATCCGCGGCATAAATGAGAACTTGGAGAAATTGATCATTTGTATAAACGTTGAGGGGCAAAGATCCAGGGGTATATCCCCAATGAGATGGTCCGATCGACTGAAGCAGAACAAGACCTCCAGTTTTGTGGAAGTGGTCTGATTAGCTGTCGACAGCAATAAATGGAAGAGCATTACGAAACGCTGGGTGAAGTTTGGTGATCGCGATCTCCAGTCATGAAAGAGTGACCAGAGAGGGAGAGAGAGGTATAATATTTGAGCAATCATTCATATTTATCATTCATATTTATCCCAAAGTTGGGTAGAGTCGACGAACGAACTTATGTTTAAAGGGTTTAAACATAAGTTCATTCGTCTCCAGCAAATGACAGTACCTATTACGTGTCATTCATAATTATGGTCTCTTCATTTTTATGTGATAGAAAAGCGAGCAATCATTTTTCTGAACCAATACGACATTGGCACCTTCACTAAACAAGCCTACATATACCTAAAAGGCCGGCAACGCTTCCGTGAGTACTACGGTGTCGCGGTTGTCTATGGGCGGCGTTGATTGCTGTCCATCAGGTGAAAAGCTTTGCCCTCCAATCCCATAAAAAATATGTCATCTTATGGAAACCTACCAATCACGCGTCCATAGACATTTGCAACATTAGAGGTATTGCAGAAAGGTAACCAGTTTTTAAAAAAAGTATAGGCTTGTTTTTTTAATATACTAATGTTAAGACAACCAATTGGCTCAGTGTCCAGGCCCTACGCCCACGGAGTCAATGATCGCGGGTTCGATCCCCGCATCGGAATAAATATATGATGGTTTACAAATATTTATTCCGAGTCTGGTAAACCTGCCAATCCGCATTGGACAAGCGTGGTGGGTTAACGTCCGTTACTCCAGAAATCGAGAGGCCCGTACTCAGCAGTGGGACGTATATGAGAAAATGTTAAGTACACTAATTGATCATTCGTTGTCAAAATAAAGACTGCGTGAGTCCTTCCTACTGAACTGTGTATTGTAAAATTATTTATTAATATAATTATTTGCATTAGGAAGTACTTTGATGAGTAAATTTATTCACGTGGAAGTCGGTACTAGTCGATCGCGCATCTTGTGCGGAGGTAAATTATTACATCAACGCATCATCAACTAGTTTATGTAAATAGTATATTTCTCCTGTTTTATCCATAGATTACGATATAAATTTTAATTATTAATTACTTTATTCTACGTACCGCTTCTCTATGAAACCAGCTGCCCTTAGCGGTATTTCTGAATCGATTTTTTTTTATGGGATAGGAAGGCAAACGAGCAGGCGAGTCACCTGATAGAAAGCAATCAACTACGCCTATTAACATCCGCAGTGACCGCAGACCTTCAAGAAAAGTGTCATTATGGGATGGGGAAGGGGGAGGGGATACGACATTGGTACACTTTTCCGAAAATCCTTTTCGGTTGTCTTTTGTAGAGTCTACTACACCTGAAGATGCCTCGTGTTGGGGACAAACACGTGTCGCTTACAAGACGAAAAAGTGGTAATGTGTGTTTGGTGTTGTGTATAGTGGTTGGTGGATGGAGAATTGATGGCCGATTTTCGGTAAGTTTTTAGTTTAAGTTCCAAATAAATCCACTCAATCCAACAGAAAAACATACATTATTAATTTTCTGTTATTGTTTTTGCTTGTCGCGGATCTTAGCTAAGTAAAACTTTTGACTGTCCATATAGTGATGGATTTCCGCAAAGTAACGCCTGACTCCATTAATAATGATGATGATGATATTTGATACTTTCATCATTATCGCAGTCGTAAGTAGGAGAGGTTGATCATGAAGAGAAGTACTAAAACAACGTAATGCTTATTTTAATAAAATGAATGGAATGAGAGTTATTTTCATTATGATAAACAATTGCTGCAAACATGTAACTTATGGCAAGTAGAGCGCGATATGACTAAAAAATCAGGCCGAGGTGTGGTACAAATATTTAGGTAACATACTAGTGTACGGTGCTAGTGATTACAATTATTTTTAAGTGTTCATTATGAGATTATGTAACGAAGTATTTATTTACGCACAAGTTATTATCTTCGACCTCATACATTCATATATCACTTTATATTACTTGACTCAAGTCTCAGTATTGTATTTATAATAGTTATATCTATGTATAGAGTTATATGTTTCCGGAACTGGCCACTTACATAAATGATATTAAAAAAGTAATTACAATTTTTGAAAATGGAAATCTTTGGCTGTAAAAAACAATTTGTTTCATCTAAACTTTCATTTATTTTTGTCATTTTAAAAATTATTTGTTTGTATAACCATGAACCTCGTGAAAATTTTCGCAATATGATTTGTTATGATTGAGTGTGATTTAACAGTTCAGTAGAGTTTCCCTCGGTTTGCAGAATTCCAGTGACACCGTGTCAATCTCATTCAAAAAATTCCTGATGATCCATCCCCTGTACATCTGTGTAAACAACAAAACATCGATACTCTGCGGCATATGGTAACCGCATATAATCATTCCCTAAGAAGTGTTGTAAACCCCTTACCGCAATGAACTGTTTTCGAAAATACATCGTAAGTAAAGAACAAGCTACCACGTGAGAAGTCTTTTTGAAACCACACGCAAAAAAAGACATTTCTGAACTTCGTTCGTTCATTACAGCAATTTCAAAATACTCTTCAACAATTGTTTCGTTATCATCCGTTTTTCTTTAGTTTTGTAATCTGTAGAGAAGTAATATTTGTACAATAAACAAACAATTAGTTGTTTTTAGGTCACGGACATTGTGTGAGCATTTTTAGAGTTTCCACAACACAGAATCGACTCTTCAACGAACTTCACAGAAATACTCTTCAACGAATCTGCCCAACACCGATAATATATCTAAAACGGCTTTTTTATTATGAAGACAATTAAATCACGGTATGTACAAGATTTCATTCCTTACCATAGAATAGATTGAGAGAGGAGTTTTATCATGGAATATATTGGAAAATGAACAAGTCGGTCACCCAATGGTAAAAAAACCAGCGCCGCCCATGGATTTTCAAAATAAGGCCATTGTAGATGCGTCACTTACTTAGAGTATAAAGAAGCGAATAATGGGAGGAGTAGAAGAAAATAAAAGAAGGGGAAAAGTATTGAGCCTTCAAATACTCATGGTAATAATGCTACAACTAAAACAGTATGTATGGCTAGCCGTCTACCACCGTGCGATTCAGTCACAGTTTTCTGCCAAAAACTGTGCAAATGTGGAACAATTTACCATCTGCGGTGTTTCCAAGTGTATACGACATTGGGGCATTCATGAAAAGAGCGTATGTGTTCACTAAAGGCCGGCAACGCATTTGGGACGCTTCCAGCGTCATGGATGTCTACGGGAGGGGGTGACTATTAACAACCAGGTGACTCGCACGTTCGTTTGCCTGCTCTGCTAAAAAGTATAATGTTACCATTTAACGTTGATACTCTTACTTAACGTACTACAAAGGTCGTGCCTGCCCTTTCGTGCTAACATCTTTACAAAAAGTTTCATGAGACAAGATGTGTGTGATATGATTTTTTTTATGAGATAGGAAGGCAATCAACGCCGCCCAAGACTTTCGCAGCGCCATAAGCAGTGCGGAAGCGTTGCAGACTTTTAAGGAAAGTGTCACTATGGGAGTGGGAATAGGATAGGGAGGGTGTTGGTCTTCCGGAATTCGGCCGCTCACCGTACGAAGCGCGGTAGGTAAGCTACCACTCAGACGCCGGTTTTCTGCGGGAGTGTGGTACTTCCCCGGCCGAGCCGGCCCATTCATGATACAGACAAATATTATGTCATTCTTGACAAAGTCTGCAGTGTGGCTCTACCACTATCAATAATGATCTCTTTGATTATGTTATATCGATAATGATCTTGATGAGTTCAGATCGATCAGAGGATAATAAAGAAGTTCAGATAAACCGAATTATTTACGTGTTAACGTGACATTACGTGACGGAAGGATCGGAAAGGATACAAGGTTGTTAAATAATTGCTTGTTAAATAAATAATGCAAGCGCATGCTGATTTGCTCATCCTTAACCTAGACATGTGTGCCAACATAAAGGTCATAATGACTTCTTTATGTTAACTACGTATTACGTGTACACAAAGATATTTTTTATTTCCTGTATCCTACAGATAATACCCACCAATGACTGATATAAAAATTTGGACTTGGATAGCCGGAAGTTTAGCCTAAAAGTAAATATTTTATTTTACTTTATGTTAGAGTTCTTAACATATTGCTTTTTTCATAAAAAATTAAAATGATTGTTCCGTAAAATTAAAAACTCGTGGAAAATCTGTGTCACGTGACACGTGTCAGTGAATAGTACTAACTTGCTATTTTTTAAAGAAGTCATTTTTCCTTTTACTTTGCGTTATGTTCAAGCTGTTAAGTTAGGAATTAAGGAAATTATGCCTAGATCGTAGCAGAGGGAGATCTGTGATCTGAGACCCCTACGGAAAACAGGCGTGACTATATGTATGTTTGTACGTTATTTGGTAAAAGTATAACATGGCTACTCCACAAGAGCCATGAGGCTTTTCCTAGAAAAAAGGCATAAGATAATAGGTTTTTTCTTTGCGGGATCTTTGCGGGATATGATATCGAATCCATGTTACTATTCACTCCGTAAACGGCATTTCCGGCACTGAGCTAAATGGCCGTCAAAAAAGAGAATTGCAAAGCAGTAATCTAAAATAGAGGACCTGCAGAGCTTGTGTTTTAATAGGTGTATAAAAAAAGTGTATACTAGCCAGTAGCCTTTTTTTATGGGGTAGGAGGGCAACGAGCAAGCGTCAACGCCGCCCATAGACAACCGCGACATCGCAGAAGTCGCGGAAGCGTTGCCGGCCTTTTAGGTATGTATAGGCTTGTTTTTTAAAGGTCTTTTATTTTTTATTTGTCTATCATGCCTTCTATCTCATTTGTCTATCTTTTCAATTAAAAAAATAATTTTGAGTTTACATTTAATTAAGTTGAATCTTCCTTTCTTCCAAGAGACATCGCTAAACAGTTATGATAGTGGTCTCATGCCGTTTGAATTATAATTAAAATTTGAAATGGAAAAGCTTTCGAATCTAAATACTGGAAATTTAAGATCATATTTGGAATTTAAAATCATAATTGGAATTTAATATCAAATTTAAAATCATATTTGGAATGTAAAAATAATTTCACACTTTGGTATGTTTAAAACAGTTACAATACCCGATTGTAATAATTCCAAAGAAATATAGATCACAAAAGCAATCGTACAATTCGTTGGGTAACATCGATAATTCAGTTACGATAATAAAAAAATCAATAACTGCTTATTAGAAATTTAACGGTTTAAATATAGCGCGCTTTCAATATGGACTCGGGTGCTCTTATTTTGTATTGTTATCGAGTTTCCATGAAACGATTTCACGGTGATTTATGATAATATAAAAATTATAACCTCTTTCCTATTACTTGTTACATTTGAAATATCATGCAATTCGATCTGTGATGTAGTCTCTCTCTCTTTCGGAGTCAATGTTCGTGAGTTCGATTCTCGCGTCTCGCGCGGAATATATATATATATATATATATATATATATATATATATATATATATATATATATATATATATATATATATATATATATATATATATATATATATATATATATATATATATATATATATATATATATATATATATATATATATATATATATATATATATAATAAATGTAAAAAAGTTGTTGTGCAAATTAACAACTTCTGCAGATATCCGATACTATTCCATTAACTTTACATAAATATATATATTTTTTAACTTTTCACTAGTTTTACGAGGAATAATTGGCATATCCGTATAGAATCTTTCCCTCTGGCCGATCCTTTATGCCTAAAGATCGCTGTTTTCTTCGTGACTTTCATGGTTCATGGCTTCTTGGGAATTTAGTGCAGTGGTTTTCCGTTGCCTTCTGCACTAGACATTTTTTTGGAGTTATTTAGACCCCAAGGCTCGCTGAATCCTCTTCCGATCAGTTTCCCGATGGAGTGTATGATTATACCACCACTGCTTGGTAGCCTCGTTTATTATCTAGCAGGAAGTACCCGGCACCCGCTTGAGTACCGCCGCCGAAGTGCGTGCAGGTGAGGTTGACTTGGGCCGGTTAAGATGTTATTACAGTTCTCCCCTTACTCCCATATAGAATAAGACCACTCTATTTTTCCCGTGGGAGCCGTGCGATACAATATGGGTGCAATTCCAGTAGATGGGCAACAGACAACCTGGGTAATAAAACAACCACAACTTGCCACAAAGGAAAATTTCATCCCCACCATCTGGATAAATGGCGATCCAGTACAGTGAGTTTTTCACGAAACTTCTTTCCACACGCCGTGTTTGCGAACCGACAAGACATTGGAACCTTCAAAAAACAAGCCTACACATTTCCCAAAGGCCGGCTACGCTCTGCAATGCCTATGTCGCTGCATATGTCTATAAGCTGCGTTGATTGCTTTTCTGATGGAGACACGTATGCTCGTTTGCCTTCCTATCAAATAAATCAAACGTTTAAACGTTAAAAAATATATATATTTATGTAAAGTTAATGGAATAATATCAGATATCTGCAGAAGTTGTTAATGTTAACAACAAGGAAATCCTTTTCCACTTGTATTTACATATCCGACAATATGTTTCTTCAGATAAATATCTCACGATAAATTCACAGACAGACATAAATGTATGCGACATCATCGTCGTGATATCTTTAAGATGACTATCTTGGCTACAATGAATTTTAATATCCGTCTTTCCATACAAATCAAGATGGCGAGTGAAGACTGAAATGTTAAAAAACTCAACTTTTTAAAACTTTTCATTATGTTTTGTAACAATAGATTCTACTCGACAGGAATTTTAGAATAAATCTAGCCAAAAAACAAAAATGAAATAGTCGCTGGAAAGTACAATAAATTTTCTAGATCGTAATTTTATGTAGCATTCACGCTTGTTTGTTAGACCAAAAAGATCTGCAGTGAAATATTAACGTACGTAAATATGGAAATTGCAAATATAAAATGCGTGAAGATTATATTTTTAGTTTAAATGAATTCCATTTATTTTCTCTTTTCTTCGTTTTAGTGGGTTCTCCCCTTTTACTATTCACATTTAACATAAGAAAAAGATGAAGAGGATATTTGAACTTACGCAAAATTCCATTATCGAAAATTCTTTTTTGAAAGAATGCAAATAGACCAGTTTTAGTGAGTTTCATGTTTTAAATAAAATTATTTATAGAAGTTTTATCCTATCTTCTCAATACCCTAGACGATCAAAGAGTTGTAAATTATCTCAATGTAAAAATACAGATCATTTGTTACCAAAACAAATAAAGATCGACTCCACATTCGGCAGTTACTTTTAAATCAGTGGGTATTTGTTCAGAACATATCAAGGGATAGTACTGCGAAAAAACTTGCAACCTACACCTTCGAAAGCGGTCACAATTTAAACAACAACATGTCAATCGATGCGCGTTCTTGCATAAATTTGCGTATGAGCAAACCAAGTAATTTTTTACAGTAATTCTGCATAGATTCCTTTTTTTTATGGAATAGGAAGGTAAACGAGCAGGCGTGTTACCTGATGGAAAGCAATCAACGCCACCCATAGACTTCCGCAGCGCCATAGATAGTGCGGAAGCGTTGCCGACCTTTAAGGAATAGGAGGGGGAGGGATAGAGGGAGAGGGAGGGGGAGGGTGTTGGACCTCCGGAACTCGGCCGTCACTCAGACGCCGGTTTTCTGCGGGAGTATTGTACTTCCCCGGGCGAGCCGGCCCATTCATGCTACAGACAAATATTATGCCATTTTTGATAAAGTATTCGTCTGTAGCGTAGCTGTACACATCTCATACTATACACCTCCACATCATACCGGACCAAATTTAACACGTCGTACTATTTAACCTAATTATAACAGACCTTGTATAATTCACACACGCCTGTCATCCGGCATTCCGTTTGAACGCATAAAAATAACGACCCATTGTGTAATGCCCTTAGCCTAGTGAATAACGCATAACTTCACACCAGTACGTGTTGTTCGCATCCTTTTCAGGATCTATACAACCATATTGTGAATTCCCATAATATAAGACTTTTCATTTATAATAACACTCGACACTGAGCTTTGAATGAGCTGACTCGACCTTTGAATTAATTATGTTTTCGGAATTGCCACACTTTAAATTACGTCGAAATATATATATATATATATATATATATATATATATATATATATATATATATATATATATATATATATATATATATATATATATATATATATATATATATATATATATATATATATGAGTCTATTTCTTTTTCATTCGTTGAAAACATATTTCTACGACCTCTTCGTTCACGCCCAACCCATTTCTGCGACCGAACACCCTTTACTTCAATATCATCATTAGAGATGTGATAGTCCATATTATACATATACGGTTGTTTCCCTAGTCCAAACGTGTCGTCGTATCGCAGATTTGTTTTCATTCTCAAATAGACTGCTGTCTGCATCACGCCTTGTCTGATACCCACGGTAAGAAATGGTGTGACTCTTTTTTTTTCTATTCCACGCCGGTAAACCACACAGCAAGTTTTTTTACACTTAAATATTTTACCTTTCACCTACAAATGACAAGTACTAATCTCAATGTAGGGCAGAATTTGGTTCTCGAATAATCTTTCTTTGAAAGTAGTAATTAAGATGGAAAACCTTTTTATTCTGACTCCGGACATCCTATATTTTGATAAAGTATCGAACAGTTTACAAAGAAACACCACTGCTGCATCATTGCGCTAGTTGGTTAGCTATTTTCTACTCACGTTTTCTGCCACAATCTTTTCGATTAATTAAAATTATAATATACGGAAAACAATATTATTAATAACCATACCATGGCTTATTTACAGTCAATAGTTTTTTTTATATTATTTGTTTTTCTATGCAAATATATATATGTACATACGTAGATGCCAAATAAAATAAATTACGCATTGAAGGAACGTGTAGTGAAGAGGAAACATTGTTGTTTACGTACAATTATATGGATAATTTCATTATTAAACGATTGTCAGACTCAACCAAGGTGAAGTCATTTGAACGGAAGTAGCACTTACATGAATAAGATACGTCTGCATTTTCTTAGTATAGCTCATTGTTAGGTTACATTTGAGTCTGTTTATAAGTTGATTGACGACCAATGATGATGATTGGCTCAGTGGTAGGGCCCTCCGCCCGCGGACTCAATGATCGCGAATTCAATCCCCGCATCGGAATAAATATATGTATGAATTACAAATATTTGTTCCGAGTCTGGTAACCCAGCCAATACGCATTGGACAAGCGTGGTGGGTTAGCGTCCGTTCTTCCAGAAATGGAGAGGCTCATGCTCAACAGTGGGACATATGGGCTGTTAAAAAAAAAGTTGATTATGAATATTTTTAATGAAGAAAGTACTTTGATTTGTTGTGATTTATTTAATAAACGAGCAAGTGGGTAATCTGGTCGTTAGCAACCACTGCCGTTAAGAGACATTTGCAATAGTATGGGCATTTAAGACACGTTGTCTATATCTATATCGATGTGTAAACTCACCAAGCAAAACCAAAGCAGTAATAGTTCAGTCGGTAAGCTCAAGATTTGAGCATAGTAATAATCAAAACATTGCTAGTCTTCTTAAAAAAAAAACTAAAAAGAATGAACCATACGAAATGCGGCAACATAGTAAAATAAACGATATGCTGTGAGAGTGTGTGTAACTATATCTCTGTTTGTCTATTAAAACTTATTAATAACAATGTTTAAAAGTAAAATTAGTCTCTGGATGTAATTTGATTGTGTATATTTTATCTCTAAGATAACGATTGAAAATGAATCTCTTCAATACGTATCGATATTTGTTACATTCGATAGAGGAGAATTAAGACAAGTGTTTTCTGTGTTTATGTGAACAATGCACGTTCTCGTTCTGAAGACAATGGATGAGTCCATATCTCTTTGTTTGTTTAGTTTCTTGCAGTTTTTCAGTTAGTTTGTTTAGTTATATTATAACTTGTATTTTATTTATTTTCTCTGAAACACTTAATATTATTTTAGAAATTTGTTGTTGCGCATCTTGGTAAACTAGATTTTGACTATTTGTTTTAATTATATATCATCTCTTTGTTAGAGTGAACAGAATAAAATAATATATATTCAAATCGGTCAAGCTGTTTTTGAGTTTTAGCGAGACTAATGAAGACCTCAGAAAACATATAGAAGCGTTCGAAATGTGGGCATATAGATGGATGCTTGCTATCGACTGGACTGAAGGGTGGCCAATGACGAGGTTCTCCGACAAGTCAAGCAAAAACGTGAACTTTAGCAGACCGTCAAACGTAGAAAAGTTGTTTACCTGGGTCATATCATGAGACATGACAGGTACAAATTGCTGCAACTGATCATGATGGGAAAAATCGCGGGAAAAGAAAAGTTGGTCGAAAAAGAAAGTCTTGGTTACGTAATATCAGGAAGTGGACCGGGATAGCGAGTGCTCAAGAACTGCTGCACCTTGCGAAGGAGGAGGAAAGTTGTGCTGAATTGGCTGCCAACCTTCGCAAGTCGGAGAGGCACTCTTAGAAGAAGAAGAATGAACAGCAATTCATTTTTATATACAGACGTTTTCACTTCAAAAATGCACATATTCTGACTGCCGTTTCATACCGATTATACTGTTGTAGTTGTAGATTACAAGTATTGTACTAAATATGAAGATATTATTCGTCAAAATTCTTGTTCGCTATGTGTACGCGCGTTGGTAACATAACGTCGCTCAGACACCGTTAATCGTCGCTAATGTATTCATGAGGTCTAAACAAGATCCGTTATGGAGTAACATTTAAATGGCTATCGAGAAATGCTATTGTTGTTGTAAAAGGAATTTAGTTTGTTATTTCCTATGGTATTTGATTTTTAATGCAAATGTGCTTTAAGGTTATTATTACTGAACATTTTAAAAAGTCTCTTAAGTTGACATTCACCTTCTTCTAAGAGTGCCTCTCCGACTTGCGAAGGTTAGCAGCCAATTTAGCACAACTTTTCTTCTCCTTCGCGAGGTGCAGCAATTCTGGAGCACTCGCTATTCTGCTCCACACCTTGATATTATGCAGCCAAGACTTTCTTTTTCGACCAACTTGTCATTTGCCTGCGATTTTTCCCATCATGATCAATTGCAGCAATTCGTACCTATCATGTCTCATAAAATGACTCAAATAAACAATTTTTCTACCTTTGATGGTCTGCAAAAGTTCACGTTTTTGCTTCACTTGTCGGAAAACCTCGTCATTGGCCACCCTTTGAGTCCAGCTAATAGCGAGCATCCGCCTATATGCCCACATTTTGACATTTATAATGAGATTCATAACATTGACGAATGCTAGAGCGGAGATGGTGGCTAAGCAGAATTCAGAATTCGGTCTAGATAGTGCTTTTTTGAGAGATTTATATTCAGCAGCATGCCGCTACAAGCTGATGATAATGATTTTTTACGGGATAAAAGGCAAAACGAGTGGCGACGCGAAAAAAGACGTGTCACCTGATGGAAAGCAATCTATGTCGCATATAAACATCCGCAGCGCCATAGACATTGCAGAAGCGTTGAAGGTTAAAATCCAGTTAAGCAATGGATAGGCTTGTTTTTTAAGATCCCAATGGCATATCGTTTTGGGAACACCGTCGGTTGTAGCTGGTTCCACAGGGTAGGAGTGCGTGGAAAGAAGAATGCATGATGAAGATGAATGTATGTAATAATAATATTCTAAATGAGTTAAAATATTTTAAAATTTAATGAAAATTATAGATTAAATTATTTTTGTATCTACTTGTCTATATGTACATGCATACATATTGTATATCGATGTGATTGTTATGGTGAAATTAAAGATCGTATATCTTATGTTTCAATATAGTACATGAAGTAAAATAATTAAAAAAATATAATTTCGTTTAGTTAAGAATTAAAACTTGCCTACATTCCTAGTATCCATCTATAAAAAAAACCTTTGTAGGGTGCTGTAACTGGCACAACAAAGCAAAACATGTTAAAAGTATATTATTTCGTTTAGCGAATCGTTGCGACTCATATCGTCATATGAGTTACAGTCAGATCGTTTAGATGTTATCGATAAAATCATTGATAACGACATTAGTTTCGTTATTAGTTTCTTATTCCGAACGACATTAGTTATTTATTCCGAGTCTGGTAACCCCCCCAATCCGCGTTTCCTTTCGTGCCCTTTCCTTTCTTCTCTATCCTTTCCCTTCCTCTCCGCCAATCCACGGTCTGCCGTACCAATGGATGCATGGCTAGGGGCGAGCCTAGTTGCAAGCGTGCCGACCGTCCCGGGATCGGGTACTATGGTGCCTTACCTCAGCATGCAGGGCTCTGCTGGGGCTGACCTCCATCCTCCCTTGCGGCTCGTGGGATTCACTGAGACGAATTTAATATACCTACTTTTTTGAAAATGACGGCAACGTGGTTCGTCACCCGTCACGTCCTGATTCTCACGAGGGCGAGAAGCGACCAATGGATCGCTGCGATAAATAGTAGCGGATGGAGCTGTGTGGTCTTTGCCAACCCCTGCGGGGAATAGGTGTGAATATATAAAAAAAATAATAAAAAAAAGCTTTTTTAGGTTACTAGTAATAATTTATATTGAAACTACTTTTATCATATATTTCCATACTTTTCAAGGCGCGTTGTAATATTGTTTTGTGAATCAATACAGAAAGTTGTAGAAATAGAGATGATAAATATAGTAAAATGAAATTACGACAGCATTTATATAAGCTATGTATAACGGTTTTATCGATGAATAAGCTCATTCTCCAATAGATTATCGATATTAATGGTTGTTAGCAGAAACACTATTTGATTTTAAAATTCTTTTACCATTTAAAATATTGCTATTCTTCATTAAAAATACCTTTATATAATAAAAAGTTTAATAACAAATATTTATTCTGATGCAATAATCAAACCCACGATCCATAACTTAGAAAGCATACACTTCGCTTTGCGTCATTTGGATCGTACTTAGCTATGTTTTATTAAGGCTTTTTTGATTGGTTAATATTTTTTCTCAATGATTCGTGAACATCGATAAATATATGTGGACATCTCTAATTCCGATTACCTCCAGCAACCTCAACAGCATCATGCTGCACGCGATTCAAACTATGGTAATCAATTATATGATTACTGCAGTTACGTGTCACTTTATTTACGCATTACGATTTTTAAGTACCAATGCTACATTTAGCAGTTTTGTTCATATTCTCTTCTTCATGCATCTTGTTTTGCTAGCCTTCGCACCATGCAGCACTTTCTATATCATCATAGAATGTAGCACTTGGAAATAAACTGTATCTCTCTTAAGAGTATTTAAAAGTACAAAACTATTTCTCACTTAGATATTTTTAGGAACTTTTTCATTTTGTAAACAAGATTATCTTCCTTTATATTGAGAGCATTAAGTAGTTAATCAAATCATATTTAGTATTCCTCGTGTTAAATGATACGGACCACCTTATTTGTATCAATCCACGGGGGAGGAGCATCTTGGAAATGCAACGAAATTTATCGTTGCAGGAAGAGATCAGCTCTGCGGTAGGTCCTGTATGAGTTTTATTATTTATGATATTAATATATCGCTGTCACGATTTTCTTAATAAATAAGCTTGTATACAAATTGATTTATACACAACGTTGAGAGAAATCGCTAGTTGTAAAAATAATTTGTTTTACGACAAAAATATTGATTAAAAAATAAGGAATATACCCCATTTCTGACGAAAACATTCATAATGATCATAATCAACAGCCTGCGAAGTACTATTGTATGTCAGCCGTATTGATATGGCGACACATGGGATCTTTAGGGGGTTTTATCTTCGATAAAAATGAAATTCTTCCAAGTGAAATTAATTTATTTTTCTATTCACTGTACATTTATTTATATCTTTTTCATACTTTTTTCACACTTTATCAATTTACATTTTAGATCTGAACATATACGAGTATATTCTCAATTACTTATGCCGGAAACAATAATATTACTTAGACGTCAGTCGAACTAATGTTATTATTTTTATAAAATAAATGTATTTCTTTTTAAATTTTGAATAACGAATGTTAAAAGATGTAATATAATATAAAAGGTTTATTATATTAAAAAAATAGTTTGAATACATTAGTGATACATTTATCAATGTATCACTACTGTATTCTTTTAGACATAGGCCTCCAGCAAGAGGCATCACGTATTCTTATCGAGCTTCCGTATTCCTGCGCGTATTATATGAAAGGCGGCTACAAAGTAAAGTAAAATGCTATAACTTTACGCCTATATGTGTTTGTGAGGTCGTGGTATTTCCCATCATATATGTATAGCAACATTATAATCATCATTTAATACTGACATACCAGTGTTATCATTCATTCGTGTTACCGTGACTCTACTACTATTACATAATGTTAATTAAAAAAGTAAGTATAATATTTTTATATTGGAATGGCGAAGGACAGTGTTGTAATTAGCCTTTTATGTAAGTTATTATAACTGCGCCCTTGAAAAATGTTTTAATCTTAATAACTTAGTGTTAGTCTGGTAGTTTTTGAATGTCCTCCTCTGTGTTCTACGTAAGAAGGCAATAGGGAACCACTGCACTGAATTTCCAAAAAAATCATCATAAAAGTCACGAAGAAAACAGCGAGTTTGTCATGAAATTGAAGAGCGTTCGTTAGGCTCTTCTTCTTCTTCGCTGGTGGAAGTGTGGTGATCGCCATCTTCAGACATAAAGGACCGCCCAGAGAGAGAGTATTCTCTAGGTATAGGTACCACTTTTCCTGCCCTTGTTAGGCCTCTCACAAAGGATTAAAAAAATGAAAGATTTTTTATTTGTAATAAAAAAATGACAAAAGTCAACCAACAATTTATTTTATGGGATAGGAGGGCAAACGAGCAAGTGTGTTCCCGAATGGAAAGCAATCAACGCAGCCCACAGATATCCGCGACACCATAAGTATCACCTAATAATACTTAATTTTCCTTTTTGAACAAAGATCGAACTCGCAGCCCTCGATTCAGAATAAAGACAATCTGTCAATGCGCTCTTTTGATAATCACTTAGCACGTGTATTTCGTCTCTTGTATTTAGCGCTTTGCACTTAACAGAATTAGTTTGAAGATTATCACTGCTCCGTGAACACGGATTAGAAATTAACTAACTTGTGCAAATTATTGAAGCTTACGTAGGATTCATTGACAGTCGTTGGTGACTATTTCGTCCAAGTTGGATTTTATTGATGTTCTTTATGTTTTAAAACCCTTATAGACTTAGTAATCTAATACTATTAATATTTATTATATTTGATTCGAAGATGTTAATGCTGGTCGCCTATTGGCTTTAACTGCTTAAAATACTGGGCTCGCGGGCTCAGAACCCGCTCAGAACCTCAAAGGGAGTGATAGTGCCCCCTTATGAGGAGACACAGACTTGTGGGGAGACACAGATAGGGTGCTGGAGACTTTTATTAGGGAAGTGGTACAGGGCACAAAGTGAATTGAGGGAGAAGACGAGTGAAGAAATCTAGAACTGTGAAATAGGATAAGACTGATATGACACGCTATAAAAAAATAAAGTTATCATTGCAATCGTGATTTTTAAGATGAGGTAAATTAAACATATTTGGTTCATCATTAAACATATTCACTAGAATATAATGGATTCTCAAAGTGGGTGGTAGACAAATAATTCTAGTGTAAATTAATGACCGGAATGGCACAGTAGCGATTTGTTCTTTTTTGGTCCGCGGATTGTGTCATGTTTTGTCCAGCGATGAATTGCTGTAGGCTGATGATAATATGATTTTATATATCAAATTAGTTGACAATTCGATTATAAAAGTCCATAATTTTAATTTAAATTTTTAAAAAAAAACCCACAAAGAAAAGTTTCATCCCCACCAACTGGATGAGTGGCAATTGAGTACTGTGTATATTTCCTTTTTTAGAAGTACTGCTGAAGGCAGCTTCTTTATGGTCCTATGTCCCCGAGGTGGGGCAGAGGGCGTCCACAGTGCTTCTCCGCAATGGAGAATCGGTCAACCCGATGGATTTTATCTCTGCCGCTACGGAGCGCTGCCAGGTGTGTTTGGGTCGGCCTCGCTTCCTTTTCCCTTGAGGAGTCTAATCCAGCGCCTGTTTGGGAATGTGATCGGGGTTCCTACGGAGAGTATGGCCTATCCAAGTCCACTTGTAGCGCAAGATTTGAAGTCCAATCGGCGGTTCGCGTCAAAGATCTAGTAGGCGTTCGTTGGATATTTTCTCGGGTCAGAAAAATCTGAGAATTTGTCGAAAATATCAATTAACGAAGACTTGAAGCCGTTGCCCTCCACGTTTCGTACCTATACAGCAGCTGGTTAATGTAAATTAGTGCGTGGAATGAAGTTTTGAGAAAAACATATCATATTGGATCGCCACTCATCCCGATGGCGGGGAAGAAACTTTACCTTTCGGCGAGTTAGCGATAATGGAATACAGCGGCAGATATTATAAGATAACGAGAGTTATAAGTTTGCTTTAATTATATCTTGTATTCACAAGGTTACGTGAACAGAGCACACCTACTGTCCTACACATTGCGCCTTGACATAAACAATAGTCGACTAACAATTACAATTTCCGTTAATTGTGCGTCGATTCATGATCCAAGTACGTAAATTATAGAATTTTCGATAGTAAAATTAACACTTCGAAAGTGAAACATAAAATCTATTGAATAATAATACTAGCCTTTGCCCGCGGCTTCGTTCGCGTGGAATTTGGTCTGCTACATTAAGTTTCGTGACAGATCATTTTAAATAAATATATATATTTTTTACTTACTTTATGGTTCACAATTTTGGTTATAGTGGCTTTCAAATGAAAGGGAAATATATGCTGTCGCGGACTTTTATTTAGAACTATTCAAGACAAATAATCCTACGGTACATCATCTTTGTGTAACTCCAATGGTTTAGGCAGCGTACGCCAAGATAGCTCTCAGAAGCCAGATTTTTTCCGACTTTATTGACATGTATCGTTATATTACGACCAAAAAATACATAAAATCAATACAAATTATAGCCTATATGTTATTCCGATGTATAACCTATATTACTATAAAGTTTCATCCAAATCCGTTCAGTAGTTTTTTCGTGAAAGGGTAACAAACATAGATAGTCACAAACTTTCGCATTTATTATATTAGTAGGACTAGTAGGACAACTGGTGTAAAACATGATCGCAATAGTTATGATTTGAAAACAAACTTTAGCATCACAGTAGAACCGTTGCTTGCCCGGGTCATGTTATGAGATATGACAGTTACAAATTGAACTTTTCCCGCCGAGTTATTTGAGTGACGTCGAGTTTTTATTTCATTGTATGTATAATCTCATGTCATTAAATTATGTTATATCGTTTAATTCTGGTGCTTTATTACTCAATATAGTTTGATTAAGACGTGGAAGTGTAGTGAAATGAATGTGTGAAACACATGTGTGTATTGTGTCTTTTTAACTTGACTACAAAAGTCCATGTACATTTTGGTAGAACGTTTAGATAAAAATATTATTTTACTTGACACTGGCATAATAGATATAGCTAATTATCACGAGCCGGGGAAGAACCACACTCTCGCAGAAAACCGGCGTCTGAGTGGTAGCTTACCTACCGCGCTTGATACGGTGAGCGGCCGAGTTCCGGAGGCCCAACATCCTTCCTCTTCCCTCTATCCCTCCCACTCCCATAATGACACTTTCCTTAAAAGTCAAGAACGCTTTCGTAATGCCTATGGAGCTGCGGAAGTCTATGGGCGGCGTTGATTGTTTTCCATCAAGTGACACGTTTGCTCGTTCGCCTTCCTATCCCATAAAAAAAATAATAATAAAAGAAAAAAGGAATAAATGGTACAAATTGTTACAAGTAATAAATAAAAAAATAATAATAATTTTATAATACTCCATGACATAACATTTATATGCACATAAGAAGGAATAAGCAAACAAGATACAAAACAAGTATATGATTATAACTTTAAGCTTTTTGTTTAAAGTTCCGTCGCGTTTGGAGAGAAAAACTTAAGGATTAAAATAAAATTATTTTACCAAAAGCTAATTTATCATGGCATGAAATAAATTTGATTACATCAAAATAAAACAAATGAAATTAATATTTTTTTACAATGTATTTAACCTTTTTTTTTCTAATTGTGTTTTAAGAGTTAGGTACTCTTAAAACAAAGTTTTTGACTTCGTTTTGAGCCGCCTTATAAGATAAGGAAGATAGTTCAGCTATTAAAAAGCGTTTCTCCTATAACTATGCGTCAACTGGCAGTGGGAAATACCTATTATGTAGAGTCTAATATTTGTTGATGTTACATATAAATTTAAAGAAACAAGTAGTAATCGATTTACAATAATATTATTTGTAAAATGTAGACTTTATGCAAATGATGACTTTTGGCAATTGGTTTTATTAACTAGCGAATTCTTGTAATTATGTCATATTTCTTCTATCTTTGTCTATATTTCTCAGATATCAAATTACTAATTTATTGTAATGAACGTAAAATGTGACGTGTTACTTTTTATTATGATAATACAATAATATTTTAACAGGACAAGAACTATACATGTACTATATATCCATATAAAATAAATCCTACATATAAACTTGCATTGTATGCTGTTTTCTAGTCCAAGCGCAATAGACTTAGATGGTTTGATTAAATAGAATTCTCGTTCTATTAAAAACATTGTAGTCTTGTTTCGAACAAAATCATTACATTTAGAATATTTAAAAAAAAGGAAGTCTTAATTTAATTAATGTATGTATTGAGGAAAAAGATCCCGTTGATGTCTTTTATAAGAACGATGATAGTGGAATTTCTTTTATAAATGTTGTATCAAACGGATTATCAAGGATATTTGTCATGGACGATAAAAATGTTTAGTTCGCTATTTTGATAAATTTTTCAACGACAGACAGCTTTTGGGATTTTGTTTATTAAGCGAATCCATGAATAAGTCGTCGCACTAGTGTCAATATTTTTGATGAATTATTTTTCAATTTGATTATTTATCATTTAACCCAGATACAAGGTTTATAGAGCAACAAAAATCAACAAAAAAATATCTTTTTAACATTGTGTCCATCCTACGGTTGTTTTGAAGAAATTGCTGTTAGCGATTGGAACGCCATTTGTATATTAATAATATTAGAATGAATAATTTTATATCACATTGTTTTTGGTGTGCAATAAGGAATATGTCTATCTCTCAAAAATAAATAGCAATGGTATAACTTGCTTATGGTAAGACTTTGAGAAAAAAGAAGAAGTAGTTTTATATTAAAGAAAATGGAAATTGTAACATCAAATGTATTGCGATGGATGGATTTAAAATAATTGTATAAAACTTATTTTAGTACAAGAAAATCGTAAAATACGTCAAATCGTTGTACAAATTAATTAGAATGGACGACCGATTGGCTCAGTGGCGGGGCCCTCCGCCCGCGGAGTCAATGGTCGCGGGTTCGATTCCCGCATCGGAATAAATATTTATATGGATTTATAAATGTTTATTCTGAGTCTGGTAACCCCCCAATCCGCATTTCCTTTCCTGCCCATCCTTTCTTCTCTATCCTTTCCCTTTCTCTCCGCCAATCCACGGTCTGCCGTGCCAATGGATGCGTGACTAGGGGCGAGCCTAGTCGCAAGCGTGCCGATCGTCCCGGGGTCGGGTTCCTCCGGGGACTATGGTGCCTTACCTCAGCATGCAGGGCTCTGCTGGGGCTGACCTCCATCCTCCCTTGCGGCTCGTGGGATTCACTAAGACGAATTTAATATACCTAATTTATCGAAAAATGACGGCGACGTGGTTCGCCACCCGTCACGTCCTGATTCTCACGAGGGCAAAAAGCGACCAATGACGAGCTGTTTTGCTGCGATGAATGGCAGCGGATGGAGCTCTGTGGTCTCTGCCAACCCCTTCGGGGGATAGGCGTGAATATATAAAAAAACAAAATTAATTACAAAAATGTATTTGTAATTCCTGTTGATGGTCTATAAATCAATTTAAAAAAATTAAGTGGTATATTTTTTCAGAGAGTTTCGAAGATCCGCTCCTTTCCTGTGCCTTGTTACAGTCCTTCGAATTATTCTATTCATCTGAGTCATAGCATTCTCAGCTATTGCTATGCTACGACCAAGTGCTGGTTTGCATGAAAAATTCATATAAGGAAAATAAATTAACCCCTAACTGAATCTTCTGAAGATCAACAAAAAGCAGTTTGTTTTTTTCTAAATTTATTCACAACTGTTATTTTGTTTTCGTTTATGGCTAGGTTGAACATATTTCTAGCAGTTTCAACTGGCCCCAAAAGGACTTTCATTTTTTCAGGGATTTCAGTAACAAGAGCCGTATTGTCTACATAGGGATATAATTATGAATATTAAATCCATCGTATCAAATGTCAAAAGCTTACCCCTTGATGTAATCCCTGTATATGTTAAAGTGTATGGGTGAAAAAATAAAGCCTTGGTGTACGCCTTTTTGAAATTCAACGTAATTATGATATTTGTTGATTGATGTTCAATACACGACTCATTTATTATTTTGATAAAGCTTTCATTCAAGTTTTCCCCCATTTCAGCCTAAATTCAAGTGATCCGGTGATATTCGAATTCCATTGCCAATGATACTTGCTTTTATGTAAGCTAGAGCACATATCTTAGAAGAACAATAATAAGAGATGATTAATGGAGTCAGGCGTTACGTTGCCGAAACCATTAATAACTATGTGGACAGTCAAAAGTTTTACTTACCTAAGATCCGCGGCAAGCAAACAACAACATAAAATTAATAATGTGTGTTTTCCTGCTGGATGAACTGGATTTATCTGGAACTTAAAATAAAACTTACCGAAAAACTTGGTTGGTGGGTGGAGAGTTGTTGATAGCTGTTTTTCGGTAAGTTTTAGTTTAAGTTCCAGGTAAATCCACTTGATCGAGCAGGAAAACACACATTATTAATTTTCTGTTGTTGTTTGCGTGTCGCGGATCTTAGCTAAGTAAAAGTTTTGACTGTCCACATAATAATATGAGCTCCTAACAAGGTCCAAATTAACCTGTTGATTAGTAAAGTTAAAAAAATATCATAATTTTCAGGTTAATTTGAAACGGTTAAAGCAATGGATTCGATTTTCAAAAAATTCGAACAGCAGCCGCCCCACTCTTGAAAAGCGAAGGTTTTATTGCGTGGGGGATAGCTGTCGCGATTCAGTCGCACGCTCGCCGTCGCAAGCGCAGCCCGTGTCGCGCGGCAACAGTTTTCCACTCACGGAAAAATTGTGTCGCGAGTGCCGCGGGAACCTTAACCTTCCAAAGCTTTTGACTCTGTGCCTTTATTACTTGCGTGATGGATAACGTGTATGGCGTTCTATAAGTGTTTAACAAGTGTTTACTTCTACGATAGTGCTCCCGGCCCACCCTTCCGCCACTGAAACCCCTCATCATACACGTAAGTTTACGTTGTGTAATTGACTTATGCAATTCGAGCGCGAAACATTTTGAAACTGAAAGTGTTCTTGCGAAAGGATTATAGTTAAAATATTCGTCAGCGGAGGCGCTAATGGGTCGACCTGTTAGTATATTTTTGATGCGGACGCACAAAAAAAAAAACTGTCGTCCGATTCTTGAATATCGATTCAGGCGGTCGTCACTCGATAAACCTGAATGGCAACCTTTGAACTATAACGCTGTTGAAAGGCTGGGATTTTCTTTCGAAGGTTGATCCCGGCTTCGCAAATAATGTTAATTAAATATTTAAATAAGGCGACTGTCAAGCGGATTTTGGTTTGTTTGATTTTTTTGCGTTACATCATCATTAATGAGTTTTAAATTGTTTGAAACCGGTCACGTATGTATGTTTTAAAGTAATCTAGATTAAAATGCAATCTACATTACCGGCCAAGAATTTTTATTGACATTTATCTTAGCTTATCTTGTGGTAATTGTTATTAGAATTGTAGTAGGTTGATAAATAAATTTCCGCGTTAATTTAAAATTATCGATATATATTTATACATTATTATAAGACAAAGGTGTCCGTGACAAGGTATGAAGTGGTAGATCTAAGACTAGATCTAAGCAAATACTTCGCAATAAAATATATGTATAAAAATATTATTAACGTTTACGTTTAGTAAACGTACAAAATGCTATTGACGATAAAAATACTGACTGCTAACGCATGGTACCAAATATATTATTGTGTCGTAATAACTTGCGACACTTGAATCGTATTATTAAGGAAGCGGGACCGTGTAGAGATTATGGATAAAATGTTTGCACGACTTCTATGGTGAAATGCCTGGATTGGCTGTCCCTCAACTTATCTGATAGTGGTTGGTGTCCTCCGATGTGACGATCACAACGCTGTAAAACTCACCAGTCTTTCATTGAATCTTTGGTGATTATAATTTCACGTTTCGCGATAGCGGGGGATAATAATGGGGGCGGATGATCAGTGGAAAGCGATTGTGAGCGAACACAGCACATTACCGAAGCGAACAAAGAGCAAACAGAGGTCTTTTATGCTATTTAAAATTATAAATAAAGCTAAAAATTATTACAGCCACCATTGCGTTGTGTTACAATCCAAATTTTGGCTGCAACTGATAACAATAAATAAATTATATAAACAAGAAAAAAATCATTATATTAAACTTATAATAGTAATTAATTTCCAAATTGATACGACATTGGAACCTTAAAAAACAAACATATACTTAAAGGCCGGCAAAGTTTCTGCAATACCTATCAATGATGTTGCTGATGTCTATGGGTATTGTAGAACAGATTGCTTTTCATCAGGCGATACATTTGTTCGTTTTCCTTACTATCCCATAAAAAAAGAATCTTAATTTTTATTAAAAAATTCAAATTATACACAACTTTTATACACAACACAATGTATTGTATTATTAATTAATAGAAAATTATTAATTTTTAAATAATATTTTAGTTGTTTATTACTTAGGATTTTTTCTAATATTTTCATATTATTAGAATACTTGCTCACCGTTCCAACCAAGCTAATAATGCCTGTGCTTAGAGAATATAGTTCACATCTATAGTCCAATGATAGAATCGAACGCATGACCTTATTTTCTAAGCCTAATGCTGTCGTTTTATTTAAATGATTTTTTTTGATCCCGTAACCGAACCTGCAATCATCTACTTCGAAAGCGGATCACTCTATAGAAATATTTATGTTGAAACAAATTTGACAAGACAAATATACCTCAATGTAATGGATGGAAATATCAAAATTATTAAGGAAGTGTTTTTGGTAATGGACAAAAAATAACTAATATTTATGTCGCGCTTATTTTAAAAGTTACAATAGGAAATAGGAGCGATATATTACGTGTCATACAATAGTACGAATTTTGTTTGGTAAATATTTTATATAATAACTTTAACGGTTATTTTTTAATATATTCATATAGTATATCATTGTGTGTTTTAGGAAATATGGTACAGTCCATAGTCCAATTCTACAAAAAAAATAACGATTCTACCAAACGTAATCACAATGTTAACTAAATGAAGTGATCAAATACATAATAAAACAACGTCTTTATTTTTCTATATATTTTTTTACTAATTCAGTTTTCAAAAACATTATGTTTAATTGCTGATAGATTGTTTCTTCGCTTTTTGACCTTTTACTTTTATAAAATGGCGAAAATTATAAGCAAAATGCTATCTATATTAAAAAATGTAGATATATAAAATACAAATATAGAATAGTATGCATATTCTAGTGGGGTATATAGATAATATATTTTACAAAAATATTTGAGTGTTTACAATTTTTTATTATTAAATGAATTAGTTGTTAATTACTATAAGTGATATAGCATAATAATTATTATCGTAGATTCGCTTGTACTGATGGATTAATATTCGAAAACATTATAGCATTTTCTAGCATAAACAATGGAAATATGTTATCAAAATCCTCGTTATATTTTTCTCTTTAATCTTAAAAAGTTATATATAATTATTTAATGTGTACAAATAAAGTATAATATATAGAGTGGCACATATAAACATACGAAAGCTGATTTTAATTTCAATTTTGTTAGAATTCGTTTAAGGAAAACAGCTGGAATACTACCAGTAGTGTCCTTAACCTTTGCGATTGAAAAAAAAACTATGCGCATAACATTGCCAGCCACGGAGTTGAAGTCGGGCGCAGAATAAATAAGTCTGATTGTAATTTTTTCCTCCGATTGTCTTGGAAATTATATTGTTTGAATGCTGGATTCAGTACACACACATATATATATATATATATATATATATATATATATATATATATATATATATATATATATATATATATATATATATATATATATATATATATATATATATATATATATATATATATAATATATATATATATATATATATATATATATATATATATATATATATATATATATATATATATATATATATGTATAATATATACACATTAATGTGAATATATGCGTGCATGAAATATTTATTTAACATATTAATAAAACTAGCGTAGCCTAAATTAGTTAAAAATTATAATTACTAAAGTTAAATTTTTCCCGCCAAATTATATCAGTGACGTTGTGTTTTTATTTCATTTTCATTATCTCATATTATTTTCAGTTATATTGTTTAGTTGTGTATCAGTTATATTGTATAAAATAAATGCGTGTATCGTAACTTCTTAAGTTGATTGAAAAAGACCTTAGAAGATTTTATCAAGAGCTCAAGAGATTGGATATTATTGTATTTTACTTGACACTGGCATAATAGTTGTATCTATTTGCCATCAAAGAAAAGAAAAGAAAAACTAAAGTTAAATTTGGAATTAAGTTTTTATTCATAACATTATATTTAGTAATGCTGAAATTCTTAGGAAAAAAACTTATAAGAGACGATTTAGGTTAATTTTCAACCGGAATTTTCTTTTTGCGAAAACGGAAATCCTTTATCTTTTAGTAATAGTCTGTTTAGTTATACAGTTCATTATGTAGTTATATTTGTTATTTCCTTGATACTGATTGACTACGAACGGTATGGTGAAAGAAAATACACCACGGAAACTTGGTAAATATTTTACTTGAAGATTTCCGAAGTCTATCTATTTAGAATTATAGCAACAACAAAAGTGGTGAAATTTGTTCCACAAACCTTATTTTAATTTACTTATCATTTAATTTACTGTGTAGTTTTTGGCAATGAAACTCGCTCAATTTCTGCAGTAGACGGACAGCGGCTTAAGCTTGAAAAAAAAAACAATTTGCGATATGGAAAGATATTAATTCGCGAAAAAAATAGTTCCAAAACAAATATTGTGTGCACACACACACGAAATATCACTTTTAAACAATGAACACAACACATTTTTTCTGAACAAGAGGCATCTTCAGGTGTAATAGACTCAACGCAAGACAAACGGTAAGTCTTAAGGATCTTAGCAAGGTAATTTACTTTCTATCTCAGTAATGGGTTTCCGCAAAATAATGCTTGACTTCATTAGTCAAGGAATCTTTGATTCCTAGTCCGCATGAAAAGAGGTCGTTTAAGAGAAGCTAATCCTACAGAGCACACTCATGGCTGTATTTTTCACACTGATATTGATAGTGGTAGAGGTACGCTGCAGACGAATACTTTGTCAAGAATGCCATAATATTTGTCTGTAGCATGAATGGGCCGGCTCGCCTAGGGAAGTATCACACTCCCGCAGAAAACTGGCGTCTGAGTGGTAGCTTAGATACGGCGCTTCGTACGGTGAGCGGCTGAGTTCCAGAGGCCCAATATCCCCCTCCCCCTCCCACTCCCAAAATGTAACTTTCCTTAAAGATCGGCAACGCTTCGGCACTGCTTATGGCGCTGCGGATGTCCTATGGGCGGCGTTGATTGCTTTCCATCAGATGACACGCCTGCTCGTCTGCCTTCTTATCTCTTTAAAAAAACTGACTTTCATGTTTGTGTTATTGAATGTACCAGGACAACAGAAAATCACGCGTCAAGAAGTTATTCAAACGTTAACCTCCAGTAACGCAAGTCTTCAAGTTTAACGTTTGCTCTTACAACACATTAATATGCGTAAACATAGTGAGGTTTAGTAACGAAGCGTCACACACAACTCGAAGCCGGTTTATGGCCCTGTTTAAATGTTCTTGTATCGCCATATCATCATATTCAATTTATATTTTGCAAGGGTCGCGAGGATGGGTGATGAAATTGTTAAAGTTACGATTTTGAATAATTCCGAACATATACACCGGGAATAAAATATCGCTTTTTATTGCATTATTTATAAAATGTAACGATTTCATTTGTGACGACATTCGCTTGACTCAATGGTTGAAGTACAAGATTTCTGAACCAAGGGTACAAGTTCCGGTTGAAACCAATTGAAAACAATAATTCATTCTCAGATTTTTGGATGTAATTTATGTAAATCGAATGTGTCTCAAAGACATTGTATGCGAAATTTGCCCTAATCGTTGTTTAAGAATTGGAACATCATGTTTAATGTTGGCAATTAAAATTGCAGCGTACTTAAAATATCAACTTATAGTGTTAGAGCCACCTTGCAGACGAATACTTTGTCAAGAATGCCATAATATTTGTGTGTACCATGAATGGGCCGTGCTTGCCCGGGGAAATACCACACTCCTGTAGAAAATCGGCGTCTGAATGGTAGCTTAGCTACCGAGCTTCGTACGAGAGTGAGAGTTCCGGAGGCCCAACACCCTTCCACTCCCTTCCCTTCCTATTCCTTCTTAGCGCTGCAATTTGGTTTAAGACTTTGTTTATTTTTTAAACAGGACAGCTTCTGCTAGCCCCGTAAGTGTAATTTATAAAGTTTTATTGAAAAATTAATTTATTTTACAATCAAGAGGTGATATAGCCTAATGGATAAGGTGCCCTTTCCAGTTAATGGGTTTGATTCTATCTATCTTTGCACTTTTAAAGTGACAATATTTTTCTTACGTAAACATTATTTAGCTTTGTTGAAATGGTTAAAAAAGGTGTTGAAAAATGCGTTATTTTTTTATCATCATCAGTTATATCTTCCTTTGTAATTGTCGCGGATCCATTTGCCCAGCGTATGGGAGAAGCCCATATCCAGTTGGGGACTATTATGGGTTGTTGATAATAATGATGTTAACGTAAAATAGTAAGGACGGCCTAAATGATTGTTACGCTTTACAATAAGACGGCAGCCTATGATTTTCCTATTTATCTATCTCTTTCTCTAGATCTCATTGTCGTACTTATAACATTACACACAATGTTGCAATAAAAACAAGAATGTAATTGGGCTTGAAAAGCCCTCGCAAATAAAACTATAGTGGTACAGATAATTCGCAATCACTTTTAGAATTAATCTCAAATAATCAACATTGTGTAATAACTCGATTTGAATGTTCAATTTTCGATTTAAAACATTATTTTTTAATATCAATACGATTACTATTGTTATGCCGAAGAAAGTAAAGTTCAATTTTGTTTGAGAAACAACCTTAAAAAATATTTTATTATGGGTTGCGTAGTTTGAAAGTTGGACAAATAAAAGCGATTGCTTTACATCTCACTTTTTCTGGTTCCAAGGCATAATTTGAGGTTAATCGTTTCTTAATTATAATTTATTTTTAGTGGTATTGGTATTTTTGTAATGTAAGGGTAATTGTTCAATTGCGACCGTCAAGTTTGAGGTGGTTTAATTGGTTATTCTTAAATTATTTTCAGATACAAATATAGTTATTACAAATTGTATGATTTTTTAAAAAACTGGCTATTTTAGGTTCTTTGTTTTTCTGTCACCTAGCAACTTATTACTTAGCAGCAATATTAGATTGTTCTTTTCATTATGTATCACTCCTTGTCTTCCGTTGTGATAGTATCATATCTCTATCATTCTACCTAAATTCATTTTTCCTTTACCCTGCCCTTTCTTTTTTCTCTATCCTTTTCTTTTCTTCTCTTCCGTGTCTGCCGTGCCACAAGATGCGTGGCTAGGGGCGAGCTTAGTCGCAGGCGTGCCGATCGTCTCGGGATCGGGCTGTCCCAGGTACTATAGTGCATTACCTCAGCATGTGCGGCTCTACCGCTCGTGGGATTCACTATGACGATTTCAAATAAACCTAATTTGTTAACATATGACGGCGACGTAGTTCACCACCCGTCACGTCTTGAATCCGACGAGGGCAAGAAGCGATTAACGTAAAGCCAAAGGCTACAATAAATGTGAGAGGAAGGATGGATGAGTGTATAGTAAGCAAGTAAACTGTCCCGATCCTGATCGTAGCGGATGGAGATCTGTGGTCTCTGCCTACCCCTATGGGAAACAAGCGTGACGATATACATCTATGTAATTATGTATATTGTTTATGATTATACCTGGTTATAAATTTATTGTGTAGAATGGACAATAATCCATCACGCTAATCCAATATTGGAGGCGAGATATCCAAAATCTGAACAAATACATTATTTTTATGATTAGGCAAACGAGCAAGCGTATCACTTGATGGAAAGTAAACAACACCCCCATACTCATCTGCAACACCATAGGCACACAATTGCTTTGCCAGCCATTAGATGACATTGCCATACATGTTTTTATTGTGAGTCCTTATATCCCAAAACGAAACTCGAACCCGCAACCATTGACGTTTAGAATGGTATTTTGCTACTGAGCCAATTAGGTTATACTAAAAATTAATCCGAATAAAAAAATTGTAAATTATCTATTATACATCAGATTGGTTATCTGTATTCTACGTTCTTTATCTGTTTCGACGTAAAGTCCGTGTCTTTAAAGTTCAAACGGTATGTTCGAATTTATGATTAATCACGTATATCTCGCTCGTGTGAACGGTACGTTATTTCGTTTTTTATATGAGGTCAGCTGGTGTAATTCACTAGTGGTATCATCCAGGTTTACTTTAAAACTGATGACAATTGAAATATGAGTGTTTTTTTATGGGATAGGAAGGCAAATGAGCATGTGTGTCACCTGATATAAATTAATCAACGCCGCTCATAAACATTCGTAGTACCATTGGTAGTACAGAAGCATTGCAGGCCTTTAAGGAAAATGTCGTTATGGGAGGGAGAAAGGGAAGGGATAGGAGGAAGTTGGATTAGGCCTCCGGAACTCAACCGCTCACCGGACGAAGTGCGGTAGCTAAGCTACCACTCAGACGTCGGTTTTCTGCGCGAGTGTGGTACTACCCCGGGCGAGCCGGCCCATCCATACTACAGACAAATAATATGATATTCTTGACAAAGTATTTATTTGCAGCGAGCTCCACTATCCTACTAATATTATAAATGCGAAAGTTTGTGAGTATGTATATTTGTTACTCTTTCACGAAAAAACTATTGGAAGGATTTGGATGAAACTTTACAGTAATATAGGTTATACATCGGAATAACATATAGGCTATAATTTGTAATGATTGTATGTAATTTTTTGGTCGTAATATAACGATACATGTGAATTAAGTCGGAAAAAATCTGGCCTCTGAGAGCTAACTTGGCGTACGCTGCTTAAACCATTGGAGTTATATACCGTAAGATTGTTTGTCTTGAATAGTTCTAAATAAAAGTCCGCGACAGCATATATCTACCTTTTATGTGGAAGCCACTATGACCAAAATTGTGAACCATAAATTAAGTAAGAAAAATATATATTTATTTAAAATGATCTTTCACGAAACTTAATGTGGCAGACCAAATTCTACGCGAGCGAAGCCGCGATAATAAATAATATATAAAAGTACGAGTTGTTTGTTATTTTGCACTAGATCACCAGTTGAATATATGTTGTGAACAGTAAACTCAACTTCTCAATTGCTCGATGTGCCCTTATATTTGCTTATACGAAGACCTTGTCGAGGTGAATACTGCTGCAATTGCAGTGGTGAATTACTGTTTGTAAGTTGAAAAAATATAAATCAAACTACTGACTCAAAAAGAAGAAGAAATAGTGAACTGCTTTTTCATTGTTGTTCGTTCCCGAATTAATACAATCATTTCAGTTAAACGCGTAAGTATAATAGTAAAGTCCTTTATTCTCCTTCTCCTTCTTCTTTAGTCCTTAACAATCTAAAAGTATTTACAATATTTACATAGCATGATAGTTTTTGTTAAGGACGTCTGAACTGTGTAGTAATGCATAAAAAAGAAACAGACAGACACAATTCTGCATTATTATACCTACCTACTTAGTGCATTAACAGTGTAACATAAGGTTGCCAATGTATATTTTCCCACGATATTGATAAGATATATATTGTTATAAAAACTTAAGTATTGTCTTGCTTCGTTATAAAAACTATTTGCATAATATAAATGAGGAGGTGTGTTCATATATTTAACATTTGATTGTATTGTAGATATACATATATGATGTGTTGGCTTTTTGGTTGCAGTTTCATTCGTACGTAACTCATTTTAATTTTTTGCAGACACACACGCACACATATATAATATAATTATCAATACAGTGCGTTTATCTACATAATAGTGCAGTGGTGGACATTGCGAGCCTTTATTTATATATTTATTCTGTACAAATTCTAGTATAAGGGCAAACTTAAAGCCGGAAGGCATTCTCTGCTAATCAACCGCGGGGTTCATGGAAAATAATTTTATGTAGCATTTTTTTTTAAAAGAAGTCATTAAGTACATATATGATGTCATTTCACACAAGTAAAGGACTAAATATCTGTTTAACATATAAATATTAATGTCTACGAGGGAGCTGTACCTAAGTTCCTCGCCTTTGAGGGCTAATATTTGACAATTGTGGCATCATATAAATTATCAAGTAAAAATTTTTTTTTGTTATTATATGGGCATTGATTTTTGTCAATTTATCTTTTACACTTAAAGATAACGAAATAAAATATATCTTTAGTTACACGTTCAATTTACTCAAGCCATACGTTATTATGGTGTGAAGACGATAATCAAGCCCAAATATTAGCACTATAACAGGTTTAGACATGTCTTCGCTGCGAAATATCCGTCTGCCCGACACAATTAGACTTTCGGGACTGGCCACAATTAAAAAATACAATAAAGAACAGAAAAGTTTATAGGTTCCTTGTTTTACGCTGGTCATCAAATATATTTATTAAAGACAGCCGATTTTTAACAATGATAACACGAGATAATGAAAACGAAATAAAAACAACGCCACTGTTGTAAATTGGCGGGAAAAATCGTACTGCTTTTTTAAGACATTTGGTAGTGCTGCCAACGTTATGGACAATTTACCCAAAAGCGGTAGTTGTGTGGCGAATTCATCTATTTAATGACTCAATTTATGGAAGTAAACACATTATAAAAAGAAAACTTCCTTATAAAATATTGCAAATTAAGACGCAGTAATTATTATAATTTATTGAAAAATCATTTATTATGTGTTAAAGCTTAAAAAATAAGGAGTAACGTTATATTTAGAAAATATTGAATATTTGTATGATCTGTTAATAGCTAAGTTGAACGATTAATTAAAGAGTACAGATAATAAATAATAAAATAAACATAAGAGAGTATATTTTTAAGAAAACAGCATGACTATTAGTTAAACGTAATAGAACCATGTTGCGGATCATTTCTGTGGGGAGCCCGAATAGGACTGTTGGTATGGGAGCACCTGAAAACTTAATAGGCCCGGTAGCAAAGTAATAGTTTTCGGAGTCAATGGTTGTGTATATATGTACATGGTCTACAGGTACTTATTATACTCCACCAATCCGCCCTGTCAAGCCTGATGGATTTCACGTCCATTCTCCAGGATTACAGAGGATCGTGCCTAGCAATAGGCGGTTAACGTACATAAGAAAGATAACGTTTTTCTAGTTAGTGGCTTCTGCACTGTGATACTAAGTCTACATTTCTTTCGTCTCCCTCTTTCCTTTCCTACTTTATACTTTGGTTTTATTTCTACATTACATTTGTATGATACGTATATCTATGGCATGGGCATTCAGAACTCTTTTCAACCATAAACAATAAAAACTAAAAAAGTTATAAATAACATTCGATTACTTTAACGAAAAAGAAAAATGGGGGTTTTGTTTTTTTTAATTATTTCGTCTAAACGATGACTGCCACGTCAGGCACACTCTTGGAATCTCTAGCCACAGTATTATGTGCCACTCACTGAAGTAATGACGTCGGGATGCCGTAGTGTTGTGATTATTCGACCTTTAACCTAATTCTATCACCGGAAACCTTATATGAGATTTAAATCTATCAAACATGATATGTACTATAGTAATAGTTTGAAATGTAATAGTAATAGTTTGAAATGTAATTGTTAATTATTTAAAAATCAAATTTTAATATATTAAAAGTAATTTCTTTTCTTTATTTCAAATCGAATAAGGAAGTGATTTCGCATCAATTAATAACTTGTTTTGACTATTTAAAAGGTGATTTAACACAAAATTTGGTACATTTGCATAAAATATGACTTTTAAATCGATCCGAATAGCAAAATCCAATCAACACATTTTTGTATTGATATTCGACTGTTTTTTTTACTGTTTTAATTAAAAGCACCAGTGGTTTTCTCTAATACAGATATATTTTTTTTTTATAATTTTTCGTAATGATAACAATTATTATAATATGATCTCGAAGTATAACAATACATTGTTGATACTAGTTCCTAAATTTTCAAACACAAAAAGATTTAAATTCGGCCGTACATTACGATTTCTGTATCATGAATATTATAATGATACAAAATTTAAGGGCAAACATCCAGATTCAGTATAAATAAATATCTGTAGGCCATATTAATATCAACCGTGATGTTGGAAACGAACTCAACTGTGCCTTTTCAGTCGGTCATAGTCGAATATTATTGTATTACTAATAATTTAAGATTTCAAATTGAGAGCAGTATTCAATGACACAAAAAATATGAATGTTTTTTTCTTTAAAATATTGAAATAAGTATACACCTACCTATATTTAGGCATTTTATGTAAAAAAAAAATTTATAATGGTTTTTGCGGCAATTTACAAGCGATTTAGAATCACATTTAGAATATATAGGGTGATTGGATAGTCGTGTACTTCTTTTTATTTTTTTCTGTTCCTAGCGCCTACTTAAAATGGTATTTATACTAGCTGATTACTAAATTGTTTTATATAAAAATGTGAAAATAAAAAACCTCACTCAACAGTTATTCATATTACTATGTAGATTTATGTTTTTTACATCACTATATGGACAGTCAAAAGCTTTACCTAGCCAAGATCCGCGACAAGCAAAACAATAACAGAAAATTAATAATGTGTGTTTTTTCCGTTGGGTTTAGTGGATTATTTGGAACTTTAAACCAAAAACTTACCGAAAATCGGCCATCAACTCTCCACCCACCAACCACTATACACAACGCCAAACACACACTATCACTTTTCCATCTTGTACACGACACGTGTTTCGCCCCAACACGAGGCATCTTCAGGTATAGTAGACTCTACGGAAGACAACCGAAAAGTTTTCGGTTGTCTTCCGTAGAGTCTACTATACCTGAAGATGCCTCGTGTTTTCGGTTGTCTTCCGTCATTACATCAAATAATCAGTCCATGTCAGTTTAATTTATATAACTAAGTAATTTGTTATAAAAGTGATCTTTTGCCTATATTTTTTATTTCTTTTCTTTGATGGCAATTAGTTATATCTATTATCCCATTGCCAAGTAAAATACAATACTGTCAAATCTTTTGAAATGAAACTAGTCAGCTTGTCACGTTACGTGTTGATAAAATGTTGGCTATTTTACCAAAACATTCTACGGACTTTTTCAGTAAACTTAAAAAGTCATTATACACACATTTATTTGATATCTCTTTAATTATAACTATATTTTTATAAAGATTTATTATATAATCTGTGAAAGAGGTTATATTAAATATGTAACTATTAGATAATGGCAAATATCTCAGTTTTTACTGTTTATAAATAAATTAAAAACATAATCAATTTTTGATATGTTATTTTTGCGAAAGTGGTGTTACGTTAAGGTTATTTGTGTAATAAATTTTATTTTGCTACATTTTTAGAAAGGCTAATAAAGATAAATGTAGGGATATCTGTCAGTTTCAAATTAAGACGCTATTGCGAAGCTTATTGTTATTCAATTTTTATGATAAAAAGCAGTTAGTTATAAACGTGAAAACATTATAATCGATTTAAAAAAATGAGGGGTGTTTTCATAATTGTCACATTTTTAGGGGGATTGGAGATCGTAGATTATTTTTTTTATTCAGACGCTGCCGCTCTTCTATTGGTATTTCACTCTCATAGTCGCTTTGTACGTTATCCACGGGTAAAAGTTGTATATTGGGAATAGCACAGTAACAATAGGCCTTCAGTATATTTTTTTATGGTATAGGAAGGCAAACGAGCAAGCGTGTCGCCTGATGGAAAGCAATAAACACCGCCTATATATATCTGCGACACCCTGATAATGAAAATACGTTGTCGGCCTTTGAGATAAGGGTAGACTTGTCTTCTAAAGGTTCCAATGTCGTCTCGGTTCGGAAATACCGCTGAGGGTTGCTGGTTCCATATACTCTATGTATAAGTAGGGAGGGTAGTAATTATGTAGTATATTTCAAACAAAAATAATAAATTTTGAATACGAGCAAAATATTCATTTATAATGACGGTGTTGGATTTTCGCTGTAAATGTAAAAATCTAGGTCATGGCATGCTTAATTTGAAACAGTGGGCCTGCTCACCGGAGCGTTATAAGTTAGTGCAACCTCGCCGAGCCAAGTTAGTTAACGCTGGGTGATTTCTACAGAAGTGAGGGCACTCAAATAACGAACGTGTGACGGAAAACATTAGATAGATATTTGCAACGCCAACTACCGGGACAGATTACTTGAGCGTTGGGGTCCCTCATGGATGCTGTAGGCAAGCTTAAAAGTTTGCTACAGTTCTTCAAGGAGCTGGGGTAGATGGAATAGCAGCTATCGATTCAGCAAGCTCGCAAAATTGGCGTCTACCATCTACGATATAGATAATTGCATTTAATCTCTCTACACATTAATAATCAACGGCCTGTGGGAATCCATAACTAAACAAAGACCTCCACCAAGATGCGCCATACAGCCCGATCTCCAGTAGATCAGCCAGTTGCTCTCCGCAGCTCGTCAGTCACTCTTGATCACGTCTAAATAAACGTAATTCAGAGGGCGTCCCATGCTAAGTTTGTCAACACTTCTCTCGTCAACAGTCTACTTCAAAAAATGTCTACTACATCAAAAGAAATATTAGGAAAATGCTTACATTAGGCAAGGCATCGGTTGAAACTCAAGTGTATGGTAAAAAAATGTATAAAAAACTTTTGTATTTACTTTCATTGAAAAATATTTATTTATTATTTTTATTATTGGACTGTCAGTCATACAAAGAATGGGGATGAAACCTGGCACTACGTGTTATAGGAATTCAATCAGGTAAAATAAATATATCAAAACTTTTATTTAAACGAATGTATTCCGCTGGAGTGGTGGGGTGAAGACAGTGTCTTCGCAAAAATAGAATGGGACGATCTCTGGCTAGATGGTGCGATAAAACTAACAGAAAGTGGATGCGTGAGGCTATATGATGATAATGATTCCGCTGTTCTGTATTTTTGTGTAAAATAATTTAAAAATTATTAATAATAATAGGTTTTAGTTTTGGTATTTTGATACAGTAGATATTATCGTCCCCTTTCCTGTTCCATTAAAAAAGAAACAGTTCTCATAGAATATCAGTTACGGTATGACAGCAGCCTTCACCATTCATTCACAGGGACACATTGCAATATAAATGCACTTCGCGGCACACGACATTCTACACCTGTCACTGCAGAACATTTCAATTCACATTCTAAAAAAAATGTCTTACATTACTTCTTTTGCAATCGGCCTGACGTACTTTATTTAAAAGAGGTTTTATTGTTTCATAAATTTTTAAAATCATAAGTAAATAATGTTTTGTTTGTAGGAAGAAATAACTTTATCGCTATAGTAGAAGTGAATATTACAAATTCTTCTTAATGTTTTTTTTCAAGGAGTGGACGGTTATTATTTATTATTTTTGCGAGAAATCTCTATAAAGTTACTTCAAGAAAAATTAAATATAGTAGATAATTAAATTTATTTAAAAATTTATTTTTAAAATTAAATTAAATTTATGTCAGAATTAAATAGATAATGTAATAGCAAACTCATCTTTCTATTTCTATTATCAGAGATTGAACTATTTCGTTCTAAAAATAACTTGAATACATGAAAATTGCTACAGACCAGTAACATAATACTGCTATAAAAGATAGGACCACCTTCACCTTCCACTTACCCAGCGTGAAGACTAGGACCTATTCTACTTCCTAGGAAGCGGCTTAAAATTTAAATATACGAGTACATTTCTATACTGTTTGACTTTGCGCACATAACCGAGGCTTAAGTTTAAATTACATCCCATTTAAAAGTAAAACTTGTACAAGTAAATATAGTATCAATCAATGAGCAGCCTGTGGCAGTCCACTGCTGGACCTAGGCTTGCCCTATGAAGCGCCACCTACCCCGATCTTCAGTAGCTTCACGCATCCAGTTTCTACCGTCGTTCTGCGCAGATCGTCGCATCATCTAGCCGGGGGGCGTCCCACACTACGTTTACCGAGACGCGGTCTCCACTCGAGCACTCGTTTACTCTGACATTTGTTGGATCTCCGACAAACGTGACCAATCCATTGCTACTTCAGTTTGCTAATTCGAAAGGCTATGTCGGTGACTTTAGTTCTCTGGCGGATTTGTTCATTCTGAATCATATCTACCAGAGAAATTCCAAGCATAGCTCTCTCCATAGCTCTATTAGCAACTCTGAGCTTGTGAAGCGAACTTGTGAGTGAACTATCCATACTTATATTACCTAATTGTAACAGCCGTTTGTAAGCCGACTGCCAACACAATAACAATAACTTGTTGACCTATGAGATGATTACGCTTATTCAATACCTCATTGCCTTCTTTGTTTGCGAACGTAATGAAGACAGTATACATCCTGCTCAGTGAATGCTTAGGGAATTCCCCTTTTATATTGATATGATGCACGCAGCTCTTGTTGATATAAATTACCGCAAATTAAATTTATTATATATTTTCATACATATATAACTAGTGGGCCCGGAAAAATATATCCTGCTATAGGTTGATAAATTTAGAATTGAATGTAGTTTTGGAGAAGAGATGTGAAAAAATTTGCTGAAGTTTTAAGAAAGAGAGTGACGAGTGTGGATAAAGCAAAGAAAGTGTGCCGAGATGGTAGTAGATGAAGATTTGTCGTCTCTACCTGCCCCTATAGGAAACACGCGTGATGTTTGTATGTATTAAAACAAAATATATCTTGAAAAGAGCATAACCATGGGGTATCATTAATCAAAAGTATCCTATCTTAAAAGGTGGAACTAATACACTAATAAAATTTCATTGAAATCGGTCAGCCGATTTCACAGATAAGCGTCTATGTAAACAGCGACACATGATTTATATATATTAAGAAGATAATATAATATAATATAATAAAAGTGATTTGTAATTCACTGTCACGATTCTGCCATTTACCTACTTGAAAGAATCCCCGTTACAGCGCAATATGAACTCTATTACATAAATCACTGACCAGAGATCTATGCATATATATGCAGGCGTTACATAATAATCGACCTTTAAGTACGACTTTTGCAATCTGTTGCTTCTTCAAAGTAATAGATGTTGAAATTGCTTTCGCTTCGCACCGTCTCTATACGACCTTTCGCCGCGATGGGCTCACATCTCTGCTATGTGTATGTTTATCTAATCTACGCCTATTAATAATTTTTGTGGAAATAAATGTTCTTTAAGATCCCTAATAAGATATTGTGATCTATAATAGATTTTCGGGTTCTTTCACAAACGTACTATGTTACTATGCTAGTTCACTTTTTCAGATGCCAATACGGCCTAATATTCTCCGGTATCTGCGTCATGGCAACTACGAGTTCATTTCCGTTGCCAGGAGGATGAGGAAACTATTTGGACACAAATAAGCGAAAACGTAGTAAACCGTAAAACAAAAACTTACCACCAGAACCAAAAACCCTTTTAAGCTGTATGAAACATTTGTATTTGTTCATTTAAAAACAGTTTCAACCCTGCACAAAATGTTCTTTTGGTCGTAGAGGTGAGACTCAGAGTATTCGACGCAGTATTTTTCTTTTTCTCATCCGTTATGCAATAAAATTTTTTGACATGTGTGTCATTTACACTATCATTCAATCATTCAGATATAACATACATACATACATATCGTCACGCCTGTTTCCCGTAAGGGTAGGCAGAGACCATAAATCTCCATCTGCTACAATCTAGCCAAACTTTCCTTGCTTCCTCTACACTTATCACTCTCCTAATGCAAGTCCGCCGGTTAAGGGTACTCTTGACATGGCTTTTCTTAAAAACTTTGGCAATTTTTTCAAGGTACGTTTTCCGTGGTCTTCCTCTACCGACCCTTCGATCCATATCGGCAAACATAACTTTTTTTTGTCAGTCGTCTTTCATCCATCATTTATATGTAATCAAATCATCTAAGTATCCGTTTCTTAACTTTTGTAATGACACCTTCTTTTACTCGACATAGTTTTCTTATATCTTCATTTCTTATTCTATCATCAAAGTTACTCCACGTGCACATTTTTGTGCTCTCATATCCACCGCACGCGTCTGCTTTCATGACTTTTCTGCTAATCCCAACTTTCACTACCGTACATCAGAGTTGAAACAAGCACTCCCCGATGAACCGACAGTCGGGCCGTTTTAGACACATTCAGTTATAAAACTGCGAGAAATACCGTTGGTGTAATTCTTCTTCTATGAGTGCCTCTCCGACTTGCGAAGGTTGGCAGCCAATTCAGCACAACCTCCTCCTGCGCGAGGTGCAGCAATTCTGGAGCACTCGCTATCCCGGTCCACTGCCTGATATTACGTAGCCAAGATTTTCTTTTGACCAACATGTCTTTTGCCCGCGATTTTTTCCATCATGATCAGTTGGTGTAATGCAAAGGGTAAATAATTATAAAACGAGGGTCAACTAACGAAAGACAAGGATCGAGAAAATAGTATAAAGCTAAGACATGCAAAATGATTTATCTACACGAACACTAATGACACTAAGGCTCTCAAACTTGCTTAGCTCTTGTGTATATATAGTACTTAACATTGTTTTTTAAAAGACGCAGGTCAATGTACCTCAGGTTAGACAGTTATTTCCCCAGTTTATTCACTGAGTCTGGTAACGAATGGATTCAGGCTTTATTGACTCGCTGTGACTTTGTTGTAACGGTCCGCGATGTCCTGTATTGAGTAGCATGAGTATTATATTGTATAATTATATATTAGTATTATATTATACCGACGACGACCGATTGGATCAGTGGCGGGGCCCTCCGCCTGCGGAGTCAATGGTCGCGGGTTCGATTCCCGCATCGGAATAAATATATATATGGATTTATAAATATTTATTCCGAATCTGGTAACCCGCCCATCCGTATTTTCTTTTCTTGCCCTTTCCTTTCTTCTGTATTCTTTTCCTCCCTCTCCGCCAATCCACGGTCTGCCATGCCAATGGATGCTTGGATAGGGGCGAGCCTAGTCGCAAGCGTGCTGACCGTCCCGGGATCGGGCTTTCCCTGATACTATGGTGCCTTACCTTAGCATGCAGGGCTCTGCTGGGGCTGACCTCCATCCTCTCTTGCAGCTCGTAGGATTCACTAAGACGAATTTAATATACCTAATTTGTTGAAAATGACGGCGACCTTGTTCGCCACCTGTCACGACCTGATTCTCAAGAGGGCGAAAAGCGACTAATGGAGAGCCGTTTCGTTACAATGAATGGTAGCGGATAGCTCTGAGGTCACTTCCAACCCCTGCGGGGTATAGGCGTGAATATATTTAAAAAAAAATTATACCTTTTTCAATTTTTTTACATGACATGTAAATAAAGCATATAATATTCACAGTCATATATCAAAATACTGTTAATTGTAAAACAAACAAATGACTAGGATCAACCCTTATTTATTTATTTCGATGCAGAAATCGAACCCATGATCCTCAATTTTAGAAAGTGAAAGATTCGCCACTACGCTATTTTTGTCGTCGTTTTTATTATTAAAACATATTTATTTATTTTATATCTTATAACAGTATTATTACACAAGAGTGGATTTTCTGCCATTTCCTTGCCATTTTCTGCTAGTAAATAGAAGCTATCAGATCAGAGAAAATACTGCGTCGAATGGTCTTAGTTTTGCAGTTATACTACCAATAGAAAAATTTGTACAGTGCTGAAACTGACTATTTTTCATTGATTAGAAACAATTTTTTCAGAAATCTTTAATAATTTTCTGCTCATTTTACAGTTTACTACGTTTTCACTTTCGAATTACGAAAGTTGTATTTATCGTTTTGCGTCGATATACACAATTTTTGTAATTCTAATTATAAAAATCCTTACATGTGAACAGTCAGAAATTTTACTTAGCTAAGATCCGTGTCAAGCAAACAACAATAGAAAATTAATAATGTGTATTATTCTGTTGGATGAGGGCTAAATCTTACCGAAAAACGGCCGTCAGCAACTTTCCACCTACCAACCAACATACACAAAACTATCCACACACTACCACTTTTCCACCTTGCAAATGAAACGTGTTTCGCCTCAACACGAGGCATCATCAGGTATAATAGACTCTAAGGAAGATAACCTTTAAGTGAAATCATCAATCGTCAAGTCACGGCCGTTTTTCGGTAAGATTTAGTTTAAATTCCCTGTAATATTATTAAATTCCCTATAATAATTCCCTGTAATATTCCAGTTTGTGGAACCAGCTACCCTCGGCGGTCTTTCCGAACCTTTACGACATTGGAACCTTCAAATAACAAGCCTATATATACCTAAAAGGCCGGCAACGCTTCCGCGACTCCTGTGGTGTCGCGGTTGTCTATGGGCGGCGTTGATTGCTTTCCATCAAGCGACACGCTTGATCGTTTGCCCTCTATCCCATAAAAAAATCCACTTCAATCATCTGGAAAACACACATTATTAATTTTCTATTGTTGTTTGCCTGTCGCGGATTTTAGCTAAGTAAAAGTTCTAACTGTCCACATAGTAATAAATTTCTGCAAAGTATCATATCATAAATCAATAGCAATAGAAACAAAACGCAATTAACGTGAGTTTGAGTTGAAACTAAACGCTATAACCAAACAAAGAAAACAAACAGAACATCGCGATGATTCAATACGCTGGTAAGACCAAGGTATATATATCATTTCTGAGATACTCTAGCAAACATCTTAAAGGATCATTGACGCAATGTCATACATTGAAGACGTTTGTGTATACAGAGCGTTTTCTTCCACTTCACCTAACGGGTTTAATACCGATATGTTATTAATATCTCGCATCGATTTCACACGTATGTCTGTTTACGTGTTAGCACGGTTGTCTGTTGTTTATTCTTCTTCGATTCGCACGTTCTCTGGTCGAGAGTTGTTTTCTTTGGCAGTTAAGTACACTAAGAAAAATTAGGATTAAATGGGCATACACATCTAAAAGTATTTTGATGATATAGTGATGTATCAATCAATCAATGATATTATGACACTGCAAGAGTAAAGCTTGAGGGAAAAGTTAGGTATTCGTTACTTTAAACTGAACACAACTTCTTAAGTAACAACGATATATGTATACCTTTGTATGTATGTAGTGTATGCAGTACACACACACACATTGTGGTCGTAGTTGATCGAAAAAGAAAGTTTTGGCTACGTAATATCAGGGAGTGGACCGGGATAGCGAGTGCTCCAGAACTGGTGCACCCCTTCTTAAAATAGCGGTATTATCGATATAAATGTTTGACAATATTTATTATATATTAGGTTATAATAGGTCGAATAATCCTTGTTTTAAAGTACTAGTTAAGATTAAAAACCTAATTTTTGTACCGGACACCCTATAGTGCTACTGTTTTCGAGAACTGACTGGTTCGTTCTTTATTATTATTAAAATTATCGCTTAGTGCTAGTATTTCGGTCTAAAAAACCTAAACATATTTCTGCTAAACAATTCGTTCCGGTTATCGTTCCATTAGATTTATATTACCATCCAAATTAGTTATGTTGTCAATGTTTTATTGCCTTCAAATTGTTTTTATAATCGAACGTCTGTTGTTTTGATTGATTAATTAAAAATAACAAAGGTTTCTCAGTTGTTGTGTCTAATAAAATAAAATAACTAATAATCAATAGGGGCTTCAAAAATTAATTATGCTTTTGACTTTTTTAAAGCAATAAACTCGGTTTTATATAATTTTTGGTTAAAGAATGACAGAGGTGAAGGAATTCAGTGCCAACGTCAATGATTTTAAATTAAAAGTGCAGGTATATTTATTTACTTACTTATCCCTTATGAGAGTTATCGTGTTGAACGAAATCGTCATCTTTCAGTTTTAATAATTTATTACTCGAACTAATTCTCTCCTAAATATGACTTAATTGTTGCGCCGGGCAGGTCATTTGGCGATCGCAGAAAAAGCTTGTGCGAAATTTTAGAAATTCTCAACCTATATAAATAGATACACCAGATATCAAGGAACCAATTTTGATCAATGATTCAAATGATCGAGAATTCAAACAATAGATTCAATATATTTTACTTCACAAGGGAAGGATTTACTTACTTGTAAATCAGATACTATGTGATATATAATCAATCAATCAATCGAATGTCTATATATATATATGTATATATATATATATATATATATATATATATATATATATATATATATATATATATATATATATATATATATATATATATATATATATATATATATATATATATATATATATATATATATATAATTGGTAGACATGTGAAGGTTTGTGTGTGTGTCAATTTCTAGAGTATTTAAATCCTAATTCAAAGCTACAAACAGGCATTTAATAAAAACATTGAATTTGAATTTGAATTTGAATTTTGAACTTCCTTCACATGTCTTACTCAGGTCAAATTTGGTACAAAGTATTCTATGCTTTATTATGTAATCATGCGATTTATTATTACGACATATGCGTTTGTAATATCATAACTGTTTTATTCGGTGAGAGAATCTTATTCGCGACCCTCAGATCGGAAGTTGACTACCTTACCTTCAAGACTAATGGAAGAGAGCACGCCATAAAAGTCTAAATCCATCACCACACCTTATATTTGTTTTTCAAGTGTTTGTATATTATGATGATGCAAGGTTAGCGTGTGATTTTAGGTAATAAAAATAGCTTTTAACTTCAATTTTATAGGTTTGCATGTGAAGTTTTTACGAGTATATTTTGCAAATGTCTCTCTTGTTTTTAATTTTCTTAAGGTTGCGTCAATAAAATAATATGTCAATCAAAAGTAAAGGACGAATTTATATTTGTTTTATTCTATCGATGTTTTGATATAACAAGAATTCGTATTGTCGAAGACGAAGATGGCGGAAAGGAAAGGAAGCTTCTTATAGGCAATATATCTATAATATATATATTTCTTGTCGACAATTTTGTTTGTCTTTCTTCTTTATTTTATTAAGTAAGTCTTAAGACACAAGCTGACTAATACATTTCAAGACACTCGATGTTATTATATTTTACTTGACACAAGTATAATATTTATATATATTAATAAAAAAAGAAAAAAAGAAATTAGATGCAATTTGCTTGCCGTTTGAAAAAAATTAGCTTAGAAACTCATAAGATGCTTTACAACGCTCCTTACATATTAGTCCCATTGTCGGCTATCGTACCTAATAGTAATTAATGTTAGTGTGGCGTGAAATGCCTTCGTTTTAGGGTCTTGAGAAAGCGAACAAATCGAGTTCGAAGACCCTGTAATTGTCATTTATTTACTATTTTAAGAACGGATAAGTTGCGTTTTCTTCTTGAGAAAACTTTCTCTCAATAAGTATTTTGTGAGGTCTGGTAATCTAGATTGGAGTCTTGGATACTGGAGCTACTTATTATAGCTTTGGGTACTTGTCAAATGGAGTAACCCTCTTCTGTCTGGGCTACAGTTTCCAAGTAATTACAAACTCCTTTGATTTCCGATATACTCATTACGAAGGGATGAGAGATCTCTGTGCATGTTATATATAATTTGTAATTGTTGGTTAAGAGGGATAATCTAATATATTAATTATTTGCGATTTGAAGTTTGCATAGCAGTATGATGATATACAGAGAGACACATGATATACAGAGAAATGTAAGCTATGTTCAAGAGAAGACCCACCTGTTTTCATATTGCATAAACCATTCCCACGACTCATTGAAGTTGTATAACGAAATCTAGTAAGTGTATTCTGGCATCTTTCTCGTTTCCTTGTTATTAAAGTTCATTTGAGAGTTCACATTCGTAATGGCTGTTGGACACTATATATTTTAGATATAAGATATAACAATTTTTTTTATTGCATTGCGCAATTTTTTGTTCTAATAAGGACTTGTACCATTCATATAATGAGTCGTATGTCCATTCTTGTCAAAAGTTCACTCTCATTAAATTGACGCCTCAAGTGGTACACTGACTAGCTGGTATATTTTTAGAGATAAAGATCGCTTGTAAAAAGACAGAATTGATTCAATAATTCATATTTATTTAAGTTTTTTTACGAAACAGATTACGAAAGAAAACTCTGACATTATTAACTTTTTTAAAGTATGGAAATATTGTATGATTTGGATACCGAACTATCCCGGGAAAATCAAGCTATGAAAATTTTAATTTTAAAATGAAAATTTTTCGGCAAAAATTTAATATTAGCTTCCAAATGTGTCTCTTCTTTGACTTCTTCACGATCACTGAAACGTAGGAACAGACGATAATAGGCTGAAATGAACCAGTGGTGTATTATCAATTAAATCCTTTTTCCTTTCACATTAACGTGAACAAATCTTCAGTGCACTTGTTGCAGATCGATCATGATCATCATCAAAGGCGCTACAGCTGCGGATGGGTATGCGCAATCCGCGGGTCCGATCTATTTCTAGCTTTCTCCCTTCAATTTGTTACGCCGGGAATTTTAAGGTCCTTCTTGGCCACTTGAGTTTTGGCTTACCTTGATTTCTTTGCCTGTTTGGTTTTCTATTTCAATTCCTACTATTACTGTGATCCCCTGTATAAATACAGTTATATATCTTGTTCAAGTTTTCAATCCTTAATAAAAACACTTTTTATTCATCAACTCAAGTTCAAATACATTTTTTTAAACCTTTGGTGGATGGCATTTGATGTTAATACACATTTTTCAAATATTAATTAAATTAATTAAGTTTAATTATTAATTAATTATACTTTTATATGGAAAAAAATATTCTCTTATATAAGTACGATATAAATTTAGGAATAAAAATAATTAAAATAAAAATTTCTAAAATTAAGTAGGAATCGACTTTTTTATTTGTATTTATTATATGATTTTTTTTATATTACTGCAAGTGTCCAATTTTAATGGATTTAGTGATATTAGTCTCCTTGTACTATTTAGTGCTATTAGTCTCCTTAGTTAGGTAGAGCTCGTGATTATATCGAGATCTCCATCTCTCGTTTTCCAGGACTACATAGAAAATGCTACGATTACGTACTATCAGTTGACCCGTTTGCTATGTTATATTTGCCTATCTCTTCCACAAAAGATACTTTTTTCTTACATGAGAATATAAGAAAATAGAAACAATATTAGAAGAAAAATAACCGGCGGTGATGTGTCAATAACCGGCGGAGTTGTTATCATCATCAAGACCACAATGTTCGTCTAGTTTTTCACGGTTAATCAAACGCAACAAAGAATTGAGGATGAAAGATTGAAGAGAAACCTTTGACCTGTTGTGTAAATGAAATTAAACATAATGCGCTTTGCATGTCGTTCATATTTTTTGCACTTTCGTCTGTTATACAAGATGTAGAAACATGGGAGCTTGGTGACTCAGCAAAGTAGTGATGTTTGTAAAAAACTTGGACAAAGGTTATAAAAGTTAATCGCAAAAATAAATAAAATTTGAGTCATAGATTATTGTATTAATTTATTGTGTTCTAGGTTATGTATGTGTCTAATACTCTTCATTTTTAAACAATGGAATGATGGGAAAATAGTTAAAATTCTTTGTCTTGAACAAAAACATTTAATCCAGTACTTATTAGTATTTTAATTCTATGAATTGAGCTGCTAGCATGTCTTTTTTTTTTAAATAAAGTAAAGGTAAGGGACTTATTTGCGTACACACTTAACCTATTTATTATTAATTATATTTTGTGTTATATTAGCAATTTTAAGTTATATATAAATAATTAGTATAAAAATACTAAACACCCAGGAAATCTTTATTATATAAGTAGTTGCAATCTTGCAAGCCTTGATAACATGACCTGATTGCCCTTGTCAAAGAATTTGAGTTGCTGCACTCTGTTGATCTCAAAACATAATTTATTACAGTTTTTAGAGCTGGTTTGTATTTTATAAAGTAGGTCAGTGTGAAGGCACGAATTTAAAGTAATATCTCGATACGTAATTTGTAAAATGATATACATACTAAATGTAACATATTAAAACTTAAAAAATATATCTTAAGATGACCTTTTCAATAAAAATATCGAAAATCGAAATTATATGTAAATATATAAAACAAGTATGTGCTTAGTGAATATCTTGTGCTTCTTCTTGTGTTGTTTCCTAAAGGAAATTGGCAAACGTTAAGACTATATTGGAAAACTGCAGCTTGGCAAGTCAAATGAGTCCTTTTTTTATGAAAGAGATAGGCAAACGAGCTAGCGGGTTATAGATGGTGAACAACTAGCGCCGGCCATGAACATCAACAATATTAAGGGCACTGGAGATGCGTTGCCTATAAGGATGTGAATAATGGGAGGGGAATTGTTGTTTACAATTATTCACAAACAACGTTTCTGCAATGCCTATTGTGTTGAAGATATGTCAGGATAAAGTTAATTGCCTCCTATCCTATAAAATTTCTCGCGAAAAAATACTGCAGAAAAAGCAATAGCATAAGTTATTGCTCACATACTCCTTCTGTACTATATTTTATTTAATCCATCTTACCTCTTTCATCTCAAGACTCGCTTTGTATTTCTCAATGGCTCACATCTGAGGTGTTTAGACCTTCTGAAACTTTAATATTAAAAATGCCTGCTCTTCATATCAAATTCTTTGACCAATATTTCAGAGTACAGGCTGTTCGGTTATGCAATCTGTTGCCGCTGGAGGTTAGACAAGCGAAGTCTCCCCGATTTTTGAAAAGCTTGTCAAAAATCTCTATTTTTATAAATACATATGTATATTTTTATTGAATCGTTTATTATGTACGGTTAACTCATATTTATATTTTTGCTTAATATTGTTTATAAATATTTTTTCTATCATTATTCTTCTCTTAATTCTATCTAGATTCTATAGATAATGTATCACCAACCTACATCAAATTATCTTTTTAACACTGTGTTCATCCTACGGTTGTCTGGAAGAAATCACCATTAGCGATAAGACCGCCATTTGTATATAAATATTACAATCAATAATTGTATATATAACATAGTTTTTGGTGTACAATAAAGAATATATCTATCTATCTATATTTTTTTAAAAGGTAGGCAATGGGGCAAGAAGTTCACCTGATATTATCCAATCTCTGCTGTCTATCGATATTTGCAATACTAAGTGCACTATAAACGTATCGCTACCATAAGGAAAGGATGTGATTTGCAGGCAAGGAAGATTCTTTTTAATAGGAGAGGAAGAAGGAAGCAAAAGAAGAAAAGCCACCAAATCCCCGCACTCACTGTACGAAACGCGATAACACAGTAAGGTGCTATCACTTGACGTAATTTCTAGTCGAGCCGTATAGCTATCCCACTATTAATTCTCATTATAACATTGTCGTTAGTTTCTTTACTGCATTCTCATTATAACATTGTCGTTAGTTTCTTTGCACGTATAACCTTGATATTCTTATTCTGTCAGGTCTCGTCCTGCCTCTCCTGCTGGATCTTGCCTTGTATGGTAAGTAAGAAGAGTTTATATTTGTTGTTATTCTATGGGGTAGGGTGGCAAACGAGCGAGTGTGTCGTCACCTAATGGAAAGCTATCAACACCGTCTATAGACATTTGTTGTTGTTGCGTATAATGTAGGTAAAATTGGAGCTTGTGCATTTTGACCGCCTTGAGAATTTTTATCCCTTTTTCTTTGCAGTATCGTTGTGGTGTATTTGTTGTGTCCATGTTATTTTTGGCAATCATGTTTGCAATTAAAAATTAGCAAAATTTAACGACTGTATTCCTTTTTTGACGACCCATACGTATATCACTGCTGAACAAGATGGAGGCATTTTCTAATGGACAACCGTAGGAATTACAGGAGAACCACTCTATAATGAACGAGTTCTATGTCCAGGAGTGGATGTTTACTGCAGTAAAATAGTAAATTTTATCCATTCGCAGTGTTGAAAGTTACAGACAAATATTACGTCATAGATTAACTTTCGTCTCGATTGTATATAGTGCGCTAGTCACTGGCGACTGCAGTATTGAGTTGTGAAAAAAAAAACTTTAATTGTTCAATTTATATATTATTGGTAGATCAAAAAAGTTCAGTGATATATATTGCAGAAGCGTGATCGGCCTTTAAGAAAAGTATATAAGTATATTGTTTGTATAATACGTATAAGAAGAAACGCAAACACAATAATCTTTTCTCCTTTTTTTCTTTCTGTCTTTTTTTTATGGCATAGGAAGGCAAACGAGCAGGCGTATTACCTGATGGAAAGCAAAGAACGCCGCCCATAGACATCCGCAACGCCATAGGCAGTGCGGAAGCGTTGCCGACCTTAAAGGAAAGTGTCCTCCGGAACTCAGCCGCTCATCGTAGTAGAGTGGGAATAGGAGGGGGAGTGGGAAGGGGAGGGTTTTGGGCTTCCGGAACTCAGACCGCTCGCGCGGTAGCTAAGCTACCACTCAGACGCCGATTTTATGCGAGAGTGTGGTACTTCCCCAGGCGAGCCGGCCCATTCATGCTACAGATAAATAATATGCCATCCTTGTGAAAGTATTTGTCTGCAACGTGGCTCTACCACTGAGTTGTGTAATATATTCATATGTATGTACTTTCAAACAGTGTTATATAATTGAGCGTTACAAAGCAATGATAACTGAAGTAATATAACAATGTTATCCAAGCATTTCTGTATATTCAATTGTTTTTGTTCTTGTATAATCGATTATCGAAATACCATTAATATTCAAAAGCCAATGATCTAAGAGGAAACGATTGCAAAGTAGATTTTTTTGTGCATTGCTTCATTTACATATGTACGTATCGATTTTAAGAACACCCGATGTGGATAATAAATTTCAATTGAATGTATAAGAATAGTTTGCACACTGTAAACCAATTCAAATTCATTCTAAATTCTATATAAGAAATTACATTTCATTTGTCAAATGTCAGTTTGCCAATATAAAAGCTTTAACCACAATTTCGTAATTACATTTCTTTGAATGGTGAAAAAATGGCGAAAAAAACCCCGCAGGTATCCTCTGTTTTGTAATTTTTTTCCTTTTCACAATGTGGCAATGTGTACAAACTAAACTATAGTCTTACAGACACCCGGGAAAAGTTTGGTTATAAATATAATGTCAATTAAATACTACTTTTATCAAAAAAAAAATATATTATGCTTGTTTTCTTTCTTTCAAAAGAAAACTGCAAAACTGAAAGCAGAGAAGGTGTGCCGAGATCGTAGCAGATCGTAGCAGATCTGTGGCCTCTTTGTGGATCTGTGGCTTATCCTTACTCTCCGTAAGGATAAGGCGTGAGGATAAGGCGTGTATGTATATAAATACATAAATGTTCTTTCGAAAAAATGTGAAACCATTTGATTTTTTTATACGATGGAAAGCAATCAGTTCCGCCCAAACACATCTTCGGGATCATAGGCATTGCAGAAATGTGGTTGGCCTTAGACATACATACATATATGTATGCTTGTGTTTAAAAAGTTATCATATCGTATCGACTCAGAAATACCGGTGGAGATAGCTGGTTCTACAGAGTAGTGGTGCGCCATTCGATTGTTGCTCATCATTTTGGTATTATTCGATTTCGATAAGCGATTTAAGGATTACAGCTACTTACATCCTTGTCGAATAACGTCATTATTTCGTTATTCATATATTACATTTTTTTTCTTTTCTTTGATGGCAATTAGTTACAACTATTATGCCAGTGTCAGGTAATATACAATAATATATAATCTCTAATCAATAATCTCTCTGTAACCAGGCAACTTATCACGTTACGTCTTGATGAAATGGTGGCTATTCTACCAAAAACCCTCTATGGACTTCCTCAGTCAACTTAAAAAGTCACGATACTTGCATTTATTTCATATCACTTCACTTATACGCCTTAATCAAACTATATTGTATAATACACCACCAAAATTAAACGATATAACTGATAATAATATAAGATTATGAAAATGAAATAAAAACACAACGTCACTGATGTAAGTTCGCGGGAAAAGTCTTACTTATATCCTAGTTGAATAACGTCATTATTTCGTTATTCTTATGTTAGTTTTCATTCGGGCAACATAAAACAATGCCAATAGTGATGTACGCGTGTTTCGATCCGCTCTAAAACATTTGACGGTCTATGATGAAATTTACACTTGACCTTACTACCTGAACATTTTGTTATTGTAATGCTTACACTTTTTTCCGCGCTTGACATAATTTACAATTGTTCACCATTGTACTGACAATTTCATTCGTACAATGATTTTTGTAACATTTACAATAACAATTTTGTAACATGAGCTTTATTAATGGAGTCAGGCGTTACTTTGAGGAAATCCATCACTATGTGTATAGTCAAAAGTTTTGCTTAGCTAAGATCCGCGACCTGAAGATGCCTCGTGTTGGGGCGAAACAAGTGTCGTTTACAAGATGGAAAAGTGGTAATGTGTGTTTGGTGTTGTGTATAGTGGTCTATGGGGGGAGAATTGATGGCTGATTTTCGGTAAGGTTTTGGTTTAAGTTCCAAATAAATCCACTACATCCAGCACAAAAAACACACATTATTAATTTTCTGTTATTGTTTTGCTTGTCGCGGATCTTAGCTAAGTAAAACTTTTGACTATCCATAACATGAACTTTTTTAGATTGATATCTAAGTACAGAATAAAACTATAATTGTCAGTCCACTGGTACTTATTAATATTAAAAGTATAAGTATTTTAAGAACCCTAGTCACCGACATAGTTCTTCTATTTAGCAAACTGAAGTGGTAATTGGCTGATGACCAAACACAATAATACGATGAGCTGAGCAGGGCGACTGGCAAAAAAATTATGCGTGAAGCTATAGATCCATAAGTTAACTTACTTTAGTTTTATATGGTATCGTTATAATTTGTTTTCAGCCTCACCACAAAAAGTAGTTAGCCGAATTAGTTGAAACAGAGGTCAGAAGTGTCTAGATGTTTTTTTTTTATTTGATAGGAAGGCAAACGAGCAGGCGTTGCCGACCTATAAGGAAAGTGTCCTCCGGAACTCAGCCGCTCATCGTACGAAGCGCGGTAGCTAAGCTACCACTCAGACACCGGTTTCCTGCGGGAGTGTGGTACTTCCCCGAACGAGCCGACACATTTATGGTACAGACAAATATTATGCCTCTATACCTATATAACGTGGCTCTACCGCTAATGAAGACCGCTATAAGAATATGTGTGGAATGGATGTACTCTGTAGACATGTCTAATATAAATACTGCACACAAATATATCAGCGGTCGAGGAAAAAGTAAATGTAAGAATGGACAACAACAAATATAAATTAAATCGCTATTTAAATTGTAATTACATCGAAATAGCAAAAACCACCGGTTGCGGTCGAATGACCACCGCCCGACAGATGTTCGCCGTGTTGCAATTCCAATGCAACTCATAACGTGAACTGTGAATAACAGTTCTTGCGTAACAAGCGGTGTATTGTATACAACTTGTTCGTGTCGGTTTTACTTGATACCAATTTCGTTCTTACCATTAATTATAGAGTGAGATCTTAGTGACCTCAGGCGCAACTTATTTTTTGAAATACGAAATGTGTGTGTTTAACGTACACATACCTGCTAAGTTGCTTAGAAAGCTAATATATATATATATATATATATATATATATATATATATATATATATATATATATATATATATATAATATATATATATATATATATATATATATATATATATATATATATATATATATATCGAGTGTGAGAAAAAAACGTTTATGTTATGTTTTTGGGAGCTTTAAAGGCTTTGGCGGAAGTTATGGCCCGTCGGCCGGAAAGTGTCTGGCAGTGTTGAATATTATTTTTAATAATATTTTATAAGTCATATAAAAAAATCAGCCTTCAGGTTTTATGTGAAGTTAGTCCAATTTTTACTCACCTTTTGCACCTGGTACCTTTACATTAGCTGTCTAGCCAACGGTACTAAGCTTGCATTTCAGAATAAGCATGACCTTGGGATCTTGGGCTCTAAAAAAATCTTCCTGGTATTATCTTTAACGTATTCGTTTCCCTTGCTGAGTACTTCCTGTAATAGAATAGAGATATCCCATTCCTTCCCATGGGGTGTCGTAAGAGGTGACTAGCAGGAAGATCAAGAAGTGTCTGACTTCTTGATCTTCTGACTGACGACTTGTGTGACAACTTTTCTATTTTTACTTCTCTTTCTAGATGAACAGGATCTAGTTGAGAATCAAAACTGATCTGCGATGACTAATCCGTTTGCGCAACACTCCTCAATTATAAAGGAGGTCACAGTCCTGAAGACTATATTTTTCCATGAATTTAAATTTTACACGAATAATAATTGTAGAGATCTAAGCAATACGTACAGCTAACTGGTTATTGGAAAAGTATGCCAAAGGAAACATTTATCCGAACATTTCGTAATAAGTCGACAAATTCATAAAAAAATTATGATTGCGGATACAAATGTGTCGTTATATTCACGTGGGAAAGAAATTGAGTTATTTATTCGAAAATGCCATACGAATGCTTCTGTTGTTCTCATGGACGATTTGGCTAGCTTGGATCCGATTCCCTCATCAGAATAAATATTTGCATACCCTACAGAAACTTTTTATGAGTCTGGGTATTTGTGTGTTTATAATATTACCCTACGACACAGGAAACTCTAGTTTTAGGTAATGAGTTTATAATGATATTAATGAATTTGACCTATACATCTTCATCATCAATAATCTGCGGCAGACCACTAGCTAGAAGCGCCACTTAGCCTGATCTTCGTCTTCACGCATCCAGTTTCTACCAGCCACCCTGCGCAGATTGTTGCACTATCTAGCCGGGGAACGTCCCATGCTACGTTTACCGAGACGCGGTTTCCACTCCAGCACTCGTTCACTCCAACGATTGTCGGATCTCCGACAAACGTGACCAGCCCATTGCTACTTTAGTTTGCTAATTCGAAAGGCTATGTCGGTGACTTTAGTCCTCTAGCGGATTTGTTCATTCCGAATCATATCTACCAGAGAAACTCCGAGCATAGCTCTAGAGCTATGCTCGTAGTTTCTCTCAGAGAGCTAGCTCTCTGAGCGACTGCGAGCTTGTGAAGCAGACGGACTGTCAGCGTCCACGTTTCGGCGCCGTATTAATACTATAATAGTTATAGACAGAAAAACTTTTTGTCTAGTTATATGTACTATTATGATTGTAGCCAAAGATACAGTACACAATATAAGGAAACTCCTATTTCATTTCCAGAAACATTAAGCGTGCTTAGAGCATCCATGACCCTTTGCAATAAATGTCACACAGATACATCTCTCATTAATTGTTAGCGTCCGACATTGGGATGCGTGCGACTTTGACCCGGAATCCTTAGGTCAAAAGACCAGTGCAATTACATCCGTCCAGCGTATCATCCGGGTTACCAGCATGATATTTAAATGTCGCCATATGTGGTTTGTTTATGACTGTCCTTGTCCAATATTTGTTCCAATGTTTGAAGGATGCGGCTTTGGTATACATATATTAGATGAACTGTATAAATTATCTCGTATCTGTGTATCATTTTAGAAAAAAGCATTAAAACTATTTATTATTAGATAATATGTTATTTTAATTATGTTTTCTAGTTATTAATTTTCATATTATGGCTACTAATTTATGAATTTTTTTATTCACTGACTAGCTGACCAGTAAAATTTCGTACAGCCTCAGAAAAAAAACTTCACTTTTGAATTTAATTTGATTTCTGAACGACTTTTAATTTAAATTGATTTCTAGGAATAGTTTCTAAGGGAAAAAGAATTTTTGCTTTTACTATATTCCTAATATTTTTATTATATTATATCTTTTAAATTTTTTTAAACCTTCCCTAGACTTCCAAAAATAATTCAAAACCAAAACTAGCCAAATCGGTCCAGCCGTTCTCGAGTTTTAGTGAGACTAACGAACAGCAATTGATTTTTATATATATATAGATTTGTAAACATTGAACCGACTTCGATGTCAATGTGACGGTTTTTGGAGTTAATGGTGGCGAGTTGCATTAGGATAAATACATACCAGGCGGATCCTTCATTCGGTTTTACATCTTAACTTCGAATATATAACTGTAGGATATATTTTTCCCTATTCCGGGTTTGATTCCCGCACTCAAACCTGTAAACATTTTATTTAAAAGCGATAGTTTTGCCATTGAGACAATAATTAATTAGGTCATTATGGAATAAAAATATTTAATTCAACATTTATTTATGTCTTTAACTTATTCTAGCCATTACAAGTAAGAATGGCAGGTCATATGCGCTTTATAAAGGGTACCCGGCGAGAGAATTAGGTTTTCAACCTTAACTAGTACTTTCATACAAGGATTATTCGATCCTAATATAATATAAATAAGGTCGAATATTCCTTGTTTGAAATATATATAAATAAATACTTAAACCGAAGCGACTTAAAAGCCTCAATTAACATACGACGAAAGGTAACTTTAACTATAAAATTTAAGTGTTGCCCTATTACATTTTATAGATTTTTAATGCTTATAGAATGAACGAAAATACCGCATTGTAATTTAAAATGAGTAATGAAACAAGATTATTTTTAAGGTTTATTATGGATATTATGCAAAGAATATTTAAATCGGTTAGCGTTTAAGCATATGAAGAGGAGGACGTTAAACTAAGAAATAGAGGTATATTTGGGTACGTTATAAACATTTGTTTTCAGTAAGCTTTTGTAGATTAATACGCCAGTTACCGACTGACCTGTCATTTATCAAGCTTCAATGTTTCACGCATAATCCATTAAATTATTTGTAGATTGATAGATAAAACATAGAGAAATAGATAAAAATTTACTATGACTGATGGAGCATATACATACATAGTATTATATACATACATAGTTCGACAAGCATTGACATGTGTAAATATGTTTAAAAACGATATGATAATTCTTGATTAATTTAATATTTGCATTCTGTGGGAGCAGCTAGCTACCTTCAATTGTATTTCTGAGCCGTTAACATTAGAACTTTAAAAAAATAATCCAGCTTGTTTCTCCATATTACAATAAAAAGAGAAAATATTAGGAAGACAATATAATATATAAGATAATTAAAGATTTTAGACGACGAAAAAATTATGATGTCTCATTTATAATTTTATCGTCGTCTTAAACTAAAACTAACATTGTTGGCATAGCGACCCAAAGTGGATCTTGGCCTCCGAACAGATTACGCCACCGTGCCCCATCCTGCACCACCTTCTGCCAGATATGAAGGTTGCGCAAGTAATCCTACACCATGTCTCTCATGCGGTACCTTGGGCGCCCCACAGGACGTCGTCCAGTTGGACGACCCACATACGCTCTCTTGACTGCGCGATCCTCTCCCATCCTCTCAACGTGGCCCAGCCAACGAAGTCAGTGAGCCTTAGTCTTTCCGATTACATAGGATTGGGCCACCATGCTCGTGATTTTCGTCGTCTATCGTATTTATTTAATTTTATCGTACAGATATGGTATATAAGGCGGACTTTATTCAGGGAGACCATCTATACGAGTCAAACTTTGGGTTAGTTCTTTTATGTGCTCTTTCATATTTGAAAAAAAAGTTTAAAACTTAAAAAAAAAAAACCGGAGCAAGTACACAGTATTAATATATTACGGACCCATTTCCAATGTCCAAGTCAGGGAAAAACAATTTGTAGGTCAATAAGTATAAGAGAGATAAATTAAATAGTTGTGAATTGAGATAGTTAAGGAGATAGGAACTTCGTCGATGGATTTTTTGCCTTATTTTTTTTATGGCATAGGTAGGCAAAAGAGTAGGCGTGTCACCTGATGGAAAGCAACCAACGCCGCCCATAGACATCCGCAACGCTATAGGCAGTGCGGAAGCGTTGCCGACTATAAAGAGAGGGAATGGGAGTGGGAATCGGAGGGGGAGGGGGAAGGAGAGGGTGTTAGGCCTCCGGAACTCAGACCGCTCACCGTACGAAGCGCGGTAGACAAGCTACCATTCAGACGCCGGTTTTCTGCGGGAGTGTGGTACTTCCCCGGGCCGGCCGGCCCATTCATGCTACAGATAAATAATAAGCCCTTCTTGACAAATTATTCGTCTGCAGCGTGGCTCTACCACTAGAGTGAAAACACTTACCGTCTTTGACCTTTTTATATAAAGTTTTAAATTGAGGAAATATGATTAAGCGTTATAATCAGAACGTTTATGGTAATGTAGACAGATATAAATATAGATAGGAACAATATAAGTTATGAATTTAGATAGTAAAAAAGTTAGGAACTTAATCGATGGAGTTTTCACCTTCAAAAACACTTACAGGTTTTGACCTTTTGATATAAAGTTTTAAATTAGAGAAATATAATTTACCGTGACAATCAGAACGAATATAGAGTAGTAATATTTTTTCAAGAATAAACATTGATTGGCCAATTTGCCGGTGATCGAGTTATGAGCAATTTAATATTTTTAGATAAGTAGATAGATAGGAAAAATATATTACATAGTTAAATTGTTAGGGACTTGATGGATTTTTATCTTCATAAGCACTCAGTCCTTAGTTTGACCTTTTGAAATAAAGTTTCAAATTCAACAAATACAATTTGCGACGACAATCGAATCAAATTGTGTCATTTTATTGCCACGTCCCAAACCGTGATAGCAATTATGGGCTGATTTGAGTTCACGGTCTCTAACTGAGCGTGCTATTGACGTTTCAACATTTAGGCTGAGGTTGTCAACGTTTGTTCTGATTCGTTCCGGGCGTTTACTTGTAAATTCACTCCGATGATTTTTTTTCATCCTGTTATTTTTTTTCTTTATAGAGCATCGATTTCGCTCTCTGTTACCGAACGGCACGTACCAAATGAAACACAGTAGAGACTCGCTTGATTATCCCGACCTCAGTTTTATGGATTCGCGATTATCCGGATTGCCAAACCGGAGAAATGTGTAAGTTTATAAATATGTCCGAAAATGTATTTATTTTTATTTATTTTATTTTATTTGTGACAATTTACAGGTGAAGTTGGTTGGAGCATAGTAGGTCTCACTAGGCGGGTCCGTACTGAAATCTTCCGATTCGGTCCTTATTCAAATTTGGAATATATATATATATATATATATATATATATATATATATATATATATATATATATATATATATATATATATATATATATATATATATATATATATATAAATACACACAAATAAGTACATACATACATATCGCATATGTATATCTATACATTGTATATACACATAATAAAATAGCATAAATTAAGTGCCAGCAAGTGATGCTACTGCCCTGTAAGAAACATGTCGGTTTATATTATAAGTTTAATTTATTTTTGTTCTATTGAATGAATTATTAGGTATATCCTAGTATTATGTATAATCGGCAAGATAAGTTACTTTTTTAAAGTTAATAATATATATAAAAATCGCTTTTTTTATATATTCAATTATCCGTGTTTTTAATTATGAGAATGTCGACTGCCGCGGGCTATTTATTAATGACTAATGAATAATACGACTACTTGTATATTTCACACAGTTGACATTTCTGTATTCTTTCATAAAGTAGCTAGGTCTTCTATGCAGTCTTTCCATCGCTTCTTGGGCTTACCACGCGGTCCTTTATGCTGGGGTATCTAATTTGTTATGATTTTAGTGGCTCTAAATTTTGGCATCCTCTCGATATGGCCTGCCCACCGCAATAATAATTAGGATAATATTAATTATAACACCCGTGCGTAAGATCGCACGGGTTTTATTTTATGGGATTTTTGTTTTATGGGATACGAAGGCAAACAATCAAGCGTGTCGCCTGATGGGATGCAGTCAACGCCGCCTCAAGACATCTACAGCATTCTGTAATATGTATTAAAGATGCGTTACCGTCGTTAATGAATTTTAACCCATTATCAGTTGTAAGTCACCTCTCACGTGACAACAGTACTTTGTCCTTGCGGTCGTAAGTCTCTGGGAGGTGACAAGACGAGACATGTTGAAACTCGCTTTGTGAAATGCAGGCACTATTGCCTTATTAGTTAAACATTCGTAACAGAGCAACTGAAATCTCTACTAATATATTATTGCCTTTTCCAATAATTGTTTAATATATTGAGCCCAAAAATGAATAAAGTCAATGAAAACAACCTAGCCAGAATCACGTATAAAAAGCTAGCGACCGATAAGGGTTAATATAAATATTTAAGTGCCTAACTCAAAGTCATATAAAATAATATTCATGTAAGATCTAGACGGACGTCAAATCGCATATCTTATAATCTAATTAGCGGATGATGTAATCGGATGATCGGACCGTGGCGTCTTATATCGAACTACTTTCGTTGGCTGCTTGCTGTCCCGTGACGGTTACTTAATATTATTACATTATCAGCTTACTTGTTCGCTTGCCTGTCGTGTTAATACGCTGCTATGCATTATTGGAGATCCGTGTCCGAATATAGAAATTATTTCCTTGATTTATGCTAAATTTAGAGTAACCGTTTATATTTTTTGTCAAGAATATTATTTTATATGAAAATATATGATAAAATGTGCAATATAATAAAGTCAATAAGGTGACTCAGTTTTTTTATGGCATAGGAAGGCAAACGAGCAGGCGTGTTACCTGATGGAAAGCGATCAATGCGCCCATAGACCTCTGCAGCACCATAAGCAGTGCGGAAGCGTTGCCGACCTTTAAGGAAAGTGTCATCATGGGAGTGGGAATGGGAGGAATAGAGGGAGGGGGGATGGTGTTGGGCCATCGGAACTCGGCCACTCACCGGACGTAGCGCGATAGGTAAACTACCACTCAGACGCCAGTTTTCTGCGAGAGTGTGGTACTTCCCCGGATGAGCCGGCCCATTCATGCTACAGACAAATATTATGCCATTCTTAACAAAGTATTCGTCTGCAGCGTGGCTCTACCACTATGGTGGCGAATTTATCCGCTTTAAAAGACAATTTGTGACAATTGTGGCACATTATATTGGCTGTGAGAAAAAATTATAAAAAACAATATTAACATGATGAAAAATTAGTGGTCTCACGCCTACAAATCGATCTTAATATTTTATAAATAAAAAGGAATAGGTTTTAAAATATAGAATAGCGACGTTTCACTCTTCACGTTTGACTTTTTTAAGACCAGTAAAACCTGCTTAGTGCTTATGTATATTAAAAGTGAGCATTACAGGCCATTACGTAAACGGTTGTCGTCTATTTGTTTGTCGATTCGCCTTCGGAGTTTTTTGCACAGACTTATCTATTTATGTGACACGAAAGAGATGGCAAATTCGAAAACAAAAAAGAAAATAAATTTATGAACGTAATACTAAATGTTATTTAATATGTTATAAGTATAATATGGTTAGGTGTGCATTAATGAATGGAAAATAAAAATATATAATAATCAGCCAGTATCTATGTTGTTATAGGACATTTCGAACAGAATAAAGAAATATAAATACTCGATTATCTCATCAAATCCCGACAAAACATAAAGTTTTAAATGCTTTATCAATAAATATTTGTTTATACTTAATTACATTTTAATATTATACATTAATACTATTAATAGATATAATAATAATAGAGAATATTTCATTTATTATCATTTCCGATTTTAGAGTGTCAATTTGTATGATATCTAATAAAAAACAACTATCGTTGACAATAATTGGGCCTCCGGAACTCAGCCACTAACCGTAAGAAGCTAAGCTACCGAGACGCCGGTTTTCTGCGGGAGTGTGGTACTTCCCCTGGCGAGCCGGCCCATTTATGCTACAGACAAATATCATGCCATTCTTGATAATGTATTCGTCTGCAGCGTGGCTCTACCACTATTCATTGTACTTGCTCGTTTGCTTTCTTATACCATAATAAGTTCTATTTTTTATTTTTTAATAGTGAGTTTACATTTTGCGTCAATTATAACTGACAATGTGTTGTTAGTTAGTCGGAAGCAATTGTTTTACTAACAATATGTAATAATAGTCTAACACTCACACCCGTTACTGTACTATAATGTAGGTTATGCAATCTGCATAGCCGACACATTCGGAAAGGTTGGAGCGGAGAAAATGCAATGGGTCGTCGGTAAATTGTAAGTGATGTAACAAACTAGTTATGCGTTCTTGTTTACGCTCAAACGCCTATTGTCATGAAATGTCAGATCTTATTGACTTTTTTTGCTCTTATTTTTTTGCGTGATTAGTTTCATTTTTATTCTGATAATTTCTTGAAAATGTTAGTTTCAAGAAATTATCTTTATTAGAGTTTACGATATACTCTGATAGATTAGATATTTAATAGTGGTAGAGCCATGCGCGAATAGGTTGTCATGCTATTTTTAAAGACATGCACGTTTTGTATGATAAATGATGGGTTACGGACGCCTAGCTGCGATCCCCTGGCTTTAAAATTCATAAAAGACTTTATTTATTCAAAATAAATTCACAAATAATTATATTTGAAGAAACGGTGCAAGAAACTCATTTCATCCGTTTTTTTGTTCATTTAAAATTTTCCAAATCCATTGACCATTCCTTTAATTCATTCCCTTCCCATTAGGGGAGGGGGCTTGATGAAGAAGATAATTTGCTTCTTCCCGCTAATTGAATCCTTTCAATCCTCAATTTGCCTTCCAATCTTCACATTATTGCCTAAGTTACGGATGGCGGTGACTTCTGACCGTTTAGTGAACCGATCTGCGCAGGGCGCAGAAACTGGATGCGTGAAGCCGAAGATTGGGCTAGGTGGCGTTTCTTGGGGAACGCCTATGGCCAGCAGTGGACTTCCGCAGGCTGTTGGTGATGATGATTATTGTCAGCCCACGGCAGTCCGCTGCTCAATCTCTTCACCCAAGGCATGTTATTTTGTTTCTATAATAAGAGACAAATGAACAACATTTGCCTCTTATTTATAGCAACAAAATAAAATTAAAAAAGTACTGCTAAGCGTCATTTTTGTGAAAATAAAACTTCTCAAATTCAATGTTTGCTTTTTGCAATTGTTTTCAAAAAATATTCAATAGACAAAAAATCTTATAAATGGCTCGCTAGATGTTAAGCAACCGGCTTTATTGTAGACTGGTTATGAAACTTTACACATTTTATAAAAACAGCTTAACTGCAATGGTGATGGCTCTTTAGAAAAGGTGTTTCTTTATAGTTTACTAGATGGCGACTGTACGTATTTATAGTATATAAAATTATACATATGATTGGGATCGAAGAAATCCGCCAGATAATCAGAATCACCGACATATAATAACCCTTCTAGTTAGTAAACTAAACTGGCAATGGACCCTGATGTCATCTGTGTATTTTTGTAATTCACGCACATCACCCACCAGTGTGTATGTATGTAATGTGAGTGTAAAGCGTTTCATTTATTGTATTTTATTTATTTTCTCAATACTTACAGAGAAAAAGTTTGCATATACAATAATTTTATCTATTATGCGTATACTCAGCTTTAATTTTTGTATGTCATATAGGTGTAAAGCGGTTTTTGTTTTTGTTTAATACTTTATTGTACACAAAACACGACATACAAGAATTAAAAGGAAAGAAGATGCACAAGGGCGAGCTTAACTCAAAATTGAGTTTTCTTCCAACAAACTCAGGAGTGAAAGAGAGATAAGATAAGCTGTAAGGATAGAAATAAGTCTACAACAACAAAATATAATAATAATATACATAACAATACATACTATATAAAACCATACATATATACACATATAAATACTTATAATATATAATATAATACTATATAAGTAGGAGGGTACATAATATACACATAAATATATACATATATACATATTTTATACTGAAATGAAATGTCAAACGTTTTATTTATTGTATTTTATTTTTTCTCAATCTTTTCAGGAAAAAGTTTGCATATTGATAATAATTTTATCTATTTTACGTATACTCAATTATAGTTTTGTTATATTGAATAACTATTCAAGCGACGTTTCAGTATAAGTATGAGGCAATTCGAATTAAAAATATGTCTTTATAGATCAATTGGAGCATATCGGAACAATAGCGACATATTGACTAGGAAACGAGCGTCTGTCATGCAATCTAACATACCTTTGCAGTATACTTTGTTTGTGATATTGCTACCTCATTGCCTTTTAAGCCTGTAATATAGAGAGTGCCGACAAGCAAGTAAAATATATTTTTCTAGTCCATATATATTTCACTGTTGTGCATGGATCCTTAGATGTTCGGGCCAATAGACATTATTCCACCACACTTGCCCAAGGTCGATTGATGAGACATTAATACTCGAAATAAGTACCTGTAGGCTATAATAATAAATAAATAAAGCCTTTATTACTGTATAACATTGATTAACATTGAATACTTCGTGCAATTTCTTTTGTACAATCGACAGCTTCTCCCTCCACAAAGACATCCTCGAAAGATTTCAATGCCACTCTATACATATGTATATTTATTCAAAATTGACGCGCTATCATTGATTCTGAAAATATTATTTTGAAGAACAGTATTCTGAAAACAGTATTTTATATTATAACCTCCGGCCTCCCCCTCCCCGTCCGACTCCCACTCCCATAATGACATTTTCCTTAAAGGTCGACCTTTACGTATCAGTTTTTATAAAAACAATAAAATTTTCAGTAATTCTGTGTACTGATTTTTTATTCTTTAATAAGAAAAATGATTAAGACATAAAAATAATCATGGACATCTTCATGATATTATAATCATCTTTTTATTTAATCGCCATTAAAACCAAAATTGGTTTGTAAAAAACCTTCTCTTTTTCCTTGAAAGTACTTTATAGCATAAACATTATAAAAGTAAAAAATTATTGATAAAAAATAAAGACCTAAAATTTGCACGAAATTTATCTTAGCCGTAAATCTGACCAAAAGTGAAATCATTTAATTAAGTTTTGATTATATAATATTATATATATTATATTATACATTCTATTATAAGATCCGTATTTTGTTACTTTCTCATCACAAAATGCAATGACAGTAGACTATAAAAAACAATTTAATGATTTAGAGTCGCAATGACCATATCATTATGTGATGGTAACATGTATAAACGATATAAACTGTACTCTTGCGAATTCTCCGTTTCGAAAGAGGTCTGTCTGTCCATTCACTAGTCTTTTAATAATATTAAAGCTATGCTACAGCACGAATGGAACTGAGAAGTGCCACACACATTATATCTATTATAGTACATACTACATATACATTTCGCAAAGGCCGGCAACGCTACTACTATGTCTATAGGCGGTGTTGATTGCTTTTTATTAGGTGACACGTCAGCGAAGAATATCGTAGTTCATTGGTAGTATTTTTCTGTGTAAATACTATAACCTCCTTTTGTAGGGGATCTGGAGGCAAACTACTTTTCCCTTGTTTTGTTTTCTTCTTCTCTTAATTTTTTTTTTGGTGATAGGTCTGTATTGTCCTTTAATAATCGCACTACGTCATTTAAAACAAAAATAGCTTATTTGGATCTGTAGATCGATTAGAGATCGTGAGTTCGTGTCTCCTTGTTTTTCATTGGACTATTGATATGAACTTAATTATTAAATAAGGTTAATAATGTTAATAAGGGTTCTAGTAATATTAAAACATTGCTATATTTCTTGATAAAAAATACATATTTTCTTATAATCCCACAAAACAGACATTTTAACAGCTACTTGTATAATATAATCGACAGTAGTCACTGATACCGTATCAGTCGATTTTTATAATATTTTTTTAAGTTCCTCCTAGCCGTACTTTGATGCGCAAAAACTAACAGAAAATATGACTTGAGAATCAATAATCACAACTTTATTTATTCAATTTAATATTCATGTTTTTCGAAAAAAAAAACACGCGTGTGAATGATAAATGTAATGCATAAATAAGCCATTTATTAACTACTTCTTCTTTGTACAATGAAGGTAAAAATGGTAAATAGCGAACAAATTATTCTGTGATAAAAAAAATTGATAAAATTATTTTGTTTCAAACTACAGTTTTCTTCGTAAACGCAATGTCGTGATCTATCTATTACTTAATCTAACAAGGATGTATATTTACAAGAAGTGATTACGGGTCGTCCAGTGAAATTATAAAAAAGTAATATTTTTCATAAATATAGACTTGTAATAAAACACCCTATAACATCCCTGCATCATATGACCTAATTGTGACGACTTAATTGGCTGAGGGGCAATGTAACCGTCCTACAGGTACTTACTCCGAGTCCTGCGCCTAGCCAATCCGAAATTCCTCCTTTAGAAATATATATTATGGGTTATATGGGCTGTAAACATTTTTGTTTTTAAAGAATTGATAATAGTTTTAAAAATGTAGATTTGTGTACACAACTCAATAAAGAATAACTTTCCTGACATTTTGAGTGTATTTTAATCGTGCTTGAATAATAAGAAACCTAACAGCAGAAGAAGCAGTAATAGCTTAGTTGTTAAGGATCGCGGTTCGATCAAGTTCATGGGATCAATGTTATGATTGGACTTTTAATGTGAATCATGTTCTGCTAGCACTATCAACTTTGTTTGAATAGTTAACGAGATATCTAGTTATATAACATTTATAATATTTCTAGTCTTTTTTTGAAAATAATTAAATGCATCTCACTTAATAGCGCGTTCGTAATATAATTTTTGGAATAAATTTATTCATTCATTTTAATGAATGGTTTTCAATAGTGCCCAAATAGGAGAAGACACGAAGGAGATTGATCGGTGCGATCGAGATAAGAATATGTAATAAATTGCATCGTGAAATAAATACTGTCACTTCCAGGATTTCTGATCGTTGATCAGTATGCGTCACTTCCTAGTAGTAATGAGCTCCGAGCGCATGCACACATAGATGTAGCACGTGCGCGTCTACGTAACTCGGACGTATCCATGTGTGCGTGCGACGATCACTTTCGATCATTGACTTTGTACGGACTTCATTATTTAATGCTTAAGAAGTTTAATTATACTAGTGGTCGAAATTCCACCTTTTATCATTAAATTTTGAATGTTTTTTTTTTATATTATCTCTCTGAACTCTTTCTCTATATTGTTGGCCTAATTATAAGAATTTTAAATTCCGTATGAATAAATTTTATAGCCACAACAAAAACTAATTTTCTTCCTTAGTTTGAGAATTTTTTATAAAACCATTCTTACTTTAGATTATGCCAGCCATTAATACCTGTTAACATTTTCAAATATTTTAAAGAAGACTATTAATGCTTTCAATATTACTAATAATATATCCCATTATTAGTACTAAACTTAATAAATAGTAATAAAACTTCCCACGAGGAGGAGAAATAGAACAAAATAATAATCTACGTATTTTATTTGTATTAAAATTTTTTAAGAAAGGCCAGGTCAAGAGTACCCTCAACCGGCGGGCTTGCATGAGGAGAATAATGAGTGTGGAGGAAGCAAGGGAAGTATGCCGAGATCGTAGCAGATGGAGATCTGTGGTCTCTGCCTACCCTTACGGGAGACGGGCGTGACGATATGTATGTTATGTTAAAATCGTGTACATCAGCAATTGGTCAGTGTAATTTAGTTATCTTAGAGTTAAATTTAATTATTGTCAGGTACGCCAAGTTACATAAGGTTGGCATTTATAAGTAAAATCGATGTATCGCAATGTTGTAAGCGATTTAACACGTTTGTATTTATTTAGTCGAGAGACACGGAAACACTTCTAGTGGAGCCTTGTAACTTTTCTCGCAAATATGTCGCTACTTTAACGTGTTAATTTAATATGTGTGGTGTTTACATCGGTAAACCTTTCGTTATAATGTTAAAGAAATTAATTTTTTTTTGAATAATGTTTGTATTTTTTTATCGATATTACTAAATCGTGAAATTGACTGTCCACGATTTCTAAATAAAATAAAATTTCATACACTTTGTATCTGTCTTTTTTATGTATGTTCAACTGCTAAGTACGGGCCTTCCTATTTCTGAACGAATAGATGTTACCAAGTTTGTTCTAAGTAAATTAACAGGGTAGGCTAGGAATAAATACCAGCAGGATATAAATACATTTATTCCCGTACAGTTCCATCATCGCACTTCGTGCTAGAAAAATAGGTTCCATCCCCATCTTCTGGATGGCTGGCCGTCAACCACCATGCGATTTAAGTCGCAGTTTTCTGCCACGAACTGTGGAAATGTGGAACAATTTACAACCTGCGGTGTTTTCATGTGATTACGTCAGGGGGGCCAGAAAAGAGCATATGTTCTTTAAAGGCAATGGTAACATGTCTGCGACGCCTCCGGCGATGCGGATGTTTATGGGCGGTGGTGATCGCTTATCACCAGGTGACCCGCATACTCGTTTGCCTGCGCAGGGAAGCTGGTAAAATCTAGATGCGTGTATACGAAGGTTAGGCCAGGAGGTGCGTCTTAGAGGAGGCCTGTATCCAGCCGTGGATAAAGCGTAATTTGTATTTCAAATAGATATTTTTGTTTATTATCATCGAGAAATTTTCTTCTAATTCCATTGTTGATTCTGTATCGTGTTTAGAATCGATAATTTCAATCGCGCCGTATCCGGTTACCCGCTGAAAAGACAACTTGTAGACGCCATTTGTCTAGCTGTCTTGTATTATCGTACGTGGTTTAAATGTAATGTATAACGTCCGTACACGCTTTTACAAATAGATTGCATCATGTTGAATTTATCGGAGCGGCACCTTGAAGGTATTTCCGCTTTCATTAAAGAAGTAGGTATATACATACATATATATCGTCACGCCTCTCTCCCGCAGGGGTAGGCAGAGATCACAGATCTCCATCTGCTACAATCTCAGTATACTTCTCTTGCTTCCTCTCCAGTCATTATTCTCCTCATGCAAGCCCGCCAGTTAAAGGTACTCTTAACGTGGCCTTTCTTAAAACCTTTAACTGAAGTTTTAGAGAAGTGCTTAGCATTTTACGCCATTGGATAAATGAAGAAAATATGTTAGTTATGAGTTAAATAGTAATGAGTTCCTACTGGATTAGTCTTTTTATTTAAACAAAAAGATGTAGAATATTGGCCAGCTCGGGACTTTTTTATAGAACGTATAGCCTAACCAACAAGCGGGTCACCTAATGGTGAACAAACCACACCGCCCTTGGACATCCACAATAAAAACCTTCAAAAAAACAAGCCTACTCATATTTTAAAGACCTGCAACGCGTCTGTGATGCCTCTGGCGCTGCAAATGTCTATGGTCGGCGTTAATTGCTTTTCTTCATGATGATACCCTTACCGCACCGGTAGGAGTAATAAAAACAGAAGAATTGAATTGTATGCATGGTACATATTTAAAAAAAAAACGCAGTGTTTTGATATAACTAGAATTTTTATTAGCCATTCCAACTAAGCTAATAGTGCTTATGATGGGAATATTATCCCATTTATATTTTACATGTATATTTAAGTAAAGAAATCAAACCCACGACTTTAGATTATAAGAGGAGTCCAAACCGATTGAGCTATCTTCTTTATTGTAATATCATCACAAACATCATCATTTCCAGCTTACAGCTGTCCATAGCTGCGTATAGGTCTCATCAAAGATACACCACTTAGTTTCGGCTACACGATGGTCTCTACCAGTCACCTTGCGCAGATCTTCGTCGTCAGATATTATAGAATACTATGTTATAAAATGTAAAAAAGGTTGTTTAAGTTGCCGGAAGCAAAGATACGTATGAAAAACTTGTTTCCTATGCCATGGAAACAAGTTTTTCATTGTTCATTCCATATCTCATATTATTTAATCAATCATTCAACAGTCTGTGGCAGTCCACTGCTGGGCATAGATCTCCCCCAAGAAGCGCCACCTAGCCCAATATTGCTTAATGAGTTTAAGGAATGCGAAAACTGACAAAATGTGAAAGGAAAAAAATCTAATAAATTTTATGGACAACACCTCTGCGTTTTCTTATATATGTTTGTCTGTTTATATTTTAACTGGTTTGGAAACTACATATTCTTGACATAAAACGTTGTTTCTCACATTCATTTACAAAGATACAAGTGAACTTACTTATAATTACTTAAGCCTATGTTTAACATATATATTTCACTTCCATAGCACAACATTTATTAAGTCTGTCGTACGTGCTACACACTTAGAGAGACAAGCCGTCAATTCTTGTAACCAACTCATTGTTCTTCTAATACATTGAATGTTGAAAGCGTCTGTCTGTCCGAGGTATTGTTTAATAATATTTATAGTACATTCCCATGCTGTTCTTTATTGCGTATTAGAAGGCCGGATACGTGCAGGACATAAACAGCGGAGCATCTTGTTTTTGACTTGCCATCAGTATAAAGGAAAGTACAAGATTAGTGATACAGACAGATTTCCCAATAACAAAATGGTACTTTAACCTTATGTAAACTTAAGTGTAATCGAAGCTGGTTAGGGATTTTATGGTAGACAATACACCACTAGAGTAAATGAGTATTAAAATGTAGACCGTTTCTCGGCAAAAAACTTTTATTTTTTTTATATATTCACGCCTATCCCCCGCAGGGGTTGGCAGAGACCACAGGGTTCCATCCACTACCATTCATCGCAGCGAAACGGCTCTCCATTAGTCGCTATTCGCCCTCGTGAGAATCAGGACGTGACGAGTGGCGAACCGCGTCGCCGTCATGTTTAACAAATTAGGTATATTAAATTCATCTTAGTGAATCCCACGAACCGCAAGGGAGGATGGAGGTCAGCCCCAGTAGAGCCATGCATGCTAAAGTAAGGCACCATAGTACCCGTGGGAGCCCGTTTCGCTGCCATGAATGGTAGTGGATGGGGTTTTGTGGTCTCTGCCAACCCCTGCGGGAGATAGGCGTGAATATATTTAAAAAAAATAATAATAGAGACATTAATAAAATTATTAAAAAAATTACATTAACTTTATTGTTACTTGAAGTAAAATTCTTTTTTTGTGTGTCATAACGACTGGTGATTGCGACTTCCTTCGCGAGGTAACACGCGAACTTCACACACTTCCTCATGGCGCAACGTGTACAATACGCCACGATCACATGTGGGTTAGGGACGAATGTAAACGCGCCATTATCATAGAAATTGTACGTAGTTTCTACTTTGCTGGTAAAGTAAATGTGTAGGCCAGTGGTTCTTAACCATTTTATCGTCGCGGACCGCACAACGTTTGATTTTACCGCGGGCCGCTGAGGGGAGGACGTCGATTTTTTATATTTTATTGTTTTAATTTACACACCTTCCTTTCTATAGACTACAATGTTACTTCTTCTCAGCTTTCTTTTATCTCTCCTCCATGAAAAATTGTACTATTCCGAGAAAAATAATCAAAATACTAAAAAATAACTTAATGTGTCTTATATGGCTCGGTACTATTTGAGGCACAGCCCGAGGGTGGGAATCACTGGTGTAGACAAAATACCTTTTTTATTTTTTTGAAAATGGTTCGCTGCTTTTCTTTATACAGAGCCGGTGCGTTACTTTTTTATAATCCATATATGTATATTCTACTCTTGCGTAAAGAACCTCCTCATTTCTGGGGAAACGGACGTATAACTGCCACGTTAGTCTTTTTGTCACTTTTGTCCGGGGCCAACCGATTCGGAATAAATACATCTAGACCATTTATACCGATGCGGTAATTGAATCTGTGACCCTTGACTCTTAAAACAGTAGCTTTAACACTGAGCCACTATTTCAGGCCCTAATCGCAGTTTTTTCCTTCTTTGCCATCCTAATAAGAGTGTAGGTAAAAAAATATATATTTTGTATAAAAATGTGGAGCTGTTTGATTCTTAAACATGTCAAAAGTCTATATTTACGATCCTCAAAAAATTTAGTTCTAATTTAATGATGCATATTGAGAATTGCTGACGTCAAGTTTAGTATTGTAAGAATATAAATATATTTCAGATTTCGTATTTTTAAAGTGGTTGAATTCATATACATACATATGTATACAAACAATAAAATAAACTCTATAAATAAAGCTAGACTAATAAATTAAAAAATATAATTTAAGAGACGTTTCTTGGCTCCAATATAGGGCACCTAGCAAATTTTATTAAGCCTTAAGATTTGGATGTATTGTCTACTATAATAATTTATGAGGGAACATTTTTTACCTTTTGAAACAAATTGCGTGCCCGGAGGAGTTTAATATTTGGCATAGTTAAAAGTTCTTATGTAAAAAGAGTACAGAAAGATAAAAAAATACATACAATGAAAAAATCAAAAACTTCATGAATTACGATCATATGTCGACCACTAGACAATAACTACTTAATAATAAATTCACTTACTGACAAGAATACATCTACTATACACAGTTACAACTGTCTTCCGCAGCAAAACAAGATTGTAGGTAATAACTCCTTTGGAATCGGGAACGGAACTCCGCTCGGCGCTCTAGCAATACTAAATTATGGCCGGTTGTGTTCCGCAGCAAAGGAAATGTCGATCCGGCGATATATGGTCTTGTTCCACACCGTGCTATAAACATCAAACTTCTATGATCATAGTATTATCATAGAAAGGTGATCTAAATGTATTTGGGATCAGATATTTAAACAATTGAGATAATATGTATTGGCTTTTGCGTATGTGTTTACAAAAGGCCGCCAACGCATCTGTATTGCGGATGTTTGTGGGCGGCAGTGATCACTTACCACCAGACGATGCGCATCTTCATTTGCCTGCTCAATTATAAAAAAATAAAATAATGATATTAATTGGATTTCTTTAGTAAAACAATATTTGATTTTGATGTAGGAATAGGCAGAAAACAACAAATCTTAGTTAAGGGGTAATTCAAGTTTTTTCGTATATAAGAACAATATACATATATACATAACATATATATATATATATACATATATATATATATATATATATATATATATATATATATATATATATATATATATATATATATATATATACCTTTCTCTTTCCTGTAAGTAGCATTGCAATATAATGCTAGGCTATAATTAGTTAGTATTAAATATTAACCGCGTTATTCATAAAAAAATGAACCTCTTATAACAGATATATAAAGGGCATACATATGTCGGAATTGTCAGAATGTTTAGTCATAAATGAACTATGGACTGAAAACCATCTATAGCAGTATCATAACGTCCAATAAAGTTATTGCCATACATAGCCATACACCGACTATAATACTAATTTAAAGAAAACTTAAAACACAAACTTTTATAACATTATTTTATAGATATATATATGAAAAATGATAATAATTCAACTCTTTGTTTATTATTTGTATTTAACTTCGAATTTAATTTGAACTTCTTTTCTCGTGTTGTATATAAATATAAAAAAAATTATAAACCTATTTGGACAGTGTTATAGTTTAAAAAAACGTAAAATGGCTTTATTAATGAAACAATATATTAAAGGGCTACAATAGGTTTTAACTTATACAAGTTTTAAGGAATTTTTCTGAATAAGACGATAAGAGTATACCTCAACTACAGAACAATACTTTTATGTCGTATTCATCTTTTCCTATATACACGAGAAAAGACAGTAATATATGTAAGACAATTGGTAATAGAGAGTGGCAGCGAACACAAATTGAATAACAGCTTATGCCCTCTATGTCAGAACGCAGTTGTATTATCCAGTGAAAAATGAGCTGGTAATGCCTCACTGTCTATTCGACTTCACAACTGACGTTGGGGCGTTGTAACAATAGCGATCCATTGCCCACGAGTCTCTCTCCACATAACATTACACTCAATAATAAGCGTGGTAGGTTTATTCCACTTAGTACTTATTATAGTTATCATTTCGAAAAAGAAAAAAAATACAAAAACAAGGATATTTGTTTTTTTCACCAATTCTTCTCCGTCCATAGCAACCTCATTACGAATTGGTGGTAGATGTTTGATTGACGGTGGATGACGTTTGACGAATTAAACATAATTTCTTATGATTATATGCATTAAACATAATTATATAATGAAAAATATGATAAAATTTATAAATTATTATTGGTGCATTGCAAAAAATTAAAACAAAGATTTAATTTTGTTTTATTGTATTTGGATCAATAAATAACAAATGTTTACAGATCAGGGATAAAATTCTGATAAAGTATATAATTTTAAGTAAATATTACTCAGCCTTCCGGAGGCCGTTCGTCTATAGCATAAGCAGATCTAATCAATATAAAATAAAGTTAACGCCTGTCATAATTTATCCCTACTTCTACTTCCAATTCAAAAAATGTTAAATATTTGTATCTCTACCATTTTTATGAAAGAAAATGAAAGGTTAATAAAGCTTTCACCCTGATTCTTAAAATAATTTTTTTAAATGTAATTTCGTAGTAGTGAAAACGAAAAACAAAATCTTAAATTTATCAAGAAAATTTTGGTATCTGTCAATTTAGATATTTAAAGGCCATAACCATGTTTTATAAATTATTTATGATTTAACATAAATAAATTTAATTTACGTACAATCAAGTAGTACGATGTGGAACGTTGCATATCTGTGTCTCGTGCCTTCAATGCCAGTTTGTGCGGCAGCCACTTTCTATACTTAGTACAATGCGGCAAAATGTAACCACGAAAAACTCTTTGCATCAACATGTTAACCTTTAACATTGTGAAAATTATTTAAAAATAATATGCGAAATGTTGTAACTCATGATGTAACTATGGGATGACTTCCTTATCCATTTTTTAGCTCATACATGTCCCAATATTGTCTCTGAATGTCTGGGGGACTTTTATCAATTACGCTTGTCGAAGGCCACGGATTACGGATTACCGGAGATCCAAACACGGAATAAACATCTTCCAGCCTTAGATTATTTCGAAATTGGAATCGGAAAACGAACTCGATTTAGGAACATAGCAGAAGTTTGTTCTTATCTATCAGTTTAAGTATTAAAAAAATATTCAATATTAAATCGTGTATTATTATTTAACGTAGAATTGTTATATTATTACTATATAATCCTGTCCTATGCTAAACAAAACTAATGTGAATATCATATTCTAATCAAATAGTACCAGAATAAAAAAAAATATAAATAAATAATGGAGTGCCATAACTGTATTCAATTTACCGCTATTTTTAATTTATTGTAGTTTACCGCAGTTATTTTAAAACTTAGCTTATAATTTTATGTTGAAGCCACTGCATCTCAGTTCTCTTCCAGAAAAAAAAACTAAAATAAGATAGAAACTGAACAAAAGAGTGGCTTCTTCGCTGAAAAAATAATAAGGTCACAATCAAGAATTTAAAATATTTGCCGCAAAATAACTATTTTAATAAAATATCGCTTAAGCCTTTTTAGATAGCGCTATTGTCAGTATTTTAAAATGTAATATACGAAATTGTATTGTATTAAAAATGTTATGCATTTTTTTGTGTTACCGCGATTCGTTTAGTGAGTGCAAAGATCCAAAGGCCCAACTCACTTCCTTCTCCTTAATTTCCTTATTAAATCCTTCTTCCTCTCCTTTTATCCGCACTGTTACCTTAAAATAAGCAATGCATTTGTACCCCTAAAATTGCAAATGTCCATAGACTTTATCATTGCTTATAGTCAGAAAGCCCGTTTATTCAATTAGTTATCTGTTTCATAAAAAAGTCCTGGCTGGAAATATAATTATCTAAAAATTGTTGACGTTTCATATTTGAAATTGTTGTCATTCTAATATACATACACAGTCACAGATAAACAATACTTGTATTTTTAGTTAATAATAATTGTATATATAACTACAAAGGTTTACTATAATTAACTATAATTTATTAAATAAATGTGACTACCGAATGTTTATCATGAAATGATTATGAACTTAATTTTATGTTTAAAATGATCGATGTCAGAGTTCGGACGTTTCGTATATGTTGACTAAAGGAGACTGGTTTCCGGAGGTTGCATGTGACTAAGAGCGGACAAATTAAATGATCTCTCCCTCCTCATGATGGATATTTCACGGTTTGTATTTCAACCTTTGGTTTAATGTTCGTGCATAAGCAGGGCCACTAAAATGGAGCACTTAACTAATAAAGCAATCATATAAGTAATTAATAATCTATAATAGCGATGATATTTTTTTATTGACACCAAAAGGATTCATAAAATTTGTATAGTATAAAATAGCGTAGATTAGAAGTTTTAATTATATTAGTAATAAAAGGCTGTATTATCGCATACGCTGCCTTTATGCATTACAGCAACAACGCCAAAACACCATTTATACTTGTTATGCTTTATTATGCTGTTTATACTTGTTAGTTTTTACTATAAAGGTAATTGTAATGTATGTAAAACGATACATCCTACATATACACATTACATAATCCATTATATGGTATGCGACATTGAGTAAAAGCCCGGCCGTAACGTGGTAATTCTGTCGGCTAACCTTGCAAACGTTTTAGTTGATATCATATACGGTCGCCATAGTTAAAGCAAGGCCGCGATGAATCAACCCCGTTGGTTAAATTCGTCGACGAAAGAGTGCTAAGCCAAGCTGTGACGTTAGCAACCCCGTCCGTCAAGTTGGTCGATGATAAGGTTCGCACTAGGTTCTGCTGCTAAGTGTACTCATTTTAGTGCAAGAATAGACCAGCAAGCTTATTGAGCAAATCAGTCGATATTGTATGCTAGGTTAATAGGATTACTGTCTAGGTACTGTGTACTGTACTGATAGAAAAATAAAAGTTATTGTAATATAAACGGTTATTTAATTTCCTACTGATTCAGATACCTACCTACATACCTTATAATAAAAATTGTTTATCTTTTTATTAGTACTTGTTAATATGAAGTTCTTAATTTACGAAAGCGGCATTTTAGCGGTCGCACAGTTCTCAAGATCGTGTGACCGCGACACCGCATTTCAAAACATATTGTTTGTCCCGTAATTACTTGGTGTTGAGCAAGACGACATACGCCGACGATTCGTGCGAGTACCTCGTCTACGGTGACGAAGGTTAGCTGGAGGGAGGCAATTTGTGGTTTTTAAAACGTTTTCTGTATGATGATGATGATGATGATACGCGATATATCTGGTATTTGCTGTAATTTATGCTTTCAGGTAAGCGTCAGCATAAATATATAATATAAGGTTCCCCAAGGAGTTTCAGTTACAGTGACATTTTAGAAATGTGCGGGTTATAAGATTTATTTAGCAATTACAATTTCGTTCTAAGTCACATATTCCTAATTATGTAGAGAGATGTAAGAAATTTCATTTATTACCACTTTATGAATGTAGAAAACTAGCAAACCTTGTTTATCTGATACAAATTCTAATAGTTGATTAGCCTACAAACGCTCTTTAGGTCTTTGTGTCCCTGTTCTGTCATTGAGAAGGAATAATATATTGCATGTCCCTTTAGAGAAAGCAATAATAGACAAAATTCAGAAAGTTTTTTTCCCACTTCTAATTTTGATGTCATCTACAACGGATAATATTAAACTATATCCGATGGAATATTTCGTCTTTACCTCAAAAAATACCCCTTTTTGTGCCTTTTTTGTTGTTTTATATTATTTCATAAAAAAAATTGTTTTATAAAATTTATGAAAATATGAAAGAAAATCAGTTTTTTTTGTTCCTGTAAAATTTACTCATATGGACATACGAATTCTGATAATTAGGCCGACGATATACTGCGTGCATACAAATTATTGAATTGCATCTCAAAGGACACACAGTGGGATATTTTTAATACTAGAATTAAGGATTTGAAGGAGGAAAAACGTTATTATAATTGTACTTATATGGTAAAATCTGTACCGACTTATACAAGTGAAAACTTCTAATTGGTTTTACTTTAATAGATTTTATAATGTGTACTTTAATATTTTTTATGCTAGTTGTAGTTTTTAGATTATTGCACAATACAATAAAATAGAAAAAACAATGGTTAAAATGCATTTTATTGTCTATTATATTATAAATTATATAAAAAACAACCATTGATAAAATTTACTCAGTTGTTAGAAAGCGAAGAAAAGTAATTAAATCGCAATTTCACCTTTCGCAGCATTTGAGTAACACTCTGAGATTTTGTACAGTTTTACAAACGCTCAATCTTTTCTGCAAACCGCGTTGCCAACTAATTTTACTTTGATTTAACATGTTCACTGCGTTAAGGTATCTAAATGATCTCTTACAGGTAGGTTTCATTCGATACGGCGACTAAAATATTTTGAGAACAATTTTTTTTCATATTTGCTTTTGTCATCTAACAGGAGCAATGTATTATCTGTAACTCTCATTCATTTGAAATAATGGCTTCCAATAGTGCCAAAATAGCACGGTTGATTTCGCCAACGTCACTTAGAAGGGAGAAGATACGAGGGAGATTAATCAGTGCGCTTGAGATAAGGAAGGAATAGAATGCACAGAACATGTATGAGATTAAACGGTGCACTCGGGGTAACAATGGAATAGAATGGAATGGAGGAGATTACAACCTCAATCGAATTTTGAAGTGAGTAGGTAATAGGAAATTTATGATTAACCCTTAAACAAAAAGAACACAAGCATTTAAAATACGATAAACCCCAAAATTATTAGTAATCTGTAACTCTCAGAAAATTAACAACTCAAAAAAGCGAAAATGATGTAAATGACATCAACGTCAAAACATGTTTATTGCATATTCCGATCAATAAAAAAATACTGCTTCGAATGGTCTATGTGTCACAGCTCTACGTCTACTAGAAAATTTTGTAGCGTTGATATGGCTATTTTTGAGTGTTCAGATAATTTTTTTTTCAGAAATCTTTATAGTTTTTTTGCCTATGTTAAGTTCTCATTTTGTGGTTTATTAAGTTTTCGCTTTTATGCATCTATCTATTTAATTTTGTATGTATATATGTTTTTGAGCGAAATATACATTATTTTAAAAACAGTTTTTTAGGAAATTGATTAGGTTAAATCATCAATCAATAATAAATGTCAGTGAACTGTTCTCACAGATCTCAAACAAACTCCTTGAGAGTACTTTGAAAATATCAATGATTTTTCGTCTTCTTCATACAACATTCCAAGCCATACATCAATATGGGTCTCAGCAAAGGTTTCCTTTGTTTATTGATTCCATAAAAAAATCTGTTTTAAGAATTTCCTTGCTAGCCGTATTCCATGAAACATCGCAAACGTCAGTTAAGCAAAACGACCAGTGTTTGTCTCGCACAGCCTTAAAACATCTAACATAATATTTTACGAGCTTACCTTTGCGTCATAATGTGCGTCAGGAACCAAATGTCAACATTTTGTTTGTAGAAGTGTTATAAAGCATCGTTTGTATGTTGTAAATTTAAATAAAAACATTAACTAATGAAGCTAACCAACTTAGCTCGCTAACGGATTGCTTTCAAGGAAAAATAAATATCCAGAGATAATAGTTTAGCTTTGCAACATATCTATGTATGTTCTTGGATTGCTGTAATGAATCCATTTTTTATCACCCGTCACGATGCGATGAAGGAAACCCTTCCTTTTTTGCCGCCGGAGTAGTTGTCCACAGACGAAAAAATGACGCTCAACGTCCCTTGGATTCAAATCATATGGAATCATAGTTTCGGAAAAAGTTCCTTGCTTTTGAATCATTCCCAACGCATGCAGTCGCTTAGAAATAGCTTGGCGGGTAACTCCTAATATTAAAGCAAGCTTTTCTTGCATTTGGCTTGGATCATTATCGAGCAATTTCTCCAATCCAGCGTCTTTGAATGTTTTTGGCCTTCATTCGCGCGGACAGTCATCAACATTTAAATTACCGTCTTCAAAGCGACGGAACCAATCGCGGCACATTGTTCCACTTACAGCAGCATTTCCGTAAACTGTTTTAACTCGCGATGCGGTTCAGCCGCCGTTTTCTTTGAATGAAATAAGAAAAATAACACTTCCCGTAAATGACGACTATTTGGCACAAGATCAGACATATTCACACAGCTAAAAGTATATGACGTAACAATAATATCAGACGGCCGATTGGCTCAGTGGCGGGGCCCTCCGCCCGCGGAGTCAATGGTCGCGGGTTCGATTCCCGCATCGGAATAAATATTTATATGGATTTATAAATGTTTATTCCGCGTCTGGTAACCCCTCCATTCCGCATTTCCTTTCCTGCCCCTTCCTTTCTTCTCTATCCTTTCCCTTCCTCTCCGCCAATCCAATTGGTCTGCCGTGCCAATGGATGCGTGGCTAGGGGCGAGCCTAGTCGAAAGCGTGCCGATCGTCCCGGGGTCGGGCTCCCCCGGGGACTATGGTGCCTTACCTCAGCATGCAGGGCTCTGCTGGGGCTGACCTCCATCCTCCCTTGCGGCTCGTGGGATTCACTAAGACGAATTTAATATACCTAATTTGTCGAAAAAATGACGGCGACGTGGTTCGCCACCCGTCACGTCCTGATTCTCACGAGGGCGAAAAGCGACCAATGACGAGCCGTATCGCTGCGATGAATGGCAGCGGATGGAGCTCTGTAGTCTCTGCCAACCCCTGCAGGGGATAGGCGTGAAAATATAAAAAAAAAATAAAAAAAAAATAATAATATCACTAAATGGCAGAGCGGTTTATTTACCATATGTCTAAGCTTGGTTCGTGACGTTTTGGATATGTCACAATCGACCAACACTTACTGCTAGAGCCAACTAATGACAAACAGCGATAAATTAGTTGCGAACCTAATATATTTTAAAAACGCCGTAAAGGTGCCTAAGGAAACAAATATCAATAGATAGGCAACAGCGTATACCTGAGAATAAATACCACTAATGAGAATAAATAATCAATATGTCATTCTCAGTCTGCTAGTCAGAAGATTGATATGTAAAATTTTTATATTAACTCATCATTCCTAGAAAACACAAAGCTTGGCTACATTGTACAAATAAATTTAACAGTTCATATATTTCCCGCCAATAATCAAGAAAAAATGAAATGACAACAATTTTGTCGTTTAAAAAAGATTATAAATATAGTAAGGATAATCTGTGGATACTTAATTATAATAATGTCGCAAATGTCATTAAAATTTGATGGAAATTTAGTGATGGATGACATTTTAGTTCAACCCGTCCCTAACACGTTTGGAACTGCGTAATTAAATTAAACCACCTGTATAGAAGTTATAAATTTAAAATTTTACATCAAATAATAATTTAGCTTATCTCACTTTTCTTTTTTTAATTAATATTTAATTTACGAAGGAATTAACGTCTGCAAAAAAGACCTAGGTGGGTAGGAATACTTTTTCGAATTTTTTTAATTCGAAAAAGTATTCCTACCCACCTAGATATGTAAAAGCTTCTTGTTTAAAATTAACGCCGAACTTGAAAATTGATAATTATTTTATCAAAAATTTTAAATTCTTTGTCTTAACTACTACTAATAATGATATATTCTTTATTGTACACCAGATGTATATATATAAAAACGAAAGTATATGTCTGTCTATGATGGTCCTTTATGTATTAGTATCTCATTCGTCCGATCGTTATAGAACTTTGGGAAGTTGTGGGTACATTCCTGTAACGGTTTCTATAATAGTACATCTATCTTAAGATAGATGGCGCGCGTGTATAATATATAATTTCTTCTTAGAACGGAGCAACACGCGACGGGTAAGCTAGTGTACAATCAGTAATTGTAACATTATGGGTGAATAAAGGTCTTATCTCTAATAGCATTTCTTTCAAGTCAACCATTAGATGGACAGGATGCCATGATAGATACTTAAGTGTGTGTTGATTATATAATATTGACGAAAAGGTGAAAATGTAAATAGTTTTACAATGTTCTAAAACATATACAATGTGATATTATATTGATATACCTTGATATATTGTAAACAAAATACACTATAAAAACACATTTCGTAAAGTTTGATAAAAAGTTTATAGTAATTCTTTTTAAGAACTCATGAATTGTTTCATTTTATTTTTATTGATCTTGATCGATTAGTAACTAACATTTCGTTACAATGTGGCATTTATTGGATTTAATTTAAATATAATAAAAAAACTAAATAAAACTAAGAATATATGCCCAGCACCCTCTAGTCGTAAGTATAGACATCTACCATGCAAAATATGTATTTTAAAATAGGTTAATAATAAACGAACAATGGAATTTATAAATATATAAACAAATGAATAAATAAATAAGTTAAGCTATAAATATGTTTTATCGCTATAAATAATTTCGTGGTTTAACACAATTTTTAAACGCCAAATTAAATTATTAAAAACAAGGTAAAACTACAAAACTAAGAGAATTATGACACGGATCCTGCCATAGAGAAAAGGAATAATTTAAATTCCTATAGCACTAATAAATAATAGTAATTATTCAAACTAGATCCTAGTACCTAAAACAAAACAAATTGTTTCTTGTTTTAGTTTAAGCAATGCATGCTTGTATTTATCAGCTTACTCGTGTGTAAATATCAAAAGGACCGGTTTAGTTGGCGCCTTACACGACTAAGCTTCCTTACCCGACACTTGTCAGAATATCGGACATAAGAAAATTATTTTAAAATAAACCTATAATATATGTATATATATCTTTGCTTGCTTTTGGAATTTAGTCTCACTCAATCAATCTTTTTATACATAAATGTATTGGATTTATTATTATACATATATGTATTTTTAAAATATATATTTTTTGTAGTTATATATATGTATGTATGTATGTGTATATTAAAATAATTTCTATAATCCATGGCAATAGTATATCACCAGCTTATACGAAATAAATCGTTATTATAATAAAATTTAACAATAAAACCGCCCTTTGTATATAAATATTATATAATCAAGTACCGTATACTTGGTATACAATAAAGAATATATTTGTCTCTCTATTGTCACAGAGAAAATTGTTTTTAAATTGTATATTTTTAAATATTCTTTAATATTATATTATTTGCATTACGTTATCGAGTTGTTTAGTTTAAATTTTTATAAAGTTTGTTTTTCCTTATTGTAATCCTTTTATTTTTTTTGCAGGTAAGTAGCTGACCAGGATGTAATTTTCGGGATACAAATAGTATTGCAACACTATAGGTATATTATTAAAAAATAAGTAACACTAACGCATTCTTTCCACCTAATTTACCTTCAATATATATTAAATTTTATTATTCACATATTAAAATCAATGTTAACTGTAGTAGACTCGTCCTAATATGGGTTAAACAGCTTTTTAAATTGCAGACTTATGTCATTTGAAATTAATGTCGTGACATTTCGAACGATCTTGAAGGCTTCTCGTTACGCACACCTTAAGAAGAGAAACAGAAATTTTTTTTTATCTGTTACATTTACCTTACATATATATGACTATTATTTTTAGAGAAATACAATAAATGTATTCAATGAGTTCAATAAAAAAGCAATAGCTCAATTAGTAAGGAGTGCACTTAAGATGTTAGAGGATTAAATTTTACCACATTTTAACACATTTTCTGTCTTCAAATACTATTTGGATGGTGAACAACATATATAGTAATATTAAACACACATACATACATATAGTAACGCCCGTCTCCCGTAGGGATAGGTAGAGACCATAGATCTCCATCTGCTACGATCTCGGCATACTTTCCTTGCTTCCTCCACACTCATCACTCTCCTCGTGCAAGCCCGCCGGTTAAGGGTACTCTTGACCTGGCCTTTCTTAAAAACTTCAGCAATTTGGTCAAGGTATGTTTTCCGTGGTCCTACCCTACCGAACCTTTCATCCACATAATAAAATAACACTTTTATGGCGTCACATTAGATATTGTGCGTCTTGAGTACCGTAACATAACAAAAATCACATGTATAAACTCTATTTTGGAATATAAAAGGGCATACAAACGTTAATGGTGATCGGAAATAAAACCACTAACTCTTAACCCATCCGCTGAAAATGTATATTAAAATGTTAGACGATATTAAAATAAATATTCGTCGAACTAAATATTTTTGATAATTTGATTTCTTGAACTAATTACAAACGAAACGCTTATTTCGCAATAGTCGACTACGCAACCATAGACATTTTGTTCATTTTTTAGTATCGAAATAATTAAAACGTCTAGTCGATTTGTCTATGGCAACATTTAATTGCTTGTAGTGTTTACGGATTAAATTGGCAAAAAAGTCGCAACGCCCATTGTTTTTGCACGCGTTAATTGGCATCGTGATTTGTTAATGGTTTTGTAAATTGAGATGTTATATTTAATTATATAATAAAACTTCCTGTTAAGGTAAAATTACTTGTAAGAGATCTTTGTGTAGTAGGTTGTTCTTAACTGATCGACCGCATTCTTTTTATTGAATAAAGGTTCAACCCGGAGTTTTGATCAATATTCCCTCTATTTTTGAACTCAAACAAGAGTATGAGACTCTTGTTGCAATGTACCTCCCATTGTTTCAGCAAGGTTTCAAATTTGAGGTCTAAGCTTGATCACCAAGTTTTGTCATCGTCTTTGTTTTCCCTAGTTCACAACCTGCAGGTCTTTTCAAAGAATTTGTAACAGCTATAGGTTCAACAACGCCTCTTCATACAAAATAGAGACCCTTTACAATATACGAAGTACCTTATAGCCGAAGAAAGTTCATCGAGACATAATACGACTGCGTATCAAATGTAATGAATTCGACGCACGCGCCGTTTTCACATGTTCCCAACGAATATACCTTACGTTTAATACATTCGGTATCCTTTCAATTTTTGTGCTTAGAATCTAAAGCAACCCACATCATTCGCTTTCTTTTCTCGATCATATTATGAAAGAGGAAATGGGATTATGGGGAAAAGTATCAACCGTCTTGTCTTTTGATTAATGGTTTGGCTCAGAGGCGGGGCTTCTGCCTACGAAGTCAATGGTCGCGGGTTCAATCCTCGCATCAGGATAAATATATGTATGACCTACAGTCTGGTTATTCCGCCAGTCCACAATTGTAAAGCGTGATGTTTTATTGCCCGTTGATCTAGAGGAACATTTACTCTTTACATTACTGGAAATGGGGATGCCGTATGATTCTAAAATGTTAATGCTGGTAACCTACTGACTTTTACAGCTTTATCGAATACTGGGCTCACGTGTAAAATGATGGTTCCAGGGGAACTTGCTGGGAGTGCATGTTTCATAGGCCCGTGTCCAGCAGTAGCTAGCAGTAGTACATATATGAACTACGAAAAAAAATAATGTATAAACACTCAAGTCGCATAGAAAACTAGTGTATTAGAAATAGTAGGAACATATAAAAAAATAATAATAGATATAGAAGCAAAGAATGCGAGAGCAGAACGAAATACACCAGCCTTTGCAAACAGCACCATTTGATTGCTCATTCTGCATTCCGCTGTATTCTCCTACTGCCCAATTAGTAGTACAGTAAAAGCTCTTTATTCGCGGGGTATATGTTCCATAAATATGCCGCGAATACAGAAACTGTGAATACGGAACGGTAATTTATATGAAATTATTGGGGATACGTTCCTAGGTGACAAAATAAAAAAAAAAACGAATATATAAAAAAAATAAGTTGTAAAAAGATCTATTTTACTTTTTTTATAAGTCCATTTGACGGAATTTACAAAGGATATTGGGTTGGATACTTGTAAGATCCGCGAATAAAGAAACTGTTAGCCGCGAATATAGGAATTGGGTCGCATTTTTTTAATCCGCGTATAGTGAAAACGCGAATAAAGGAAGTGGGAATAAGGCTTAAGCTTAAGCTTAAGCTTTTACTGTACATCAAATAAAAGTTTCATCCCTACCATCTGCGAACATCAATTCGATACGATATTAAAATCTTCAATGAACATGTGTACTTATATTTCAAAGGCCGGCTACGCTTGTGCACTACCTATGATGTTACGAAAGTCTATAAGCGGCGTAGATTGCTTCCCATCAGGCGACACGCTTGCTCGTTTACCTTCGTATCACATAAAAAATAAAGTTTTGTCATTTAAATTGCCTATAGTGTAATGTTTATTTTTATACATCATTTTCTTGTTTACAGTGCTATCTTTAAAAAAAGTAATAATTTAATTATAAATGTATTAAAAAGTTCGATTGCAATTTCCCAGGATCATCATCAGTTATGCCTTTTTAAGATACCGCGGCACTTAAAAACGTAGTTAAAATTGCCGAACACGCAGAAATATTTTAATAACCGTTACAGTGTGTGTCGCGTTTTTTAATAAAGTGTAAAAAAAATCTCGCAGATCCAGTAAACCGACGCCATTCAAGATAACAATTTCACGCAAACTGAAATGCTCTCAAAAATTACACCAACAATGTAGCGTGCATATCGTAAATTGAGGTCACAGATTTGCTTGTTATTAAAAAAAAAAACATAATAAAATCAAGCCGTGTTAGTCAGCGCCTTTAACAACATCGCTGTAATCCAATACGTATACGAAGTGAATACGTATGTGAAGTGAAATGAAAATTGTTCTTCCGAATCGTAAAAGTTTACTACTGTTTCTTTGTTAAGCATTATTTTTTTTTGTAGCAATATCTGTAGCATGAAATGGCTATTCCCACTTAAGAGTACAGAGAGGTGCTTCATCTCACTGTGCACCATAATATCGAATTTGTTGTGGTGGATTTTTTCAGGAATAGTTCAACCTCTACCACCCTCACAATTCCCCAATCGCTGTATATATATATATATATATATATATATATATATATATATATATATATATATATATATATATATATATATATATATATATATATATATATATTCATTTATTATTTATGGTTAACTCATGTTTATGTATATACTATATTTTTTATAGCTATTATCTTTGTTTATTAATATTATCATCCTGACGAAAATGTATCAACATTGTGTCCATCATACAGTTGTATGGAAGAAATCCCTATTAGCGATAAGATCGCCGAAGAACGATGCAACTGTAGAACGTTCTACCACCGTACTTGGTGAAGTGTTAATTTAACACGACATACATATATTTTAGTAGACACTCTCTTGTCGGAATCCTCATTTATCCAATGGATTTTATACTATTGGGAGACAAACACATATTATATCCAAATATTCTAAAAACCTATTTAAACATACATAGGTAAGTTTCGACTAGGATTTGAACCTAGAAACCATATACCAATCATACACAACCAAAAGTCAAATACATCACTGTGATGCCTCTGGTGGAGATATCTAATGACAGCGTTAATTGCTTTCCATCAGGTGATACGCTTGCTAGTCTGCCTCTCTATCTCATTAAAAATAACATTAACTACTGTTAACGATCTATTATGATTCAATATCTACGATACTACTAAAAAAACAAGTTTCCTTTTAAACATACATAGGTCAGTTTCTGGGTTTTCAGTACAAGGATTTGAGCTTGAAAACATACACCAACTTCTCATAAAAAAACGTACGTAGTTTGCCTCCCTATCTCATAAAAAAAACATTAACCACTGAGCTTAATGATCTATTCTGATTTCATATCTACGACTGATTTAATTATTTTAAAAAATACAAGTTTTTTTTAATAATTAAAGCGGTCCGACTATTAACATATAAAAAGAAAGAATTTGTCGGAACCTCTGTATCATTCACAAGATCGAGCAGTAAAATGTTGGCGGGGATAATCGTAAGATCTTAATGAATTCCACGTCACCATTATTGCATAACGGGAAGACCAATTCGGCTTGTTGCTCATTTGGATTTTATCAGGAGGTCAAAGAACGTATAACGTTTCGCTGGAGACCGGCGGGGGGTACAAAGTGTTGATTCCACTTGGTTTTTTGACAGTTAAAAATGCACGAGACGTTGAATGGGTTGAGGTAGCTTTCCTTGACTTCGTTGATTCATTGATTTTTATATATCGAATAGCAGACAAGCGAGTGTGTCGTGTAATGGAAAGCAGTCAACCCCATCCATAGACAGTGATTTGATAGTGGTAGAGCCACGCTGCAGACGAATACTTTTTCAAGTGTGGCATAGTGTTTGTCTGTATCATGAATAGGGAAGTACCACACTCCCGCAGAAAACCGGCGTCTGAGTCGTTCTCTTTTGATTTCGTACGGTGAGCGGCCGAGTTCCGGAGGCCCAACATCCACCCCCTCTCACCCTCCCCCTCATTCCTACTCCCATAATGACACTTTCCTTAAATATCGGCAACGCTGCGGATGTCTATGGGCGGCGTTAATTGCTTTCCATCAGGTGACACGCCTGCTCGTTTGCCTTCCTATCCCATAAAAAAAACATCCCCAACACTGTAAGTATTGCAGATGTGTTGCCGGTGTGAGTACATATGAGTAGGCTTGTATTTTGGAAGTACCGTATCGGTACGAAAACACCGCTGAAGTTAGCTGACTCCACAGAGTGGTGGTGCGTGGAGTAAAATTTTGAAAAAAAAAATGCACCGTACTGAATCGCCACTAAAACAGATGATGGGGATGAAACTTTTCATTTGGTTACTTATTTGGAGCAGTCATTAATTATTATTAATATATTGGAGTCGTCATTAATGCGTCACCCTTGAAGTTGAATCAATGCCTTCATTAATTGTATAGATGCACTGTCAGCAGTCACGCTCTAATTATCCATTCATTAATAATTTTCTGTATTTCTAAAATAAATCTCTAAAATAGTAATGATTTTATTTTTGGCCCATATACATATTAGTAAATTTATTTATTCTTTGTTAAGATTTATGACTAACTATACTATTTTAACATGAATATTTCAAAACAAACTGACCCATTTATATTGTAAAATAAAATTTACCCAAGTTTAGCTAATAAAAGTAGCTTAACTAGGAGAAAGTAGTAATAATGAAGTTAGTTTAAAGAAAGTTGCTCTAGGATAATGCCAAAGGCCTGCGTAGAATATAAAATCTACGAATATTTTATATGTTCTGTTTAATCATCCAATAGCTTTGGTAATGATTGTGAGAATCACAATCTGTTTCTCCTTGAAAACACAGACATGAAATCAAGCATTTTGTTCGTCAATCATCATCAAGAACTTAGCACTCTACTGCTGGACATAGGTCTGTATCTAGTAGAATACAACTTTTTTTCATTGGCCCAATCAAATAAGTAGAATAAAAGAAATCAGTTTATTATACAAATATCAGATAAATGGTCACTACGCGGAAAACACGTATTGGTGACTGGACGGATAAGTTTTATTTAAATAGTATCTTTGAATAGGATGACGAACAATTGGCTCAGTAATAGGGCTGTCGTCTACGGAATCAATGGTCGCGGGTTCGATATATACGGGACTACAGATATATTTATTATGGGTTTGATTATCCCGTCAATTCGTATTGGACAAGCTTGGCGGGTTAAATATCAGAGATAGGGAGACCCGTAGAGTAGGAAGTATATGAGCTGTGAAAAAAAAATAGTAACTATAATACTGGTCGGTAGAGCCTTGGCAGGATGAATGAGCTAGCTAGGCCAGAAAATATAGCATATCGGCACGCAGGGGTGACATTCTTCCATGTTACTGTGTTTCGTACAGTGAATGCTGAAATATAAACATACAACTTTTTTGCCATTACTATATTTCCTTCTTCCTGCCTTATTATGAAAAATGTGTGCCGGGATCGAACTTCGTTTAAAATTAAAAAGATGGTTAATGGGACTCCATTAACGGACGTTACTTTGCGGAAATCCATTACTATGTGGACAGTCAGAATTGTACGTCAACCGTTAAATCATGAATGTCGTCACTGTGGTCCGCGATCTGACCACGTTGGTTTCTGCTGAAAACCAGCGCCAGGTGCTCCAATACGCCTGGCATATGCTGAGCAAGAACCATTTTATGACACTTGTTAGATTCAAATTATTTCTTTTTGTTTTGTTTATTTATTTGTATATTATAATGTTATTTAGGTTTTCATTTTAGTTATTGTAAAAAAATGTGTCATAAATAAAGTTTTTTCTATTCCTATTTCTAATATTATTTTCATAAACTTAATAGAATACAACGCATTAATACCTCATTAATAATAATTCATAAATACTCGTATGTAAATTTTCAATGTTTAGCCTTCACCACCTTATTAACACTGTAATCTACGGGTGATAAATTTTCGACAATAGAATTATTGACATATTGCTCGTCGATAGATGTACTTCCTACAAAGTGGTGTCATCTTAATGTATAAATAAATGCTTAATAGACTGAATGATGCAACAACACTTTTGCTGCTATGTTCGTATTTTAATAAATTTATACAAAATATTTTTCTTTCTAAATATCTAATATAAACGACTCACGTTGGGCCGGCAGTTGCTTCGAAGGCGCGTCTTTCCACCATTTTCCTACTTCTTTTCCTCTTTCCATCTCTTAGGTACAATTCTGTAATTTTTCTCCGCCGCAGTAAGAAGTGGGAAGCCTTAGCGGAGGCCCTTTTCGAGAGATAACCGGTACCAAAAACATATTGAGCCGATAATGTAACTTCAAAAAAATGTATTTATTTAGTTTTACATAGTTTGGAGTGAGAATTTATAGAGTTATTTACTCTATAACTATGGTAGTATAATATGTCTTCAGTCAAATAAACAACAGATAAAACAAAATTGTTGCACAGTACATACCTATTATAATAGATAAATTGTGGACAATCTTTAAAAGGGCGATATTTATTGTGGTCTTATTCATACGTTAGTAGTAAGAAAGAAGCTATATATTATATATATATATATATATATATATATATATATATATATATATATATATATATATATATATATATATATATATATATATATATATATATATATATAAATATATATATATATATATATATATATATATACAAATATATATACATACGTTCAAGGTACAGGCCTTACAATTTCTGAAGGAATGGGCATTAACCCAACATGCTTATCCAAGGCGGGTAGCTTTGACTCGAAAAGCGAAATTTGAATTACCATAATAAGTCTCATTTTAGAATATTAATAATATTCAGTTATTTTAAATTTAAATACGCTATAAGTTGACCTACCATAATTAGTAAATACCAATAAAATTATCTGCGAAAATCAAGCAGAAAATTCTGGCCATAAATAAATCAACTGGACAGCCATGTTCTGTAATCAATTAATTTAAAAAGAAATTATCAACGCGGCCGTATCGAGTACTTCTCACCTCGATAGGTCATCGACTTTTGGTTAAAAGCTTAATCGCAAAGAAACACTAACATTTATTTATATAATGAAAGACGCTCTCTGAATATATTCAGTAAATGTAACTTGGCTCACGTATTGCAAGGTCTTTCATCGTTCCGACCAATTAACGATACCATAGTTCGTGACACGAATGCTCGATTTTGATAACGAATAAGATGACTAACCTTTTTAAGTGTCTGATACATATCTCAGTTGAGCCTCTGGATTCTTGCACTCACCGAACGAAACGCGGTAATAATAAAATGCTACTACTTAACGCCGATATTCTGTAAGAATGTGGAGCTTCCCCTGTAACTATGAAAAACCTCACTTTCCTATACAGGTTATCCCAGAACTCAACGTCAAGCCGAAACGGGGTGACAGGGTTGATTGTAACCATTATGAGAAAAATCAGAAATAAAAATCTATCTGAAGCTCTTAAAATTAAGAACCTACCAGGAGTTTGTGCGAATAAAAAACATTTTAACTGAGTATAATGGGTTAGCAAAAATCGGGTTACTTGAGGTTTTTATTTTTTTACTCGTTTGTTTTTAGTATGAAACTAACAAGTATTGTACCATCTTGCAATCCTGATTAAATGCACCAACTTTTAATGACACTTGCCAAGGCACTCTAGTATCTTTTTTTAAAGGAGGGCCTTTCAAAGTCGACAAATTTTGAAAATTTTAAATTCATAGTTTAACAAATAGTCTTAATTCTAGGAAACTTAGGGCAATTGTGTCATTATTTTTTACTCTGATTCTAGAAATATTATTAAGGGTTACAGTTCCAAAGTTTAAATGAACAAAAATAATAAAAATTAACCACAATAACCGAAAAATGGTTACAGTTCGACCAAATTTCTAGGTTTTTTTTAGATGCCCGTAGTTTTCAAACTGCATGGGATAGATTTTTTTTCATATTTTTCTCATGATGGTTACAATTAATCCTGTCACCCCGTTTCGGCTTGATGTTGAGTTTTGGGACATTCTGTATATATAAACGCGAGAGCGCAGAAAATATTAAAAAATTACGTCTGAATTTCGACCACTCAACGACAGCTAGTATATTATTATCATTATAATTTGTATAATTAGGTAGCTTCAGAATAATTTGTTTTATCAAAGGCTTCCATCGGTCGATTTATAAGGGTCGGTCTGAAACCGAACGCTCAATATCTTATAACCCTAATATCGTAAAGTCACCCTTGAATTAAATTTGGCCGTTTATTTTTCTGTGTCGCGTTAAGAAGCATGCTGTTACATTATTACCCTGCCACAAGATTAAGAACTGCTTGGAAATATTAAATTTTGTCGCGTGTCGATGCAGAAGCGCTTTTGCTGCTATGTTCGTACTTTAGTAAATTTATACACATTATTTTTCTTTCTAAATATTTAATATAAATGAATGGGGAACCTCGTCATTGGCTACCCTTTGAGCCCAGCTAATAGCAAGATAGATATAGCTGGACTCAAAAGGTGGCCAGTGTCGAGGTTATATAATAATTAAATAAAGGTATTAATAGTAAAATTAATTTTTATTTAAAGTCTATACTAAAATGAATTTACTTATTTTTATCATTTAAGTTGAATGTTATATTTAAAATGTTTTAAATTTATACTTTTCGGGGATTTATATGGATTTCCGGAACCATGTCCATATTGAAATATACGTTTGAGATCATTAACCCTAGATCAATTTACCTACTTCGATCACTTGTTATGTTATATTGAAACAATACAATTCTTTTATGTACAAGTTATAGACGTCGTCGTAAATGGCGCCCGGTCTCACGAGAAATTGTATATATGTATAAAATTTATGGTTACCCTGCCAGTTGGCCGCCTCTTGCTTGAGACACTACCACACGGACTGGGGTTATTTTGAAACACTCGGTGTCTTACGTCAGGGTAAGCAAAAAAAAAATAACGATAAAAACTTTTTAATTCAAACCTTCGGCTCCGCTCAATTTGTTAGGCTTTAAGATGAAAAGTAAAAAAGGATAATGAAAGCCTTTTAAACAACCTTGCGTATGCTTCGAAAATAATATTGTTTGATTTTATACACGATGTCATTGCGCCCGTCTATACAAAAAGCAAGTCGGGATGACAACTTTGTAAAATCGTAAGCATTTACATTTTCGTACACGAAATCCGAAAACCTCTTGTATTTACCTACTCTTTTTTAAATTATGTCTTATTTATTTATCATTTTGTAATACTTGGTGGACAAGATTCAGAATAAAGGTTTTAAAATGGTCATTGCTTCCCCACACATTTAAAAAAATATTGGCGTCACTTTATTACCATGTTTCGTAGTGGAGTGCAGGGATCTGGAGGCCCAACTTATTTCCTCTTTATTTCATTCTTCTCCTCCTTTTATATTCTTTCCCATTACTAACATACTTAACCTAAAACAGACAATGCGTCTATATTTAGAATTGTAGATGTTTGTTCGTTTGTCTCACTCTTCCAACAATTAAAAAGGCAGAGCAGCGTGAACAGAAAAGCGTGATACAGGCCTTTTTTCTTAAGCACGTATTGTCACTGCTCAAAATGCTTGCTTGCTTTTAAAAATAAGTGTCGTTGCACATGTGACAAATGTACATATATCTAGTTAGTGTAACCGAACTCGCCTCTTTTCTGGAAACTAAAAACATAAAGAGTATCAAATAAGAATACAGGTTAGTCTCGTGTTGTTCCCATAAAATAATGTATTGTTTTGAATTAAGTTTTCATCCACGTTCTTTAAGCGATACGCATGGAAATTCCTGGAAAGGTTGCGATGCGTAGCATTTGTCATCCACAATTATACCTCTTGTAAAGAGACGCTGACAAAGACTTAATTATAGATTACAATACTGACAACATTAGCGCGTCAAAAAACGGTTAAGCGTGATTCGCGTGTAGACAAATTTTTGTTTTTATTAAAAATGTTTGAAATAATTTCCCGTTATCATTACCATCACCAATACAGCCGTAATAGTCCACTTTCTACTGGTACTTTCACTAGTATTTATTTCGAATCGGGACCTTCTCGCTTTGGACAAGCGTCGAAGGGAAATTTTCGAAAAAAAGTTAGAAATGAGCAGGCCCCACGTCAGACATAAAAAGTAACAAAATACATTGTAAATATTTTTTATTGCATAGAGTTTGTAACGACCGATTGGCTCAGTGGCGAGGCCCTCCGCCCGCGGAGTCAATGGTCGCGGGTTCGATCCCCGCATCGGAATAAATATATGTATGGATTTTATAAATATTTATTCTGAGTCTGGTAACCCCCCAAATCCGCATTTCCTTTCCTGCCCATTCCTTTCTTCTCTATCCTTTCCCTTCCTCTCTGCCAATCCACGGTCTGCCGTGCCAATGTCCCCGGGTCTATGATGCTTTACCTCAGCATGCAAGGGCTCTGCTAGGACTAACCTCGAACCTCCCTTGGGACTCGTGGGATTCACTAAAACGAATTTAATATAACTAATTTGTTGAAAATGACGGCGACGTGGTTCGCCACCCGTCACGTCCTGATTCTCACGAGGGCGAGAAGCGACTACTTCATAGCCGTTTCGCTCCGATGAATGGTAGCAGATGGAACTTTGTGGTCTCTGACAACCCCTGCGAGGGATAGGCGTGAATATATAATAATAATAAATAATAAGTTTGTTATATTTAATCAAAATAGTTGATTTTAACACTGTAATAGGTTGGACCCTAAAAACTCGTTTCGTATGAAATTTGGACATTTCACAAAAACGGATACAGCGTATAATATTTCGTAACCACCGACCGTCTCTTCGCACGGGCCCGAGATGCGTTGTTTTGTAACATTACAATGTTTTATTTGGATGACGAAACTTGTGGGAATCAGCGGTGGCCGTCGATCGCGACGTACAAATATTACGGAGGTAATCATCTACTCAGTACCATAATGATTAGGTGAATTGAAATACAATGCTGATTGTGCAACTGGGAAAAGCTTATGAGAACTTTATTTTGCTGTATTAAAGTAATATATTTATTAACTCAAAATCTACAGAACATCTGATTTTAAAAAGTATCAAATAATTAGGGAGGAAATACTTAAAGACCTAAAGTATTAAGAAACAAAAGTGAAAAAGTGGAGTGAGAACTTAGACACAAACAAAGAGCTCATTTCCACAAGTTCAAAGTCACTCAGAGAGCCATTAAGAGGCCTTTCCTCAGAGTTTTTTTTTATACTTTTTTATATTCACGCCTATCCCCCGCAGGGGTTGGCACAGACCATAGAGCACCATCCGCTACGATTCCGGCACACCCTCCCCACCTCCTCCACACTCATCCATCCTTTAGTGTAGTGTAGTGGTAGAGCCACGCTGCAGACGAATACTTTGTCAAGAATGGCATATTATTTGTTTGTAACATGAAAGCGCCGGCTCGCCCGGGGAAGTACCACACTCCCGCAGAAAACCGGCGTCTGAGTGGTAGCTTAGCTACCGCGCTTCGTACTCCCCCTCCGATTCCCACTCCCACTCCCACTCCCATAATTTCACTTTCCATTAAGGTCGGCAACGGTTCCGCACTGCCTATGGCGTTGCGGATGTCTATGGGCGGGGTTGGTTGCTTTCCATCAGGTGACACGCCTGCTCGTTTGCCTTCCTATGCTTTAAAAAAAAGACAGTTTCTTTAGTGGAGACTGTAGCCTTCTGGCCTACGATCGGCGCAGGGTGACTGGTAGAAACTGAATTCGTGAAGTAGAAGCTTAGAAGGGGTAGAATACGTAGGAGGAGAGAGCTATGAACGTTCAGCGGAGGATTGTCGAAAGATTTTGGTGAAATATATTCACAAATATGTTTATACATATTATTTCCTTTAGTGTATTTGAAACAAGTAAAACTGGTTGGATGTAATTCAATGCTGAGATTTGATGATTAGCATCAAAAGTACGGTCAAATGAGTGACTCAACGACATGAAGGCATTTCCGTTCTCGCCTTGACTGTTTTGAGATATTTATTTAAAACAAATTGGGCCAGTGGTCAATTTAAAATATATGTCAATATTTCAAAGTGCTCATTTTTTTAAAAATATAGTCAACAGTTCGTTAAATATATGACACTCATGTAGTTTCCCATATGATTGTCATATATTTATACATTATAATATTTCCATATTCTGTTTCCATGCATTCCACTCAAATAAATGAATATTTATTTGGGTGGAGACAACTTCGAGAAAGAAATCGATAGAAGGATTCAGCTAGGCTGGGCAGCATTTAGGAAACATCGTCAGGTCTTCTCGTCGCCCATACCTCAGAGCCTGAAGACAAAAGTCTTCGACCAGTGCGTCCTACTTGTACTCTCTTACGGCGCCGAAATGTGGACGCTGGCAGTCCGTCTGCTTCACAAGCTCAGAGTCGCTCAGAGAGCTATGCTCGGAGTTATTCAGTTGAAGATCGGGCCACGTGGCGCTTCATGGGGGAGGCCTATATCCGGCAGTGGACTGCCGCAGGCTGTTGATGATGATGATGAAATATTTATTTGTCAGATATATAATTGTGTTTTGGGCGGTTTTGACTTTGTAATGGGATTTATTATAGCATTAGGCGTTATACTTTTGTTTTAAAATATAATATATATATAAGCAAAGAGCATAAAAAAGACACTTATTTCGACGATTAAATTTTCCCATCACAGATATTTACTAATTGATGTATTCCACCCGGATGAATGCACGAAATACAACTGGTAAATAAATAAGGCTATTTAATTACAGAAAAAAAATCAAAATTACAACGATACCAAGGAGAATTACTTAATGATTAAACCAATTAATACATCGTTAACATTGATAACTTCCTATCGACAAACCTTATTCGGATGGTTTCTTAGGCAACTTTGCGGATTATAGGTAGTTGTATATTATAAACATCGTTGTGTAAGCGATACGTTGCAATAATGTTTGGCCATTTTTAATTTTAGCAAAAACATTGTGGCCAGTCATGCATGAACGGTTCAGTTTGGCCAGGGAAATACCATATCCTCTCATATTATGAGTCGTTAACTTTGCGTCATTTTATAGTAAGTGGTATTTTTCTGAGTTTTCGCATGGTGCAGGAATCGAAAGAATCAATTCCCTTTCTCTTCCTCCCATAATTTGTTAGTCTATTACTAACAATAAATATAAAGTTATTTACCATCATTTGACCTGTTTGTTGGTAAATCTCTTACATAAAATAAGAAATGCTTCTTATCTTAGGATTCTTGTTGAGCTCTCTGATAAGTCCATAGTGCTTATGTTGGGAGAAATGATTGACGTCAACAATCTTACGACGATGGGTGAAAACCGCAACATCAAACCAATTGATCTGTTGTCGCTTTGAAATAGCATGAGTTACATTTCACATTTTAGATTTTTTTTATGGGATAGTAAGGCGTGTTATCTGATGGAAAGCACGCAACGCCGCCGATAGACTTCCGCAGCGCCATAGGCAATGCGGAAGCGTTGCCGACCGTTAAGCAAAGTGTCATTATGAGAGTGGGAATGGGAGGGGGAGGGGAAGAGGGAGGGGGAGGGTGTTGGGCCTCCGGAACTCGGTCGCTCACCGTACGAAGCGCTGTAGGCAAGCTCCCACTCAGAGGCCGGTTTTCTGCGGGAGTGTGGTACTTTCCCGGGCGAGCCTGCCCATTCATGCTAAAGACAAAAATATTACGCCATTCTTGACTAAGTATTCGTCTGCAGCGTGGCTCTACCACTCATAGAATTACACTCTTTATGTAGTTAGAAACATGTAACAGGTGAACTTCTGTCAAAAACATATGAAAAAACTGTATTAAACGGTTCGTCTCGCCCGACCTAAGCTGCTATAAGCCAAAGGTCTTCCCCTTTTCCCGTTTTTTGATTTCTATTTCTTTCCCCAATATTCTTATGCCTACTATTTATATTTCTTTTATAAAAATATACAGCAGTATTTTTCGCAACGTAGTTTCCGAAAAATCAAAAAAAACGCTAACTGAATACATTCCACCACATAAAAAGCAGTTTCAACAAATTGTCACAATATTAATGGCTTATCGGTACCATTCTGGTACCAAATTGGCTGCGGGATATCAGAAATTAAATAACTCGAAGGCGGAAGTTTCGGATGCCATGCACACACATGATGCAATACCGTATTAATGAATAATGCATTACCCACTCGCGTTTGTCGTGTCCATAACGGCTATCCGACCAATTAACGAGATTTAAGAGCAGATGCAAGTTAAAAAAATTTTGATTCACATTCATTATGTGCTTTCAATTAGCAATCAGAGAATTCGCTTGCGGTACTTTTGGCATCCCGTATCGAGGATTGTAAATTATCAACTTGTGACGCTTTGTGATGATTATTTATGGGAAGTATGGTACAGTTCACCTCTCTAAAGAATACACGTTTATTACTGATATGATCAAAAGATAACAGAAAATCATTAATAAGCAATAGCTCAGTTGGTAGAGTTGCGCTTACGATCTTACTTGGTAAGCTTGATTCTTTCATTAGATTAATAATTTGATCTATATATATATATATATATATATATATATATATATATATATATATATATATATATATATATATATATATATATATATATATATATATATATATATATATATATATATATATATATATATATATATATATCCTTCATGTCAGGAAAGTCCGAAAGCTTACACAACTGTAACAGTCCACTCTTGCACATTGATATCCCTAAGAATTAAGTATTCTAGTATTAAGTATTCTAGATTATTTTTTTTACTCAGACGCCACTGCACGCGGTATTTATATCCTCCTCCTATACTCGTCTCGAATGGCATTCACAGGAAGAAATTGGGGACCCTATTATAAGCTAGGAACCACATAGAAAAATATATAAATTTTATAATTATTCCAAACAATTACGATAGTGATCTCAACCAATGTTTTTTTCCCCACTTTAGGGTTTCTTGAATTGCTACTAGACTTTATTTGCTATCGTAATGGCCCTGTAATTCCAATGATTTATCGACGTTTTTGGATTAGTCCAAATAACCAAGATAACGACTGCGAGAATGTGATGATAAATTCTAGAATTTATCTTCACATTCTTGCAGTCGTTATCTTCAGTCTGCTAGTTGTGCGTCTTCTAGCGAGTCACAAGAAAGTCCTCGAATTTATTTCCTCATGGCAACGTGTGAAACTGTGGGAAGAAACCTTTGGACAAATATATTTTGCTATTTTTAAGGCTGTAAATTATTTAACAGTCGTGGTGATTTTCCGTATTTTTAAGATAGACTTTGTTGTTATTTCTCGGAAAGGATACTGTCAGAACTGGTATTTTAATTGAACTTCTTCCTCAAAAGCGTTAAGTTACTCCACTAAATCAACTTCAGACGGAGAATTAGTTACTGTCAGTATACGGGTATTAATTATTTAAATGCTGGTTTGCGGTTGATGTATGTCGCCCTATTCGAATTTTAAATTGGTCGAAATTGTTTTTTTTTTTTTACTTCTGGAAACTGATAGCCAATGTTTACCAACGCGGAAACTACACGGGAGGCAAACCAGAGAGCTTTATTAATATTTCGCCCCGACCATTTCTGCGAAGAGACGTTGTCCTTTTGTGCCCCGTACGACGACCCCGTATCTCGCTTTTTGCTCGTTTATGGTTTGCATGGCTTCGGACTCTGTGTTGAGGAAAATAATCTATGCCTTTTTTATATTTTTTTACACGTATCTCTCAGGGCTCCCAGGTTTGTAGTGTGCAAATTACAATTAAAATAACTGCCTATGTCCATACGTCACTGTGGTCACTTTCTATCTAATGAAAAGATATAGACCATAGTTTGTACGAGCCCCATTCTAAACGGCAGACATTAATTGCTTTTGAAGAAATTCTTAAACGTGGATTTTTCTAAAAATCATTTATTATTTTATTTAAGATCATTATAACCAGTATGTAGCAGATAACTTCTGGATATAGTCCCAAGGCGCGCCATGTAGCCTAATCTTTAACATTAATTTGTATTCAGTTCTGTCAGTCGCGATGCGTAGATTGTCTGAAATTCATCTGGCCGGAATACACATTAGAAAACTTTTAAAAATATGAAGACATTCTTGATTTGTTTGCTTTACAAAATCTTTTAAATTTGTACATACATACATATCGTCACGCCTGTCTCCCGTAGGGGTAGGCTGAGACCACAGATCTCCATCTGCTACGATCTCGACATACTTTCCTGGCTTCCTCCACTCTCATTGCTCTCCTTATGCAAGCCCGGCGGTTAAGGGTACGTTTTAAATTTGTAAATAAAGTAAATGCCAGCTGTGGAAATAAATGTACCCCGGAAATAAATAAAATTTCAATTGAGTATACAAACCTGAGTGAGTTATCATATCTCAAAATATAAAGTCAAAATTATCTCTAACACGCTGCTAAAACTTCTAGAGCACAGGCTTAATTTTTCTGACACGATTCCTTTACCATATTTGGTTTATGATCTTAATCTAAACACATAGGTGTGAATTAAATGTTGCAATCGTAGGTACTCTGTGGTACATCTAACCCATAAATGGAACCAGTTCAATGTTTTGAAAGCGTGCGCTACCTATTTAGTACAAATTAAGGATCACATTAGCGAAAAAGGTCATGGCTCTCCTAAATACGCTTTATAGTTTTTTTTATGTGTGGTAAACCGAAACGTGGACGCTGACAGTCCGTCTGCTTCACAAGCTCAGAGTCGCTCATAGAGCTATGGAGACAGCTATGCTCGGAGTTTCTCTGGTAGATATGATTTGAAATGAACAAATACGCCAGAGGACTAAAGTCACCGACGTATCCTTTCGAATTGGGTGCGACGATCTGCGCAAGGCGGCTGGCAGAAACTGGATGCATGAAGTCGAAGATGGGGCTAGGTGGCGCTTCATGGGGTAGACCTATGCCCAGCAGAGAACTGCCGCAGGCTGTTGATTGATTTGATTGATATAGTTGTCGTCTCTCAGACCCGACTAAAAACCATGACGCCCGCAAGTTGTAGATTAAAGAGAACGATGTCTACAACGATGACTCAGTCTAGAAACGACGGAAGACGCTCCACAACATTAGGGTAGATAAGGCGTTCATATTAGTGAAGTAGAAATTTTCTATTTGATGTGTGAACAGACCATGATATCTGGGCTCCAGCGTAAACTGTAAGAGTTTGAGCAGTTGAATATCAGTAGCGTTATTCATCTCTTTTTTTATGGGATGGGGGACAAAAGAGCAAGAGTGTCGTCTGATGGAAAGTAATTAATGCTCACAGAGGCATTGCAGAAGCACTGCCGGCCTCTAAGATATATGTAAGCTTGTTTCTTGATGTTTCCGATGTCATAACGGTTCGGAAATACGTGGTGCGTGGAGAAATTTCTATTTTTCGCAATAAGCATTGAGGGGTTTCTGTAACACATCTGTGGGTTTGGTGTGTTCCGGTATATCTATGAGTAGCGTTGATAGCGTTTCATTAGTAGTTTGCTTGTTTCTCCTCCTAACTCATAAAACACCTTTAACTCATAAAATATTGTAGGATTCTCGAATAATGCAAAATAGTATGTACATGGACATCTGTCGTATCTTTGTAACCCAATATTCACTTTCTCAGTCGATATACTTTCGAAAAAAAATTAGGTCGGTATACTGTAACGAAGTATTTGGCATTTATTCATACATGGATTAATTGTGTGAAAGGAAAGAAAGAAAGTTTCCTTAGGAGGAGACATGGGCAAACGAGTAAGCGGGTCATCAGGTAGTAAGCAATCACCGATGCACGTAGACATATGGCGCGGTATCCTGTTTGGGCCAGTTCATTGATGCATGACCACTGTTAAAATATTTCTTTATAAATTTTCCTAAAAGAACATTATTTATCTTTTATTAGAGGCAACCCTAAGCAAGTGCAGTCAAAACAATTTAACGTTGAGAAGGTTGATGAAGGATTATTCATTATAAGGGTACCCTGTTTTAGAATATAATTTCAGGTACTAAAAAGGTTCAGTGTACTGAACCGTTTTAGTGAATCAAAAATAACCCAGAGAATACCAAAATTTTGTATTCATGAACAAATAATTTTTGATAAGAAAAGCAGTTTGAAAATAACAGACGTACACTTATTTTTTCTTAACATGTAACATTATAACAGTGTTAAGTGTGTCAGTATGTCATGTTTGTTATTCAACTTAACTGGTTTTAAAAAATTCGGAACCGGAAACCATATTAGTTTAATATCGTTTCATAATCATGTGTCTATTGGTACCACTTATGTATCCCTCATCGGTTGCTAGGTTTTTATACGTGATTCTCGCTAGGTTGTGGCTACAGATACAGTTTTCATTGATTTTATTTATTTTTGGCCACAATAAATTAAAAAAGAATTGGAAAAGGCAATGATATATAACTATAGACGTCAAGTGCTCTGTTACGGATATTTAATTAATAAGGCAATAGTGCCTGCATTTTACATAGAGCGAGTTTCAACATGTCTCGTCTTGTCACTTCCCACGTGACTTATGACCACATGAACAAAGTATTTTTATCACGTGAGAGGTGACTTACGACTGATAATTCTTTTACTGTATATAATATTGATTTACCTTAACTTCTTAGGAAGTTAGCAAGTTGCTGGCTGGAAAGAAAGACGGCGATAATAATAATTTACTGACGAAAGCTGTGTTTTCAGTGTTCAAACCCCACTAAAGCGATGTAAAGAGCGCATCACGACAGTAGAAGGGCTAGTAGTGATTCTAAGGTCATGTGAGGTCGAGACCTCGGTTCGGACCGCTATCTGAGGAAGATCTCTGAATTGTAAATAACTATGACTTCTGTGTTTTTAGTATTTTTTCTATGGGACAAAAAGGCATATCACCTGATGGAAAGGAATTAACGCCGCCTATTGACATCCGCAGTGCTATAGTCATCATCATCATTAACACACTGCGGCAGTCCACTGCTGGACATAGGCGTCACCGAAGAAGCGCCACCTAGCCCAATCTTCGGCTTTACGCATCCACTTTCTGCCAGCCGCCCTGCGAAGATCGTCGGACCACACAGCCGGGGGACGTCCCACACTACGTTTGCCAAGACGCGGTCCACTCCAGCACTCGTCGGCTCCAGCGATTGTTATAGGCAATTCGCATCTATATCTGCAGTGCTATAGGCTTTGCAAAAACATTGCAAGCCTTTAAGAAATATGTCAGCTGGTTTTTGGAGGTTCCAATGTCGTATCGGTTTGGAAATAGCATTGAAAGTAGCTGGTTCCACAGAGTAGTGATGCGTGGAAAGAAGTTGCGTGAAAAACGTAGTATACTGTATTGCCATTCACTGTGATGGTGGGGATGAAACTTGTATAGATACAAAGACTTATTTATATTTTTTTTTTATTTTGCAGTTACACTATGGAGGCGGCACACCACGTGTCTGCTCACTGGCTCTCAACAGTTGTCCTTCTATGCTCTTTCCTTTCGACAAATTCACTCAACTCTAAGGTAAGACATTATTTAATTAATTATTGAAATAAATTTAGATAGATATATTCTTTATTGTATACCAAAAACAAAGTGATACAATTATCGATTCCAATATTTACATACAAATAGCGGTCTTATCATTAATAGTATATTCTTTCAGACGACCGTAGGATGGACACAGTGTTAAAAAGATAATTTTGTGTAGATTGGTCATACATTATTGTCAGGATGATAGAAAAATCATTATCAACTGAGCAACTGCTAATTATTTTTTTATGTAACATATAATATAAATCCTCATACAATGTAAAAACTTGTGTAAGTAGTAATCTATATATAGTAAAATATATTGTCAAGTCGACTGTACCAGATATTATTCATTTACGAAATAAGTGCATCATATATGGACATACGCCAGTGTGTATTCCACTTTATATTAAACCGAGTATAAATTTTCTTATTTCATAACCGTACTCGTTTTAGAATCCAGTTATCGAGTCAGAGACGGATTTTTTACGATCGACGGGTCAATGATTTTGAGATGTCGTCTACATATCTATGGCAATATCTAAATAGCGATCCAGTACAGCGCGTTTTTCCCAAATCTTCTTTACACGCACCACCACTTTGTGAAACTAGATACCTTTGGTGGTATTTTCGTATCGACGCGACATTGGAACCTTCAAATAACAAGCCTAAATATGTTTCAAAGACCGATTGCAATACTGTGTGTTGCAAATATCTATGCGCGGCGTTAATTGCCTTCCATCAGATGCAAGCTTGCTCGTTTGCCTGCCTCTTCCATAAAAACACGGTGTTTTTTCGGAAAGTTTACTAAATATACCCCATTGCTGTAACTAGACATAGGCCCATTCCAAAATAAGAACCTAGCGGAAATGCTACAACTAAACGCCGAAGTTCTGTCTGTAATTTTATTCTTCTTTCCCGGTCAAACCGATCTATTTGTTCCGTATATATTTGTACTGTCGAACCATCTACCACCCGCGGTGTTCCCAAATAAGTACCACATAAGGGTTCCCGAACAAGTACGATATTCGAGGGATTGGCTTATGTGTCCAGAAAATACCGGCAACGCAATTGAGACGCTTCTGGTGTTGCAGATGTATACTTGTTTACCTGCTCTGGTATTAAAAAGCACGGCTCTATCTATATTAAATTATTTATTGAGACAAAGGTGATTCTATTTTTCACACTAATGCTCACATTATTCTTCCAATGAACTAGATCCAGATATAAAATACATTTTATTTAAATTTTTTAATTATAATTTCAAATCAGTCTGACAGTGGTCCTAATTTACTGTTAAATAATAGAGAAGATTTTATTAATTTTGTTATAATCGCTCATGTGTCGTTATAAAGTAGGCGATTACTATTCTATTGATTAAAATATTCAGTACGATATCACTGTTAAAAAAGTTATTCTTTTAGATTCCATTTTAAATCCTTATTTTATTGGACAGCCCAATTTAAATTGTCGTCTGAAATCATGCTGATAATATTTTAGTTTTTAATTTTATTTTATTACGTTACGGTATGCTATAAATCGTACAGGTTTATCACAGACGAAGACAGGTGTTAGGGCTGTCCCATAATTGTTTTATTTTCAAAATAACCGTTACGGGTAAGCATTGCAAAACGAAGAAGACATGTATGTATTCTCATACGCAGAAAATACATGAAATACTCTTAAATTATTTAAGGATCTTTCCGCTAATAAAATATATGTTCTTGTTCTTTTTTTATATTGACTGGGTTAGTAAATTTTGTATATTATTCAATCGTCTATTAAGCGTGTAACATCGTAATATAAATGAAAACAATAATCAATTCAAAGTAATAATGACTTGGATATTAAAGATAGTGTGGTAACAATTCCCGCAGCGTATAAAATCTAACATGTATGTTAATGTACATATTTATAATGTCTGATATTGTCCAGTATGGCTTCACTTTATATTAATTTAAAATGTCCATCTTTTTATTAGGGTTACATTTTAATACTTTGTATGAATTAATTAGAATAATGTATGTAATTGTAACTCTTGTTGATAGTCCGAAAATAAATTTAAAAAAGCATTAATACCTCTGTTGTGAAAAATGAATATATTGCTTACGAATGTTTATATTGCCTTAGTTGCAAGGCTGCCAACTACGGAGTAAATGATTGCGGGTTCGATTCTCACATAAGGATAAATTTAACAACCATCGCGGTTGTCCGTGCGGACCTCAGGAGTCACGGAAGCGTTGCCCTTTAGGTATCTGTAGGCTTGTTTTTTGAAGGTGCCAATGCCGTATCGGCTCGAAAAGATCGCCGAAGGTAGCTAGTTCCACAGAGTGGTGGTGCGTGAAAAGAAACTTTGTGAAAAACTCTCTGTACTGGATAGCCATTTAGATATTGCCATAGATATGTAGACGATATCTTAAAATCATCGAGCCGTCGATCGCAAAAAATCTGTCGATACGTATTGTCACGTGACTCGATAACTGAAGTCTCGATAACGGTTATGACATAAGAACATTTATATTCGGTATATGGACAGTCAAAAGTTTTACTTAGCTAAGATCCGCGACAAGCAAACAATAACAGAAAATTAATAATGTGTGTTTTTCCGTTGGGTTTAGTGGATTATTTGGAACTTTAAACCAAAAACTTACCGAAAATCGGCCATCAACTCTCCACCCACCAACCACTATACACAACGCCAAACACACACTATCACTTTTCCATCTTGTACACGACACGTGTTTCGCCCCAACACGAGGCATCCTCAGGTATAGTAGACTCTACGGAAGACAACCGAAAAGTACTTTACATTACTGTACAAGATGGAAAAGTGATAGTGTGTGTTTGGCGTTGTGTATAGTGGTTGGTGGGTGGAGAGTTGATGGCCGATTTTCGGTAAGTTTTTGGTTTAAAGTTCCAAATAATCCACTAAACCCAACGGAAAAACACACATTATTAATTTTCTGTTATTGTTTGCTTGTCGCGGATCTTAGCTAAGTAAAACTTTTGACTGTCCATATAGTGATGGATTTCCGCAAAGTAACGCCTGACTCCATTAATAATTTATATTCGGTTCAATATAAAGTTTCGAGAAAAGCCCACCGAGAGAGAGAAGAATGAGAAGAGAAAGAACTTTATGGCGAGTTGTGCGATTGTGGAATTCAGCGGCGGAACATTGGCTCGTGTGTACCCCACGAAAACTAAAGCAATAACAATACATTTTAATTCCAATTTAAATGCATTTTGATAAAGCTTTGTTTTTTCGTTTAGTAAATTAAGCACTACGACACTGCTTAATTTACTAAACGAAAAAACAAACGAAAGTTTTACGTGTAGACTTTCCTTTTGTGCTTTGAATACGTAATGTTGTTAAATAATTGTAAATAGGGCTTGAGCGATTGTTGAATTGATAGTTTTGTGGCACTAAGGGAAATTTTTATTTTATTTTATTCTTAGTCATTGTTATCATATATTGCCGAAGATCAAAGTAGATGCGCGACTTGGGAGAAGCTTATGTTCAGCAAGTGACTGTCGTAGGCTTATGAAGATACATTGATACAAACATATATACATAATGAATACATATAAATACATAATGGACTTTCAAACAAATAATATTCGACCTATAACCTAATATAAGTATGATACTTTTCATTTCTTGCTTACAAATAATTTTTCACATAATATAACTAAATTTTTAGCAAGAGTCCTTCTGCGGGTGAAGGCCTCCTCCAAGGATATCTATTGATCTTTGAAGCGAGCTATTTGACACTAGATTGAGCCGGCTATTTTCCTGATCTCATCTTCCCATCTCGCTAGGGGTTTCCCTTGTTTACAATTCCCTTGCGGGCTTTTCCACGCTGTTGGAATCGCATGGTCGAATATTTCTTGTTTAAAAATAGTAGTTAATATTAAAATTTTGAACTCTGCCACCGAACACCCTTTATATGATGGTATCGTACATATGATACATAAATAAATTACCAGTGAGGTACGATAGCTTGCGCAAAAACAGTACTGTCCAATCACGGCCAATGTCACGGACGCCTTGCCCTAGCGGAGGTTACCTGTAACTGGTTGCGCATAATGACCTCAGCAGTGCGATGGTGTTTGATCCCATGCCGTCTCGCTCATATACCACTCGTATGTTACATAACAAACTTGTTTCATATACAAACTTTTAAAACTATCAATACACGAATGCATATATGAACTATTTGCGTTTTTTTGGCCGCTCACCGTACGAAACGCGGTAGGTCAGCTACCACTCAGACGCCGGTTTTCTGCGGGAGTGTGGTACTTCCCCGGGCGAGCAAGCCCATTCATGCTACAGACAAATATTATACCATTTTTGACAAAGTATTCATCTGCACCGTAACTCTACCACGATGCAGATGAAACGAACACACTCTTTGAACGAAGGAAGGGTTGACGTATACAATTGATAACAAAAAGCTTAAGTCCATATTTTTTTTAAATATATTCGATAGGAGGTCAAATGAGCAAATTAATCACCTGAAGGGAAGCAATCAACACAATCTACCGACATCTGCAAACAACAATATAGGCATTGCAAAAGTGTTACTGGCTTTTAAAACATGTATAGGCTTTTTATATTTTGAAAAACCAGCATATGCATTTGTGATATCTCTAGTGAATGATACGACAGAAATTCATCTCTGATGTCTATAGCGTTGCGGTGATGACCTATACGATATGTTATCGAAGTACATGTAGACTTTTCCCGCTAACTTACATCAGTGATGTTATGTTTTTATTTCATTTTCATGATCTTATCAGTTATATTGTTTAACTGTGATGGCGTATTTTATAATATAGTTTGATTAAGTAAAATTGCAGTGTTATGAAATATTATTACAAATGCACGTATAGTTAATTTTTGAGTTGATAAAGTCCATATAAGGTTTTTGTAGAATAGCTAACATTTTATCAAGAGGTAACGTGACAAGCTTTTTCTCCGGAACTCAACCGTTCACCGGATACAGCGCAGTGGCTAACCTACACCTCAGACTCTGCGGTAGTGTGCTACTTCCCCGGGCGAGTCAGCCCATTCATGCTACGGACAAATAATATGCCTTTCTTGACAACGTATTCGTCTGCAGCGTGGCTCTACCACTAAAAGTTATGCAAAGTTCATAGAGTTTGTAGTTATGATTGATTATCTATCGACTACACGAGAGCGGATTTAACGCCTCTAAACCATATTAAAGTCATAAATCGTAACGGAATATCCATCTCAACAAAATGAGGTGTGGGGGTCAAAGTGACCCGCTGTTATCCAGCCGCTTCGCCGTGTATTGACCTCGGAGTATGACCGAGCATGTTAAATTATAGAGTGTGTCTATTAAAATTGATTTAATGGTAAGTTATGCTTACATAACTGTTTGATCAACGGTTTAGGTAATCGTTTAGATCTACGATTATCGATTATGATTTTTTTATGCAAAGATCAATATGATAGTGGAATAACAAAAAAAATATATTTATTCTTCCTACCTTTATTTTTATAGGTAAAAAATAAAGGTTTTGCAGGACTTAAATTTAGAGATAATTAATAAGTTAAATATTTTCATGATGCTTGCATGTTCTAACGCTTTTCTATGGGAAGTGCTCTGAGGAGTAGTTCTGAGAAATTTCTGCCTCAAATTCCACTACCTGCAAAGAAAAGTATCGTACCTACCATTTGGTTCAATTGCGATCCGGCATAGTGGAATCACACATTCCCAATCTGAGGTACTATTCACTTTTAGCGATATTTCAAAAAACAAGCCTACACAATCTCAAAGATAGTTAATATTTCTGTAAGGTCTTTAGCATTGCAGATGTCTATATACAGCGTTGATTGTTTTCCATCTAATAAATGAGCAAGCCTTCCCATTCTACAATATATAAAAAAAGCTTTAAAGCCTAGATATAACCCGAATCGTCTGCTGGTTTCTATCTATATCTTTCTTAACCCCATCCATTTTGTCTGATTGCTAATACAAATATAAATGTAGGAGGAAAATTATTTCTTGCTTCTTTTATTATTATCATTTGTGCTTCTTTTATTATCATTTATTTAACAGCCCATATATGTCCCACTCCTGATCACGGGCCTCTTCATTTCTGAAGGAACGGACGTTAACCCACCACGCGTGTCCAATGCGGATTGGCGGGGTTACCAAACTCGGAAAAAAATTTTGTAATCCATACATATATTTATTCCGATACGGGGATCGAACCCGCGACCATTGACTCCGCGGGCGGAGGGCCTCGCCATTGATCCAATTGGTCATCATTATCCTTATCATTATGACGACCAGTTGGCTCAGTGGCGGGCAGTCCTTATTATTAATTATGAAAAAGTGAGTAAGGTACAAAATGATTTATTACAAAATGACTCTTTTTTGTTTTTTTTTTAATTAGTTCATCCTTAGAGTTAGATGAAATCATATTATGTATAATATGGAGTTTATTGGGTTCTGAGAAATACACTGGGTATATTTTATTAGACCCAATTACTTGGATAGTTGTAAAGTTATAAAGGATTGCTTTTGTTGTTTCTGCAACAAGATTTTCTATAAGTATGACACGGAAACAGGTTTTAGCGTTTGGTCGCGAAATCTCTGTATATTTTCGGTAAGAACTTCCTGGTAAAATTTGCTAGAAATTTGTCAACTCTCGTGTGTAATGTTTGGTTTTTACAATAACCTTATAAGAAATAATTAAGTGATTTTATTTTTTCATTCATAATGTAAAAAAAAAAATAAAAAAATATAAATCATATACAAAGACAACATAATATAAAAAAAATCATATTCACCTTACAGCGAGTAATCACATCCCTGTAAAGAGGACTTTAAAAATTCCCGAATTTTGGTTTTGAAGAGAAATATTTTGAAGCTTCTTTTAATGTTAATAGAATATCATTGTAGAGTATTACAGCCGTTAATGTGTTATAGCAATGTGCGTTCCCAGATCTACGTTGTTTTGAAATTGGGGCGAAACCTTTTGACTGGCCCTATCTCTCCAGCAATCGTTTTAAATATTTTTAGTATATTGGAGTTATATGTATATATTACATATAGTTTGCGAGTTTTCGAAAATCATCCTAAGCTGCGTAAAATCAAATTAAAAATTGATAGTAAAATACGCCCTGTTTAATAGGAGCTTTAATTTTTTTCAAACATACGAATTTAGCTTCCCCTTAAATTGCCACCAAGAGCAGATACTCCGGTTTACCCTCCACTAGATCCGTCGCTGACTGTGACTCACAATTGAAATACTGTGTTTACGCAAGTATGGTGTTTCGAATTTCCGCTCTAAGCTCAAGTGGCACCCCATTCGCCTTCGCCGGAATGCTCACATACTCTTCTTTACTTTGATCAATTTTTCACAGTACAAGCTTTGTTACCTCTGGAGGTGAGTTATATTTATGTGTGTATATATGTATGTGTGTGTATGTTTATTAATATATGTTTTTCTTTCTTCTTCATCATTATAACGATAATGTGTCACCAACTTACATCAAATTATATTTTTAACATTGATTCCATCCTACGGTTGTCTGAAAGAAATCGCTATTAGCGGTAAGACCACCATTTGTATATAAATATTACAATCAACAATTGTATAACTTTGTTTTTGGTGTAACATAAATAATATATCTATCTATCTACAATGAAATTGTCATTTTCTTATTCTGGCCCACATAATTCTAAAACTCGTGACAGTTGCCAATTGTATCTGCTAACAATCTACTGCGTTAGAATATTTACGTTCTTTCGCAAACCGAGCCGGTGACTCACTGAAGGTTAAGGTGCTTACACACCATGCACCTTAGTTATGCCTTATATACATTTAACGAGCTGGCCTCCTTTAGAAGTGTGCTGTGTTTCTATATTTTATTTGTTACTTTCCATCATCTACAGAATTTATTTTATTAGTTAAATGATATTAAATAAAATTAATTTCTGTTGTAAAAGCACGTCAGTAAATTACAACCAAAATTAATTTACTTTATTATATAATTTGTTTATTTTGATATTTTTTTTTATATATTCACGCCTATCCCCCGCAGGGGTTGGCAGAGACCACAGAGCTCCATCCACTGCCATTCAACGCAGCGAAACGGCTCGTCATTGGTCGCTTTTCGCCCTCGTGAGAATCAGGACGTGACGGGTGGGCGAACCATGTCGCCGTCATTTTCGACAAATTAGGTATATTAAATTCGTCTTAGTGAATCCCACGAGCCACAAGGGAGGATGGAGGTCAGCCCCAGCAGAGCCCTGCATGCTGAGGTAAGGCACCATAGTACCCGGGGGAGCCCGATCCCGGGACGATCGGCACGCTTGCGATCAGGCTCGCCCCTCGCCACGCATCCATTGGCACGGCAGACCGTGGATTGGCGGAGAGGAAAGGAAGGACAGAGAAGAAAGGAAGGGGTAGGAAAGGAAATGCGGATTGGGGGGGTTACCAGACTCGGAATAAACATTTATAAATCCATATAAATATTTATTCCGATGCGAGAATCGAACCCGCGACCATTGACTCCGCGGGCGGAGGGCCCCGCCAATCCGTCGTCATTTTGATATATAATATATTTATATGTGGAAACAGAAAGTAGCCTTGAGATGTATTATTATTATTTATTTATTTCTTAAAGAATACTACCGACATTTTTAATATTACAAGAACTCTTGTAAACCATTCCAATTAAGTTATATTTCTTGTGCTAGGAAATGGTTCACATTAATAGTCCAATGGAGGAATACAAACTCACGATCTTATGTCATAAGTTCGAGTCTTACTGAGAATTAGTGTTTAGTCGAAGTTCTTCGAAAGATAAATACAAGGCTTTAAGTAATTATAACTAATTTTATAAGACACTGTTTGATATTTAAATTTCATATTATCAATTTTTTGAAGAATTGGACACGAGCCTATCACACTTGTCCAAGGTAAATTGGCGGAGCAATCGGACTCGGAATAAATGCCTGTTAGCCATTTTTATACTGATGCTTGTAATAGTATAACCTCTCCTTTTTTAATTAATTTCGTTTGTGTTTCGATCGCGCTTATACTAAAAATGTATGCTCAAGTCGAATTCTTTTCTTTTCTTATCTTAAAACTAAATTCATATTCAGTCCGTTTAGAGCCTTTGAAATGAGCATACTCATAATGTGGCTTATTCGACCACCTTTCTCGCCACGACCTCACCACAAGGGCACTGGCGATGCGAAGCGAGGAAATGGAAGTAGGACTCGCGCAGGTCAGGGTTCGATTCTTTATTCTTTAGAAATTTAATATTGAATTTAACTGTAAATTAACTATACGTGCAATGGAATGTAGTTTATTAACAGTTTTAGATTCAGATTAAATAAAATTATTACTGGCTACAGGTCTTCCCATTTTTGGAGGAATGGACACTAACCCACAATCCTAGTCCAAGGGACATGTGGACTCGAAATAAATACTCACAGGTCATACATATTTATATTTATCCTTTTTATTTTTCTCATCAGTAGTTCGACGTATATTTTTTATGCCCAGTAATTCGGCACTACAATTGCAACAGCGTTCACCTCGATAAGGTCTTGGAATGTGGAGGTGTTAGGGAACAGTGAGCATTTGAGTAGATATTTATCCTGATACGCGAATAGAACGCACAAACATTATTTCGAAGCGATTGCTTTCCCAATGAGCCAATTAGATCGGCAAAGTTTAAATATAATCTTATTAAATTTCACGCTACTTAAAAACACAAGGCTAATTGGGAAATCGCCGCTCTAAGTAAGCAAATCCTTTTCAGATGAATTTCAAAATTGACCACTTTTTGTGTTCAGTCTAACATTTCAGTGTCGTCAGTGGATAATTGGGTGTTTTGATACGGTTGCCGGGTTGCGCAGGCGTACCGGATAGGAAGGCAAACGAGCAGGCGTGTTACCTGTTGGAAATCAATCAACACCGCCCATAGACATCTACAGCGCTATGAGCAATGTAGGCTTATTTTTTGTATTCGGAAACACCGAAAGAGTATTCTAGAGACACCTGAAGAATTTATTGATGGCTATTTTAGGCATATTTTTGTGAATATTACCTACGAGAATAATGTCAATAAGGTTTTTTCAGCAGAGAACGTAATGGAGCCAGATGACCCCTATTCATCTGGTGGTAAGTGATCACCATTAGATAGACAACTGCAACGTCAGATGCGACACAAAAGTGTTAGGGGCCTTTTGTGGTCACACGCGGACGTCTCTTGAATATTGAACATATTTTTCCATCATATAGAAAGACCGGCAACGCTTCCGTGATTGCTGAGGTGTCGTGGTTATCTATGGGCGGCGTTGATTGTTTTCCATCAGGCGGCACGCTTGCTCGTTTGCCCTCCTATTCCATTAAAAAGACCATATTCACGATCTAAATTGGTTAGAAGTGAAGTTACTTTCACACTCAATAGTTACGAGTTCGATTCTCGCATCATGACAATTATTTGGATGACCACGCATGGCCAAGTGGATAGGCACTTGGCCAAGCGTGGTGTGTTAATGTACATCCCCCAGAATTCGGGAGAATCTGTACGCAAGAGTGTGGGGAGAACATATGGAGTTATAAAGAAATATGTGCATTATTTTTATTAATAAACATATTATCATACCCAATCGCTGAAAAAGTTTTACTAGCTACATGTATGAAAATATTCAAATAAAAAAAACCTAATAAAATTACGCTGAATAATTCCCGGCTTGGAATAAATCATTTTTGTCGTGTTACGCCTTGATGAAATATTGGCCATTTCAACAAAACCTTCTATGGACTTTTGAAGTCAACTTCAAAATCACGCAACATGCATTAATGTAATTTCATTCATACACATTAAACGATCTATATTTTACAAAACGCCATCAGAATTAAACAAAATAACGGATAATAACAGGAGATAATAAACATGAAATAAAAACACAACGCCACTGTTGTTAATTGGTGGGAGAAATCCCTAAAAACTATAATCTATCACTTTTCGGTTGTCTTCCATAGAGTCTACTATACCTGAAGATGCCTCGTGTTGGGGCGAAATACGTGTCGTTTACGAGATAGAAAAGTGGTAGTGTGTGTTTGGTGTTGTGTATAGTGGTTGGTGGGTAGAGAATTGATGGCCGATTTTCGGTAAGTTTTTGGTTTAAGTTCCAAATAAATCCACTTCATCCAGCAGAAAAACACACATTATTAATTTTCCGTTATTGTTTTGCTTATCGCGGATCTTAGCTAAGTAAAACTTTTGACTGTCCACATAACTATAATATACTCTAATCCTATGCATGTCTTAGAAATAGCCATGGATATCTCTGTTGCCCAATAAAACTTTCTGGTATGTAGTAAACGTAAGAATTGGTGATTATATGTTGAACACGTATTGGCAATTAAAAACCCCTTGCACACCACCATTCACGATTGTTTGCCAGGCTTTTTTGAACCTTATTGAAGCGTCAATCTGGTATGAAGTGTGAACTGACTAAAACATAGTCGCATGTCACATAATAATTCTTGAGTGGAATAACAAAACGTTTCTAATCCAGTCCAAGATCAAATCCGAAGGTTTCGCGGTTAGATGAAATTGTTTTTTTTTTAATATTTTGCGTAATTACAGTAATGGTCGCCGTATACGGCGTCGACTACGTTGTAATATCCCGTTATTGAATTGCTTTTTAGTGGCATAACTTCCGCAAAGTTATGTCATAACAGTTTTTTAAGTGTCGTTTTGTAGTTAAAATAACCTCAAAACTTATACTTACTTTTATACCTCGCTGACCCAGTGTGTCTTGTTCAGAACTAGCTGGTGACAGACTTGTGTGGTTTCTTGACGATTCTAGCTTGAAGCCATTTTAAATTACTGATCGCGTATCATGGCAACCGATAGGACTTTGATGTAATCGCATGTGTTTGGCAAAGCAATTTTCTCCCATCTTCTCTAGGTGCACGACGGTATCTATATATCTTTGTCTCTTCGATTATGTCGGCTATTTTGATATTGATTATAGCATTTATTAAAAAAACTTTTACACTAAAAAATGTTTTGTGTTGATAATTGTCGTGAATAAATATACGAAAACTGGCAGTATAGAAAGTATTGTAAGATTAAGAAAGAAAATTTTATTTGCTGGTCCTTAATGTTACATTAATTCGCATAAATAGGAATAAAAAATAAATTCAGCAATATACTTATATGAATTTCAGTACGTGTAGAAATAAAATGAAAACAAAGTGTATATAAAAAGAATAGAAAATTTTACATAGTTTAAAATAATAAAAAATAAAAAAGCAAGCCTGTAAACTTCTTGAAGGCCAACAAAGTTTCTATAACGCCTTTGATGTTACAAGTCTCTATGGAAGGTTTTATTTGCTTTCCATCACGCTAAATATTTACTCGTTTACCTTTTCATCCATTAAAAAATAACCACTTGTCATATAATTGCCTACGGTGTAATATTTCCTTTTGTACCAAACTCAAATAAATGAACTGCTATATAATATTGTAGTTTGTCTAATCTAATGTAAAACTATGTATATTTGATAAATAGTTATGAATGAAGAATATCATGATTACACGTCATTTTATAGTCACGTCTTTAAAAAGATAAGTTTCGCTCCAATTCAAAGATTTGATTGTACGCAATACCCCGCGTGAATGGACAACAAAGTTTTCGGTTAGCGTGTTTGTACGAGACAGTCGCACGTAGGAAAACTTATTTTACGAGCTGGTGATAAGATTCAATTTATTCTCACTTTTACTTTACACAAACGCGTATAATGCTTTTCATGACTATGGGAACGAAAGGCTTGGCGGATTTCGAGAATTCGATCGAATTTTCGGCGATTGTTTCGACATTGGCAATTTTGTAAGGTCTATTCTCAACATAATGGCGTTTTTGATCGTTCCTTACACAATTCAGTCACAAACGTTTTGATTTACGTCGCATAACAAGCTTGTGGCGAAATACCTTTCATGGAAAGTTATGATTATGAGGTTAGCATAAGATATTTTCGCGATCAATTTATTCATATATTATATTATAGTTAAGAGAATTCACGACACTCAAACTTATTTCGCTAAGATCCGCGAACACAAATACAAAAAAAAATGTGTGTTTGCGAAGTTAAGTTACTTACAACGAAAGTAAGTTTGACTGTGCATCTTTGTAATAGATTTTCGGCAAAGTAACGCCTGACTCCACCAATTTTATAAAAATTCATTCCCATGTTTATGACTGTAACTAATTCTGGGAATTTAAGAGAAAATTGATCAATGGAGTTAAAATACTTTACTTTGCGAAAATCCATTATTCAGATGGAGAAACAAAGACTACCTTACTAAGATTCGCGAGAAAACAAATCCGAAAAATAATCTTTTGTATGTATATACTTGTTCGATTGCACACAACTCTCAACTAGATGGACTAATTTGATAAAGTCCGTCACTCACACTTCCATCCGTGAATGCTCACAAGAGGCCAAGAACAGAAAGAAATGGAGTCGCATCGTGAGACTGGCGACACAAGACTCGGAACCATGACCACTCTATGCTAAGATTGAGTAGAATGTATACAATGCTAGTTTAAAAGAATATTCTTCACTGATTATATCAAAGTATTTGTTGACTCTCTATTTAAGAGAAAACTGTTGAGTTCTTAATAAAATAATTTAGTTTTAAATAAAATAATTGACGACCGATTGGCTCAATGGCGGAGCCCTTCGCCCGCGGAAGCAATGGTCGCGGGTTCGATCCCCGCATCGGAATAAATATATGTATGGATTTATAAATATTTATTCCGAGCCTGGTAACCCCCCTAATCCGCATTTTCTTTCCTATCTTCACTATCCTTTCCTTTCCTTCTCTATCCTTTCCTTTCCTCTCCACCAATCCCCGGTCTGCCGTGCCAATGAATGCATGGCTAAGGGAGAGCTTAGTCGCAAGCGTGCCGACCGTCCCTGGATCGGGCTACCCTGGTACGCCACTCTTCACGTCCTGATTCTCACGAGGGCGAGAAGCGACCAATGGAGAGCCGTTTCGCTACAATGAATGGTAGCGGATGGAGCTCTGTGGTCTCTGCCAAACCCTGCGGGGGATAGGCTTGAATATATAAAAAAAATAATTGATGTTAACTCATGTTTCAACATACACTGACTGGTATTCATCCGCATTACACACATCCTCTGTTTATTGCAACAAACGAAAGTTGTCCGTGAGGTTTCACAGGACGCATTTACACTTTGTTGGGAAGACAGTATCGTTTATCTAAGAGAAAACATTTAATTGCTCGCCGTCTCTTTATTCGTGCTTATACCCATGTTTGTAAACGGAAAAGACACATTCTGTACTTTCCTCGTATTCAATGTTATTGACGATGGTTCGACTCAGTGTTTACATACAACGTATATAAATTTTTCCAGTTGGATCGTAGTTTGGCTTTTTCTCTCCAGCTCCTCACACAGATTGCCTGCTTTGTCGTCCTCGACTCCATATAACTGAGCTTAGGCCTTCCGTGGCTTCTACGACCATCTTTGGTTTTGGTTTTCTGTCGAGTAGGTGTTTGGGTCGTCCAATTTTGATGGTTTTAAAGACGTTCGACTCGACGACGAGGACCAACCTGCCGTTAACCTCGCGGACGATATTTTCTTTTATTGCTAAGATGGACGTCGGGTTTGTTTCACAGATTTTACTTTTGAGGGGTACCCCCACAGAAGACCCCCACCCTCGATACACCGGTACACTCGACCTGGTTAGTCAGGGGATATCGCCGACTGGACTTATTTAATTTGTTATGACGTAACGTAAGAAATGACGAAGAAGCTCCATAGCCTCTCTAATAGTGTGAGGCGTTGCGCCGTTGTGTTGACACCATGTGCGTGAACTGAAGGCAGGATGGTCTTTCAATTGATCGATATGGATGGTCTTTTTATAAAAAAAATGTAAATACATTAGTGGTTGGAAGGATTTTTCTCAGTTATCAAACTGGGTAAATCAAATGATGATCGCAAGTAGCTAACAAAAATGATTTAGCAAAGTAACCTCTATTTCATAAATGATAAGCCTCATTTTAATATAAACTAAATTTTCCAATCTCGTTATAAATAAACCAAACATTTCAAGGGTATTGGACTTTTGTTGTTTACTTCAGCAAGCTTCACAGAAGCAGAATCTTTTGTTTAAAGTACCACATCTCCCGTGTTAGGACAAATACCTTTCTTAAGCAAATGATAAAAGAGTAAATTGCCCAACATTGCACTTGTTTGTACACGTCGAGAACAAACAGCCATAGGGAACAATGCCAATCATATGGTGACCCACCCCGCTTCCCCACAACGATTTTCTCGGTGAAATCGAAGAGACATACGGAGGTCTCCTTAAACTGGTGCCTGCATACTGACAGATCCTTTCCAATGTCCGTGAAAAGCAACCCGGCGACGGCCAAAGACCTCTAAAGTTTATTTTTTTACGATAACCCTGTATTTATTTCTTGGTTCACGCAAAAAGTCTTAAATCATTACAATTGACTTTGAAATATCAATACAATCAAGATCAAAAATTGATTCGTCATCCAAAATGTTGACCGTTCAAATTTATAGTCGCCTAGTTAGGTATATATATTTCAATAACATTTTTTGCACAAAACATTCAATTTATTAAGGTAAAAAAAAAACTCAGCCCGCCTGCACTTTTCGATATTGTGAAGTGACCTTTAGTGATTTGAAAAGTAGGTACAGAATGTTTATTTTCGGAGTGTTCGCTTTGTGGGAAAACGATAATGGGTTCGTTACCCGCATTAGGATAAATATTTGTATGGTCTAAAACAGGGGTGGCTAACCGGTCGATCGTGGTTACTACACCATGTGTAATGTAGTGGAACCGTATTGTTGGAAGGAATTTACTACACGTTCATTTATTACATCTTTTTTACAGATACCGAAGATCCCGAAATAAAAACCTAAACAGATATTAAATTTAACTTAAAAAACAAAAACATAATTTTTATATATTGCTAAGGCATATCTTTAAATGTTTGTGTTATCTGTCTTAATAAAATAATAAATTAAAAAGTAGTTGAATACTGTTGGACTTAACCCGCTAACTTACATCAGTGACGTTATGTTTTTATTTAATTTTTATCATCTTATATTATTATCAGTTATATTGTTTAATTATTGTGGCGTATTATACAATATAGTTCGATTAAGGTGTTTAAGTGAAGTGATATGAAATAAACGCGTATATCGTGACATGATGAAGTCCAATCCATAGGTTTTGGTAAAATGTGGCTACTTTATTTATTTTTTAGTTGGTAGTAAAGTTAGTAAGATATCGTTCGGTGAAATCTTGGTCATCGACAATACGAATTGCCTTGACGTATGCGGTCAAGAGAAAGAAGCTGATACTGCCCAAGTGCCATAGCCCAGAGATGAGAACAGCATTCCATGTGGGGCCTGACTTGTACCTTATAAAGTTAGAAGCGATGAGACGGTATGAAATACTGTCTCGCCCTACAGTACTTCTTCTAGTGTAGCTTCTTAGATACCAGTTATGATATGTCAGATATATGCCAGTATTCTTATGCCAGTGTCATGTAAAGTAAAGAAATATAAATAGAAAAACTTGATTTATGACACCTTTTTTACAATAATTAATTTTTGCTTAAAACCTTAACAATATTATAATATACAAAAAAGCAAACAAAACAAAAAGAAAATAATTTTAGTCAAAGAAGTGTCATGCACCTTGCACTGGTTTTCAGCAAGAACCAACGTGGTTAGGTCGCGGACCACAGTGACGACATTCATATTGACACACACATACATACATCCATCTATATACTACTAGTCATTCTCATATACACATACACAGATACACATACAATACAATAAAATGAAAAACAACAAAAATAACTATAACAATAACTATGATACCAATAAATATCTTAAAATGTACTACTAGTCAGCTTTATCAAGTTAACAATTTAGTTGTTTATGTGCGTAACGTGTAGTGGTGTGAAATCAGAGACAATGTCTCGCTCGGTACTTACCTACATTGCTCATTGCAACTATCCGATTATGAAAGCCGGCTGCGATACGTCGCCCGCGGTTTCTGTCCAGCAGGAAGTCGTTACGAGATAAATTGTGACCGATACAGATTTAGAACAGCTGTATTGATACTCTTTTGATCAACGAAAATAGTTTTGCAAGAATGGCTTACAATATACAATGGATAAGGCGAGGTTATATACGAAATGCATATTGCATGTTTATTCTTGCATCATTTGAGATAAAGGTCTTTAATTAAATATCTAATTGTAAACATGTTGATCTTTATAATGAGTCGATTGAATCCGAATTTGTTAATAGAATAAGAAATATTGCAATTGTTTAAAATATTACAAAACTGGTACATTGGTATCACCAAACATTTATTCATGAAATAAATACAACATGGATTCATGAAAAAGTTGAACTTCTCCTGTCACCTCAGTCGCGATATGATTTTATTTTATTTTGATAACTCATGTTAATATTAATGTTATTTAATTCTGGTGGCGTATTGTACAATATAGTTCGATTAAGGTGTATAAGACCAACTTTTTAATCTCGCTGGAGATAAAGAATAATATTTGGAGCTGACCGCCAACTTTCACTAGTTAGATAGGCATTCTAAGACGAAGAAGGGGTAGTAGATTGAAATGAAATAAATGCGTTTAGTTGATTATACGAGATGTTTATAGTTTTCCGATATTCCTACATTATACTGATATTATATTGTAGAATTGATTTTTTTCGGTTGTCTTCCGTAGAGTCTACTATACCTGAAGATGCCTCGTGTTGGGGCGAAACACGTGTCGTTTACAAGATGGAAAAGTGGTAGTGTTTGGTGTTGTGTATAGTGGTTGGTGGGTGGAGAGTTCATGGCCGATTTTCAGTAGGTTTTTGGTTTAAGTTTCAAATAAATCCACTTCATCCAGCAGGAAAACTCACATTATTAATTTTATGTTATTGTTTTGCTTGTCGCGGATCTTAGCTAAGTAAAACTTTTGACTGTCCACATAGTGATGGTTTTTGGCAAAGTAACGCCTGACTCCATTAATAATCTTGTAGCATTGAGTTAAATAGGTCGTAAATAAAGTATGTTGGACTTCCAGATACAGGTCATGAATTTGTTTTGGCGTATACAGTTTGACCTGTTTGAAATATTTATTGATTTTATTAGTACGATCCTGTTAATTTGTTAGTTTTGACATTTATCATGGCATTGATAAAAATGTCTTTGGGCTACAACTTAGATACAATTATCGATACAAATCTAATATTAAAGTACCTACATTTGTTTGCAAAATATACACCTGGTTTCAGACATGATTGAAATTTTATTTGTTTGTTTAAAACACAAAGAAACGTTAAAAAGTATCTTAGATGTGATGTTAAACGTCCAAGGGAGAGCTTTGAAAACTGACCATAGAAGAAGTACTGTGAGGTGATGGTGAGAGATAAAAAATAGATAATTTTAAATCAAATAATCAAACCAAATGGGAAAGAAAAGAGAGAATTAAAAGACTATTTATTATAGTGCGATAATTTCCTTAAGATGATTTGAAATAGATAAAAAGAGAGATTAAGGTAAATCAAAAATGAAATGGTTTTATGGAGCAAGTGGTAGAAATGATCGAGGTGGCAGCTTCTGCTTGAAGATAAAACCAATCTGTGACCCGTTATCTGCTCGTCAAGCATGTAACATCCTTAATTTTGAGGTAGGCATTTAATTAATTGTAAATTATCGCAAGCTGATTGTGTGGTGTTACTAAATGAAATATTGGAGAGGACACTCGTATACGTGAAGGTATGGTATTTAATTTTTAGGAACAGAAAACAGAGAGACTTATGCCGTCGGCATAATTATCAGATATCATAAGTTCAAATGATTTAAAAATATATATTTATTTTCATAATTTGAAAATTTTTATAAAACCATTCTTAATTTAAGTATAAAAGAGATATTTTTTAAAATACATGCTAAGTACTTCATTGGACACGCTTTATGTTCTCATTAAAATTGAGAAGAGAAAAAATGTTTTGTTTTGGAGTTACCAACTCTGATAATTAGGCCAACGATAGACCTCTTTAGTAGGTTTTGATAATTTTCTAAGGCATAGTTATATGTGAGATAATAATAATTAATTAAGTATTATATAATAACAATAACTTACATTCCTATTCATTCAATGTTTATATTGTGGGTTTGTGTGTATTTGCTTAAGATTATTGTCAAAGTAGCCTTGATTAAAAAAACTACACGCCTGTATACGCAAGGATTGTTATGTCGACGTGTTCAAATTGTTTTGACCTTGACCTCAATACCAAGAAACTACGGAAGTATGGCGTTAACAAAATTACAAGCTTCCTACATCCGCGTGTCATGATCTTGTCAATTTTATCGAACTTTCTTTCAATGGATTGTAAAGACACGACCTTAGTAGCTATGCGGAATAAAATCCTAGACATTGTCTAAGGAACAATCTCGTTCGGCCTCGTATTGGCCATAGACTAAACAATTGCCAAAAAATATCAACATGATTATCTGTGGCCCTGGTAGAACGTATCAAATGACGGTACGTGAAAAATGTTGAGAAGACAATAGGAATGAAGGGGTTAGATACATTAATGTGATTTTTAATTGTTTATATGAGCGGTATAAAATGAGTTAAAATGTAAAAACAAGCATTGAAAATTTTTGTTTATTTCATAACTTTTCACTATCATGTTATTTGAATTATACTTTCAATTAATTCAAAAGTATAATTTAACATCTATAAAAAAAAACCAATTGTCTATTGACACGAATTATACGGTGTTTTTTATCGTCACACAAAAAGTTTCTAAGTACACTATTTTCTTTATAAGTACATATGATGACTTTGTCGACATGTCTGCCCTTTACCCAGTAACACAAATAGAGGCGCGTTCGCAAAAACCTTTACAACATTTTAAACTTATCTTTCAAGCGATTTTAATCTATTTAACTTTTTAATAAGATTCAATTTAAAACGCCGATCAGAGTCATATACGTTAAATTCTGTTTAGAGTTGACATTGGGCGCGATTGTAGACAAAGCGTGAATCGAATCGTAATTTGCACTTTTGTTGATAATTTTGATTTACTGCTTTAAGTCAATTGTGGTTAATTTCATTTTCGAACTTACGCAAGCCAAGCTTTATATACACCAAACACGATTAATCTTAATAGATCTATCTCAACTATATCATGCTGAAGAACGTGTCCACTCTTTCTTTCTTTCACACATACAAAACTCAAAACAACACACACGCACACATACAAATAAAGAGAGAGAGAAAGTAAAAAGTCTTTCCTCTTCCGTTTGTCGCTCAGCATGCGTTAACTTAGACTTGTTATTAACTTAATCAATCTATATATTTTTTCTAGATTTTCTAGGTTTAGTGCCAAAAACAAAATCAACAAATTTGCAATCGATAGATGTCATTGAAATTAAGATTTAAGTAGCATCGTTGTTTTATTTATCGGTTGTAACATCGGTTTGTAATATTTTAAGTCTATGTCTTGTGCTAATGTTCATTGTCTTTTAATAAAATAAAAAAAGGCCAATTAAATAATATACTTATAATATATAAATACTGTGTAATGAAAAAAAGAATGATACAAAAGAAATTAGGAAAGACGCCGCTGAATCAAACGAAGCAAGTTTCGAAGTGATGTGTGCATACAAAATGCGCACGAACAATGCAAGCGCTATATAAGTGTTTGTATATATAATAAATCACGATCAATGATCCAGAAACGAAAACCTATTACACATACTACTCACGCGTCAGTCACGTAACGTTCCTTCCCGCTTCCGACAAGTCCAGCGGTCGCAACGACATCACAATACATTACGTCACGCAATACAGAGTATATAATAACAGAGCTGAAATTTTGCTTTTAATTCTATAAGAACCTTAGACTACTTTATCTGGCAGCATCTTTTGCAAGCCTATTCGAAGCGCCACTGCAGACAATTTCAAACTATATTTAACATTTTGATCAAATTATAATCTGTTTATTTATTTCTGCATTACCAGTGGCTTTCAGCAGACCTCTACAGGAGATTTTACTGTACCGGAACGTTTTTCTGGTTGTTTGTGAGACTATAATGTTTAATTTATGACACACTAGTGTATTGTAAAAGGCTATCTCTATGTCTATCATCAATAGTACACATTGTAAGTTGTGGTTTTTATTTGTAAATGGTCGCGCAGATAACTACCGTTGAAGTTCGTATAAATCCCACAGAAAACCGGCGCCTGAATGATAGCTTAGCTAGCGCGCTTCGCACGGTGAGCGGCCTAAATTCCGGAGGCCTAACACCCTCCCCTCATATTGAGTTGTAGTGTGGAAAGATAGGCTTGGGTATATTATGCTCGATTAAAAGTTTTTGCTTGCGGTGGCATCGTGTGGATTTGAATTGGTGCTAGCCACTCTGCGCACTTTATTACGTGATAATTTTTTTTTTAAAAGTTATTGTATTTCAATAAAATAGTAATAAGAACACTTATATTTCTCCCTTTTTATAAAGCTTTTTGTAGTACCTACATTTTAGGTATAAGATCCCAAACTGTTTTTTGTAAATTTTAATTTTAAAAAGAAATGTAAAATGTTTTAAAACTTACAGTTGAAAGTTATATCAATGACGTTGTTCCTGTTTCATTGTTATGATCTCATATCATTATCAGTTATATTGTTTAATTATTGTTGCGTATTATTCAATATAATTTGTAAGGGCAGGGTATTAGAAAAGTGAAATCAATGCGTGTCACGGGTCTTTTAACTCGACTGCAAAAGTCCATGAAGGTTTTGTGAGAATAGCCACCATTTTAACTTTTATTACTTGACACTATATTTATTTATTGCATTATATTTATTGCTAATTGCCATCGAAGAAAAAGGAAATGTAACATTCATACAATATGATTTTTTCTTTTATCGGGTTACAATCCAGTTTCTACATGTTAGTTGTATTTACTGTGCTTATTAATTTAATGCATCGAGCATCTGGTGGCCCAACCCAATGTAATAGGAGTGACTAAGGCTCATCGACTTTATTGACTGGGCCACGTTGAGAGGATGGGGGAGGATTGCGCAGTCAAGAGAGCGTATGTGGGGCGCCCAACTGGACGACGTCCTGTGGGGCCCCCCAGGTACCGCTGGGGAGACATGATCGAGGATGACTTGCGCAACCTTCAAATCTGCAACTGGCAGGCGGTGACGCAGGATAGGACACAGTAGCGTAAGATCTGTTTAGAGGCAGAGATCTATTGTATTTTGGGACGCTGCGCCAACAAAGTTAATTAGTTAGTTTATTATAAAATTTTAATGCAAATGTTGTAATGTACTATATTACACAATAAATTGGCAAACCTGTTACTGACATAATCGTTGGCAGAACGTCAAAAGAAATCGCACGCTACTTTAATACAGAATTAATTTGAATCGAATTTATTTACTGATTGAGTATTGGGGTGTCTGTGTCTAATACTTTATCTGCCAAATAATTCTACCGACTATATTGTCACATTCTTCTTTTCACCATTTTTTCCTGCTCCTCTTTCTTCTTCGACTAGCGACCCTCAGCCCAACTTCTTTTCTGGTGATTTTCATCTAATTTTAATGTACCAATATGGTGGAATGGATAAAAGGATAAGGTCTATTGTCGCCTGGCGGCATTCTTTTGTATGATCTGTGTTTTTTTTTCATTCTGATCTGCTCAATCTGTCTGCAATAAAAATAACAGTGACATTTATTGTTGCAATCGGTATCTAATTTGTTTTTAATTCTTAAATGTTACGACCCCTATAAAACACTGTTTGATGAACAATAATCGTGACACATGTTTATAGTTCTGTGAAAAGGCAACATGTGTTTGTGTGATGTTCAATTCACTAAATACACTTCCTTTATTGTTAGTTATTCATTTATTGTTGATTGGCCATTTTTTTGAAGATTCGTCGTATTTTATAGATTTTGGCGCTTATGATATAGTGGAAAGTATTGAAGTGAGCTACATTTTTGATATTTTTTATTGAATAAAGAGCTAGTAGCCAGTCTTACATTATTTTTTATTAATTTTATCCGTACTGATTCTGATATGGCGACCTGTTCTAGAAAAATTCCATTAGTCGATAAGTTGCTGTACGCAAGCACAGAAGACTTCTCCTTTCGAATCCTCCTTTACTCAAAAAAATAACATTTTTCAATGCGATCGAAAACAATTTGGATGCAGTGATATTGAAACGCAATAGAAATACGCAAATTACATCCGATTTTTGTTTCTTTAATCATCAGATTTAATTTCAGCCAGGAGTTTAATCTTACCACTTAAGCATGTGTTTCTTTGTTCAATTAAAACCACGATATATAATAGTATATGTATAATCCTAAAATAGAGCTATAAAATACATATCTTTTTTTAATGATCTAGGATTTACATAAAATAATTTCGTAAATAACAATAATACTACACTTAAGTCTACTAAACATCCATTCACATGGTTTCTCACTTAAAATGCCTATTTGAACAAAAATAACAAGCGCGTGGAACTATTCAAACAATACAGAATAACGACGTCAATTCATAAAGTGCATTAGGTACGATTTTAATTAAAGTAAAAAGTAATTAACAAGAATTACGTTTGTGACATCACAGCATTATGTCCGCATTGCGAGAGGCGAAAACGAAAGTGGGATCTATAGAGAACGAAAGTGGAAGGGAAGTGTGCCGGCGTGGGCGTAGCTAGGCTGCTTACACACTATCGACTTTTTATTTTAAGACACATTAAAATATTTATACATAAAAAGCTGATATATGTACATCAAAAATTAACGCTTGTATATTTGTTTTTTTACCCGTTTGCTTATTTGCCTATTTATTTCACATAAAAGTTCGTTTAAAAAAAAATTTTAAATTAAGATTATTATTATTATTAATTCTCTCTATATGTCTTTAGTGTAGTGGTGCATTCATAAATGTATCGCTAATGCATTAAAACCTTTTTAATATAAAAGGTTTTATATATATTACATTTTTTGACATTCGTAATATTGAAATTTAAAATGAAAAAGAAGTAAACTGTTATAAAACAAAAGGTATTAATTAGTTCGACAAACGTCATTCAATAGACATGTCCCCCTTCTGGCATAAAAATTGAAATTATATATATTAAAATATAATATGTAAATTAATAAAGGGAAAGTACCACACTCCCGCAGAAAACCGGCGTCTGAGTGGTAGCTTAGCTACCGCGCTTCGTCCGGTGAGCGGTCTGAGTTCCGGAGGCCCTACAACCTCCCCCTCCCACTCCCGTTCCCCCTCCCACTACCATTGCCCCTTCCCATCCCCGTTCCTCCTCCCACACCCATAATGTCCCTTTCCTTAAACGTCGGCAACGCTTCCGCACTGCCTATTTGCGCTGCGGATGTCTATGGGCGGCGCTGATTGCTTTCCATCAGGTGACACGCCTGCTCGTTTGCCCTCCATCCCATAAAAAAATACAAAAGAATAGAAGATTAATTTAATATCATTTTGAAGAATTTTATTTGAAGAAACCCCCTAAAGATCCCGGGTGTGGTTGTAAGCAGTACGGCGGGCACGCTATATTACTCCTTACACTTTCTTTTAATTGATCTGTAAACTGTCTCTTTTCCTTCTCTCTTCATAATTTTTAGAATAAAATTTTCATAAACGTCTTTATTTTTTCAAAATGGATTTACGAAGTATTCTATTTAAAATCAATACTAAAAGTATTATGCACCGCTTCGAAAACATAATGGCGCTCTGAGAAAGAAGAAACGACGCAAGCCGATTGATAATTTTAGTAATCGACACTAAATAATAAGGTTTATCTTTTTATTAACAAAAATATGATATCCATATTCTTTTAATACATGAAGTAATACTTAATTATATTACTGGTTAACATTTTATGGCTAATTTGAATATTTTTCGAATATTATATTAGGTAATATTTCTTTTTTTTTGCTTTATATTAAATACTCTACTAGTTTTAATCTAATAGAATTCCTATTTATTCCTCGCATCGGGATAAATATGTATATACATATATGACTTGTATTTATTTTGAGTCTAGGGTGTTTTAACAATCCGTTTTGGACAAATGTGGTGGATTAGTGTCGATTCCTTTATTCCACTCATTAGTGGCGTGGTGTTGGTGGCTTAAAATTTATTCCTATATAAATATGAAGGCCCAGTATCCAGTATTGGAACAAATATAACATATAGGTTGTAAAAAAAAATATTGAACTGCGTACTACTACTACACTGTAAGAACGGAATGTGTATGTATTTGTCGCTCGTTTGTTGGGACCCTTAATATCATTTGAACCACATACTCCGCAGGTTTCGTGTTATTACGTGTTAAGTGTCCTAGATTTACGTGACCAAGTCACTGTTACAGCGTATTATATAGATGATAACCTCCAGTGCCACAATATTAAAGAGAACATGTTACGTGACCAGAAACTTTTTCTTAATATGGTGACAGACCAACAGATTTTTCTAAGTATTACATTTTTAATGATATGAAGTTAAAAATTAAGTATAATAAGTCTGTAGCATGAATGGGCCGGCTCGCCCGGGGAAGTACCACACTCCTGCAGAAAACTGTGCGTCTGAGTGGTAGCTTAGCTACCCGGCTTCGTATGGTGAGCGGCCTAAGTTCCCTACCCCTCCCCATCTCCCTTCCACTCTCACTTCCATAATGACACTTTCCTTAAAGCCGGCAACGCTTCCACACTGCCTATGGCCCTGCGGATGTCTATGGGCGGAGTTGATTCCTTTCCATCAGGTGACACGTCTGCTCGTTTGCCTTCCTATCCCATAAATAAAACGCAAATACTTTTCTAAAAATTTAAGTGCAAAATATATTATAAGTCCCTCTAAATATCCATATATTTTTTATTATAAACTTATTTTCATACTTATTTCCAATATTATTATTAATTCCAGCAGAATTAAATTTTAATTATATTTATAATTTAATCAATATTGTTTTTATTATATATATAATACTATAACAAGTACAAAATTTCTTCCTTGTTATCTAAATAAGCTAATAATAATAATAATACGTTTGCCTTATAATCCCATAAAAAATAAAAACAATATGTACGTATCATGCGATATAGTATACATCGCTTTTTTACCAAAACATTTTATATTTTTCTTTTTAAACCACAAACAACGTAGTAAAATAACCCGAACTCATACTACTGACCATAAATTTCTTTAAGAAATAATAAAAACATACGATACAATCAAGACATTTTAATTATCTTAGTAAGACGTTCAAAACAGTTTTAATGGTATACTTTTATGCATCATCATTAGCGTATATATAATACTTGCTTATCGAATACTTACATACATACATACATATAGTCACGCCTGTCTCCTTCTAGGGTTATGCAGAGACCACAGATCTCCATCTGCTACGATCCCGACACACCTTCCTTGCTTCCTTTACACTCATGCATCTTTTCATCCATCCTTTCTCTCACATTCATCGTCGTGAAATGACTCTCAGTTGGTCGCTTTTCGCCCACGTGGGAATCAATACGTGGCGGGTGGCTAAACACGTCGCCGTCATTTTTTAACGAATTATGTATATTAAGATTCGTCAAAGTCAATCACACGAGCCGCAAGGGAGGATGGCGGTCAGCCCCAGCAGAGCCCTGCATGCGGTAAGGCACTATAGTACCCGGGGGAGCCCGATCCCGGGACGGTCGGCACGCTTGCGACCAAGCTCGCCCCTAGCCACGCATCCTTTGGCACGGCAGACCGTGGATTGGCGGGTACAATACTTATATGATATTTTTACGCAATATATATAAACGTGATACAAAACAAAAAATATTAACGTTTCAGAGAAATATGTTCTAAAATATATTTCGCACGTGCCGTGTCTGACACAAGGGGCGACACATAATCTAGGCCCAAAACTAGAGTTCAACGATAATTGAGATTTCATGTCTTTGAATGCAATGGGAGAGTAGTCATCTCAGAGGAAGTTCAAGTGAAATGAAGCTCAACCGATAATGGGAGCATATGTATATGTATATATAATGTAAGATCAATCTAATCTGAGGTTAAATTACAAAAAACTGGAGAAAGGATAGATTCTAGTGTAAAAGGTCAAAAGCCAATTGCTTTTGTTTAAAAGACCAGACGAAATCCTTGATCGGGTTGACCCTGTGCAAAAATTAAACGAGAGTAGGAAGAAAAACGTACCGCTGTATAAAACGTACAATATAATAATGGAAACATATGTCAACAAAATAAATATCAAAAAAAAATTAAATAAATTTTTGCTAAATGTAATAATAGGCGTTTTGTACGGAAGTCTGTAACCGGATAAACTAAATAGACAATTAAAACTAGACTCTGTCGCCTACGAGTTGAATTTCAAATTGAACAAAACGTTATTGTATTGTGAAATATTAATTAGCGATTTGGTATGCTTTCAAGACCTTGGACTTGGTTTTAAATAGTGCAACTTTATCAGGTTGATTGAGTAACAATTAAAATGATAAGAGCTGCAGATATTCGAAGGCAAATCCGCTTCGAAAATACCTTTTATAATTATCAAAACTTAAAAACAACAATAGCACAGTCCGTATCTACATTATCGTAGGTTCCTGTCTTACATTGACCTACTGATGGGAACATTATTTTTCTAGTACAAACATTATTGCTAAGTTATAATAGTTAAAAGGAATTCTAGTATTATCGAAAAAAAATTCTAGACTTCTTGAAAAAAATTATGGCTTAAATATTTGAAAAGTAAAAAGGTTACGCACGTTTTATAGATCATTAATACTAGCCTATCAAATAGTGACTCTATATCTAATCCCAGCTCTGCGAAAAGCTCTTAGAAAACTACTAGCTACCCCTTAAGTGTTGTCGTGACGCTTTTTTCATGATTTAAGCGGGGTCCCAATATTGAAAATCCTACCATCGTCAGGTCGCCTTTTCATGAGTTGTCTTAACGCAGTTCTTCTTTATTATTAGGTATAATTATTGTACTAGTGTCAAGTAAAATAATAACAATCTTGAAGAATACGTTCTATTCAGATCGTCACTTTACATCTTGTTAAAATGGTCCTTCTCTGAGAACTTGCTCCATCAGATCCATTTATGCCACAGACAAATATTATGCCATTCTTGACGAAGTATTCGTCTGCAGCGTGGCTCTACCACTATTAGAACTATATTGAATATTATCATACCAGAAGTAATAACAATATATTTGATAGTAATAACAATAAACATGCTTTTAGGAAAATGAAGTACAAACACAAAGTCAATAGCGTTAATAATAGTCCTCAATGAAGCAAGTTATAACCGATACCTTTAAAACAATTATGTAGTTTAAACAAAAAAATAAGAATATTCTCCATTATCCATGGTTCATAACAAGTGACAGTAAATGAAAAGACATAAATAGAGCATTAGCTTATAAAACCGCCAACTTGTATTATTTCCTGCTCAGCAAGCTGTAGTATTTTGCAATGGCCTTTCAAATGTAACAAAGAAAATTATGACAAAAGCAAGTTATTTTAAATTTTCGTGATTGATTAAAAATAAAGAACATTTATTTCTGACAAAGTTTCGTTAGCATTTAAAATGATCTCATGTATATTTTTTTGTATATAATGGCGTAGCGTTGCCCTAGGACTTTAAAAAATTCATTAGAAGGACTCCCGATTGAGAGGCCCATACGTTGTGATCAGGAAAGAACAACAATGATTACGAAAGCTACTCTTTAGTCTTGAAACCTTAGGACCGATGCTGGGCGGCCGCTTTACAACAAGATTAAACGAAATCATATGAATGCTAAAAAAAAACAAGCCTACATATACCTAAAAGGCTGGCAACGCTTCCGCGATTCCTGCGGTGTCGCGGTTGTCTATGGGCGACCTTGATTGCTTTCCATCAGGCGACACGCTTGCTCGTTTGCCGTCCTACCCCATAAAGAAAAAAACCAAATATAAGCCATATAGGAAGAGCGGTCGGACGCGCTTGCAAGTTTGTATTTGCTTTCCGCCCGCGGTAAGCGCCGCTTCGCTTCATGTAACGCATAAAGCGGCGAAGTTGTAGCCTCTGTCTCTTATAAACTACGCATATAATAAGGCCGGTAATGAAACGTTGGAAACCACATCACGAGATTAGAAGTAAAGCTAGTACCGTGCCAAAGGTACGAACAACAGTGAAATCGAGACCTCGGCATAAATTACCAGGAAGATGTGGCAGAACCTTTATAGAAATATAAGAAACATTAGCCCTTTAGCCATATAAAAAAATATGGCAAAACAATATAGACGAAATGAGGGAAGAGACGAAGAGAGAAATGATTTTTTTATTTATGATGTTGATATATTGCGATTTCTTGTTACTCATTGTTGAATTATAAATTACATTGATGCTAAAATGCAAACTTCATAAACCCTCTACGCCTGTCCAAAACGGACTGATGGAATACCCAGACTGGGTATTATTAAACTTGACATTGGCGAAAGATTTTAATTATTTAATTGCAACAATTTAAAATTTAATTATTTATTTACAAGAGATATTGTTTTATAAGGAACTGGTATTAAATTATAACCAGCCATTATAAATTGACGAGACGTTTAAACAATCATTAATTTTTATTATGCATAAACATGACTCTTTATGGTTACTTCTCGATCTTTTTTGCATGGGAATACCTTATTTATAATTTTTTTTTCTTTTGACTATAACTATCAAATATTTCATACATGGCTTTTGTTTAAATAAATTGATAGTGGATCCATTATTATATAAATGCGATTTTTCCCCGCCAATTTAAATCAGTTATTATTTTCAGTTATAAACTACATGTAATTTCAGTGCCGTATTGTTTGTTACATTTCTATTAAAGCGTTTATTATGATAAATACATTTATGTTTTGTTTTTAAACTGCCCCCCCCATAACTCCATCACAAATTTTGTTTTAATGACCACCATTTTATCAAAACGTAAATAAATAACAAGCCCATTTCAAAATACTGTTAATTATTTCACTTGACACTTGCATAATATTGACAATAACACAGAAGATCGAAATACGATTAAATGTTTAAGAGGAATTTTCCCGCCAAAGTTACATCAAGTGATGTTGAGTTTTTATTTCATTTTCATAATTTCATGTTGTCAGTTAACTTTTGTTAAGTTTGATGAAGGCGTAGAAGTGAAATGCAATAAACGCGTGTATTGTGTCTTTTTAACTTGACTGCAAGTCCATTCAAGTTTTGATAGAATGGCCGCCATTTTATCACGACGTATTGTGACAAGTTGAATTTACATTCCAATATACGTTTTATTATTTTACTTGACATTGGAATAATAGTTATAAATAATTTCTGCCAAAGAAAAAGAAAAACACAGTGAATAATGCAATGTTTAATTGCAAAGCGATTATTTATAACTATGTATATAAGTGAGAATGTTAAAGTACGCAACCGTTGATGTTATTCTACAGAACTATTAGATAATACTATTAATATTGCTGTTTTCTAGTATAGGACAGACCATTTCTGCCCATGGATGTCGTACAAGGTGATTTTATGAAACAAATACCATTTGGTAGACATGTGCCTTACCTCAGCATGCAGGGCTCTGCTGGGGCTGACCTCCATCCTCCCTTGCGGCTCGTGGGATTCACTAAGATGAATTTAATATACCTAATTTGTCGAAAATGACGGCGACGTGGTTCGCCACCCGTCACGTCCTGATTCTCACGAGGGCGAAAAGCGACCAATGTCGAGCCGTTTCGCTGCGATGAATGGCAACAGATGGAGCTCTGTGGTCTCTGCCAACCCCTGCGGGGAATAGGCGTGAATGTATATATATATATATATATATATATATATATATATATATATATATATATATATATATATATATAGACATCAGCGTCTACCTGAGAATAAAAACCATTTTCATATTCCCCATGCACCTTCTAAGAGTGGGGATTGAATTTAAAGGGTGCCATTGTGCAGTATTGATTATGATGATTGATGATATTGTTAATAAAATACAGATTTCACAACATTCTTTTATTTACGTGTTACAGGTTACGTGCTATAGGTTATAATAAAAATATTTCGTTAACGTGAGACGTTTTTCCTGCAAATTAACATCATCTAACCATCGTCGCAGCCGCTGTTAAACCATATTAAATGCAATAAAACACCCAAGGTTAAGAGCCCTTTAAAAATTAATGGGCGCTTTTTCGGTTTTAAAGCCACGTTCTTGGCTTTGCAACCGTAATGAATTAAAATTAGCGAGTCGTTTAACCGCTCAGAGGCGGTTAAAAAGAAACATAAAAAGGCAATAAACAATAAACGTAACCTTTCTTTTCGTGTCACAACAAGTGTCTAGGGTTACCGCATTTTTGTATCCAGCACAGATTCGAAACAAAACTATGGGTGACTAATTTGACTTTTATATTTGTTTTACATAGAGATAAATACGTTTCAAACGCAGTCCACCATAGAACTAAAGTTACCAACACCTAAATACCGATAAAATTTGTAGTAGACGAGTTCAAGAGTGGAAATCGCGTCTTGGCAAACGCACCCTACGATAGTCTCCCGTCAAGGTTGAGCGACAATCGAAACAGGGTGGCTGGCAAAATTGAATGCGTGTATCTGAAGACAGAACTAAGCACAAGCCTTATGTCTATCAGTGAGCTATCATTGGCAATCCATGCTACATAAATTCATAAAACTTTCTATAGTACTGCTATATATGTACATACATATAATTGGGAAAATAGCTCATGTTCCTGTCGGTATTTTTGAGAAACATTAAATTACAATAAACTGATTAGCTCATTTACGCGTCATCTGTTTTCATAAAAAGCAAAAATTTTTCATATCTCACAAAATAAATTATAATAAATAAACTATGAAAGCGATAGGCAAGAACTTGTATAATAATACCAAGGCTTATAAAAACGTTATTAAAGTGACTGGGCCAGAGCAAAACTGAAAACAGCTGAATAACTATTAAAAGGTTAAAATTATCTTAGATCGAGTGACATTGAAATTCGTTTATACGTGAGACATGATAACGCTTTATAAAATTAAACTCTATTTTTTTATTGTATAAGAAGGCAAACGAGTAAAAGTTTCGCCTGATGGAAAGCAATCAACGCCGCCCATAATAGACTTCCGCAGCGCCATACGAACGAGTGTCATTATGGGAGTGGGAATGGGAGGGGGGAGGGTGTTGGGCCTTTGGAACTCTCGCTCACCATATGAAGCGCGATAGTTAAGCTACCACTCAGAAGTCGGTTTTCTGCGGAAGTGTGGTACTTCCCCGGGCGAGCCGGCCCATTCATGCTACAGACAAATATTATCCCATTCTTGACTAAGTATTGATCTGCAGCGTGGCCATATCACTATTAAAATAGTGATAAAGATTTTAAGAACGAATAACATTATATTTTTATACCAATAAACATTTATGACCTTAGCCCAATAAGGGAATTCCATATTTTCTTTGCTCTAAAAGGTACGTTAAAACAAATATATTTGAACGTAACCAAGGACAAAGACTAGCGCAACTGTTTACTCACTGACGGAAGCTTTTAACATTCCCTAGCTAATAAGGGTCTTGTGTCAATGTCCTAACCTATTGTTCAAGAACAAATATATTGGAACAACTTGCCTTAAGTTTTACCTCTGTTATGGCATCATCCGGTTTGTTCACCGCTGATTGGTACAGCGCTATCGATTAAACAAATTGGATTCGCTTTCAAATCGATGTGACGTCGACTCATCGATTTGAACTTGATGAAATATAACGTAATTTGTAATTACCGACGAAACGACCGATTGGCTCAGTGGCGGGGCCCTCCGCCCACCGAGTCAATTGTCGCGGGTTTGATTTCCGCATCGGAATAAATATATTCAATATGAATTTATAAATATTTATTCCGAGTCTGGTAACCCCCCAATCCGCATTTCCGTTCCTGCCGTTTCCTTTCTTCTCTATCCTTTCCCTTCCTCTCCGCCAATTCACGGTCTGCCGTGCCAAAGGATGCGTGGCTAAGGGCGAGCTTAGTCGCAAGCGTGCCGAACGATCCCGGGATCAGGCTCCCCCGGGTACTATGGTGCCTTACCTCAGTATGCAGGGCTCTGCTGGGGCTGACCTCTATCTTCTCTTGCAGCTCGTGGGATTCACTAACACGAATTAATATACCTAATTTGTAATTACTATAGTGTAGTATATATTTGTAATTACTTTTTACGTTAGTGTAAGGGACAGTACAAATAACGGATTGTTTATATAATCTATTACATTCCACTTTAGAAACATATTCGTTTGTATGTAAATGCAAGTATAAATGTAAAAACGAGTACCGAAGACAATGACCTGGAGAACAATGGCTGAACCGTGTTTATTAGGTACAATGAAAGGAACTACGATTTCTTAATCAAGGCTCTGTATTATATTGACGCGTATCCCGTACTAAAATGAGTTTCAATTTCTATTTATTAAAGGTTCTTAACCATAGCTTTTGGTATATGTATTTATTTAAAGCTTTATTTACAAAGGCATATTTTACACTATAAGGCATGCTCTACAGAAAATAAAGCAACAGATTACACGATGGAGTTGCAATATTAAATTATTCACAGGAATTATTAACAAACAGTATATATATATATATATATATATATATATATATATATATATATATATATATATATATATATATATATATATATATATATATATATATATATATATATATATATATTCACGCCTATCCCACGCAGGGCAGAGACCACAGAGCTCCATCCTCTACGATTCACCGCAGCGAAACGGTTCTCCATTGGTCGCTTCTCGCCCTTGTGACGTAACGGGTGGCGAACCACGTCGCCGTCATTTTCAAGAAATTAGATATATTTAATTCGTCTTAGTGAATCCCACGAGCCGCAAGGGAGGATGGAGGTCAGCCCCAATAGAGCCCAGCATCCTGAGGTAAGGCATCATAGTACCCAGGGGAGCCCGATACCGGGACGGTCGGTACGCTTGCGACTAAGCTCGCCCTTAACCACGCATTCTTAGGCACAGCAGACCGTGGATTGGCGGTGAGGAAGAGAAAGGATAAAAAAGAAAGGAAAGGGCAGGAACGGAAATGCGGATTGGGGGGGGGATATTCAGACAGACAAAAATAATTATATAATATATAAAAAACTTACAAATACATACGAACGTATAACTTTTATTATCAATGCATAACTACTGGGTATAGAGATATAAAAATGTATAAAAATTAGATATAGGTCAAATAATAAATCATGACTAAGTCCCAAATAAAAGAAAGCATAGATTAATGTCAAGTTTTGGAGAAACAAATGGGAGGAAAAAATAAAATAAAATGGAATAGAAGAAATATAAATTAAGGGTTTATTAATTTTAAAACTCTAAGAGTGTAGCCAAGGCTCGGACAAAAATCTTCAATCCGGGAGGCGGTCAACAAGAGCTTGAAATCCTTGAGATAACGTTGAACTGTCAAACATTTAATGGGTTACAATTATTACCTTATTGTTATAATGTTAATAAACAAATTGAAATAGCACTGATAACGAATTATTGTCGTGTCCGCAAATAACAGCCCTATTCTAATGGAATCCGGATAACGTGACAATCTGATAACGAAAGTGAATAATGTTTAACAGGTACGGACAATTCCAAGTTCCGGATTGCAATCATGTCAAGTCTAACATTGTATCATTATGATAACCTTAAGAAATAAGCATAAAAATGTGTGGCTTTCAGGCAAACATTGTACAAGACGTGGGGAAGCTTTTTACTATTTAAAGCCATTGTGAAATTAGGTAATAACAAAGGATAACTCACATAAATTTTATTTAAAATCTAAATATTATTTCAATTCATGAATACACACCAAATTTATAAGAATCATAAAAATTATGTACGAATAGGACATTATTTCTTACCTAGAGTTTGTACTTGATATAAAGTTAAAAACTGTTTCTTTCACAATGAACCTCTGTGAAACAGAATCAACAAGGCCGTACAAAAAACTAACAGAGGCCATATGAACCCAAGGCTATGCGTTACCCCACATGTGTAGGTACTAAAACATAATAGGATACCTTTAACAAAACGTCATCGTATTTTGTCGAATTTTAAAAGAATTTATACGTCTATATAAATTAAAATAATAAAAATAAAATATTAAATGAAAGCGTAAGAATAAAGCGATAAAAAACAAGGAATATTAAATAAAAATGTATATTTTTTTTATGTTTATCGTCTATGCGTTCCTAAACCATTCATCCGATTCTGATGGAGCTTTGATAAGTTTTTCTGCGTACATCCACGAAGGTTCTTACCAAAAATATTTTTTTGGTCCGAATTCTTTTAATCATATTATATTTTAATAAACAGATTATGAAACTAAACAATTTTTTTCTTTACGTAGTATTGTAACGCATGCAGGGTTCAGCTAGTTAGTAAATAAATATGTATTTGTGTAAAAAAAAATATATTCCTATTTTTGTGTTGAAATGCATTCCGCAAATTAGCCATCTACGAAAACAATTTTGGACAACACTCTAATTAGTCTCTTCTTTCACTCACTTCTTTCAGTCACTCTTTTAATTAGTTTAATTTACAGCTGATGATGCTCGTCAAGGTAACTTATAACTTCACCACTGTATTTAATTCGCGGAAATTAACAAATCAATTACCTAATCCTAACTTAATAAAGTTTTTACCATAACGGTTATAAAGTCAAGCATCCATATTAAAAATATATAAGCGATAACAACTGTTAATTTTACTGTCATATGTTACAATCAAAAGGATTAAATTAATAAAACAACACTATTGTCAAAAATGCCGTAACATAATTTGACGCGTCACCGTTTTGAAAACAAAGATAAATGGATGCAATGATTCTATTCGCTGTGTTGTCAGAAGAAATGACGGAATCAAAACACAAATCGATAAATGCACGAATTTTCCCACCGCGTTGCGAAACGAACCGGTGCCTTTCTGGAGCAAGGTTAAGCCAAGATGGCCGTCAAGTCAAGTAACAACAAAATGGAGGCACATCGAATGTCTGATGCTTTCGCACTAAAACGGTTCTCGATGATTTTCGCGAGTTCTGTTATTTTCTCGTTCGCAACAGCGACGATTATCGTTAATAGGGTATTCGACTATTTGAAATAAAAGTAAGAGTCGTTTTTTACGGTGATGTTTCGCATAAGTGTTGTAATATTGCAAGGCCGACTGATTGTTCGAGTAGCGGACGTTGAAGTTAAAGGTTTCGTGTGAAAAACTAGCTGTTCGCAATCCATTGCCGTCCAAAACTAAATGTAGAACATGTTAATGGTACTTTAAAATTTCAATAGAAATCAAATGATATGTAAAGGGCTGGTATTGATATAAAGATATGCATATATAGGTACCAAAGGCCAGAAACGCTTCTGCAATGCCTATAGTGTTGAAGATATCTTAATGGACGGCATTTATTGCTTTCCATTAGGCAACACGCTTGTTCGTTTGCCTCCTATCCCATAAAAAATATACTTAAGAATATTGAAAATATGACTTCAAAATTTCAATGTCCGCCTTTATTGATAGTAAAATATGAATATTCTCCCTCGAATATGCTCGATTTTTATTATTATTTTCACCAAACACTTCTTAAGATAAATTCAATTTAATTAAAGAATAGTCAGTACTGATTATTTTTTTTGCGTTAGATTTTTATATATCGAAGTTTCTGCAGTAATCGTGACATCTAAATTTTTCGGGAAAAATAAAAAACCACATTTAGTAAATAAACCCGCAATTGATCGATGATCAGATTTGATTTATAAATAAAAGAATAGCTAATGTTAAAACCAAACATTTTTTTATATATATTCACGCCTATCCCCCGCAGGGGTTGGCAGAGACCACATAGCTTCATCCGCTGCCATTCTACGTAGCGAAACGGTTCTCCATTGGTCGCTTCTCGCCCTCGTGAGAATCAGGGCGTGACGGGTGGCTAATCACGTCGCCATCATTTTTCAACAATTTAGGTATATTAAATTCGTCTTAGTGAATCCCACGAGCCGCAAGGGAGGGTGGAGGTCAGCCCCAGCAGAGCCATGCATGCTGAGGTAAGGCACCATAGTACCCGGGGAGCCCGATCCCGGGACGGTCGGCACGCTTGCGACTAAGCTCGCTCTTAGCCACGCATCCATTGGCACGGCAGACCGTGGATTGGCGGAGAGGAAGGGAAAGGATAGAGAAGAAAGGAAAAGGTAGGTACGGAAATGCGGATTCGGGGGTTTAGACAGACTCTAAATAAATATTTATAAATCCATACATATATTTATTCCGATGCGGGGATCGAACCCGCGACCATTGACTCCGCAGGCGGAGGGCCCCGCCACTGAGCCAACTGGTCGGTCCAATTTAAAGTAATATAACCGGTCTAAACAATTTAAATTAATTGAAATGCACTATAACTATTAATTAAAGTGTAATTAAGAAAAAATCATAACACTTAATTATGATAAAACATTTTTATAAGTAGTATCACTTAAGATTGTATTCGTCGGAATTAAGGTAGGTTTTTTATACGTCTCAATATTGGTTAAAATACTAAACAGTAACATAATCTTACTTTGTTATTCACTGATATTTATTTCAATATACACTAACGTTATCGATATTAATGGTTTCTTCGTACATAACTATAGCCGTGTTGTTTCTGTAATAGTACATAACTATTATAAGAGTGCATCCTTCAAAACAAGAATAATATCGTAATCACCTATTACTGTTAAAGATTATGTCTGTTATATTTTACTAAGAATACACAACGATGTTCTTCTTGTAAATGGTTACTTAGAATATAATAATAGAATAAACCTGTACTTATCATATCTGTGTAAATACACATACAAAATGCAAAATGTGGATAAAAATTCACAAGGTTTATTTTGACCTGTAGACATCGAAAATGATTAAATCAATACTTAATATTATGACTTAATATAAGAAATAAAGTCTCAATAATAATAGAAAGACTTAATATTAAAAGAGTTTTAACAGCATATTACAGATTTCTGCGGGGACTTCGATATTATTTAATTAATAGAATCATCATCTACAGCCTATAGCAGTTTATATTTGACATGGACCTCGAAGGACGATCTAAGCAGATCCACCTAGCGTGATTATCGACTACACGCATTCAATCTCTGCCAGTCGCCTTGCGTAGATCGTTGCTCCGTCTAACCAAGGGACGGTCTTAACTCCAACATTTGTCAATTTCAAAGATTATCGATTTCCCAACAGACGTGTCTACCCAATACAAATAGAAACATACAATAAAAAAAAATCTTCAAAACAATTCTTATCCACAACCACTCACCGGACGAAGCGCGGTAGCTAAGCTACCACCCAGACGCCGGTTTTCTGCGGGAGAGTGGTACTTCCCCGGGCGAGCCGGCCCATTCAAGCTATAGACAAATAATATGCCATTCTTGACAAAGTATTCGTCTGCAGCGTGGCTCTACCAATTCTAAAATATTTAATTTGAACATATAAAAATAAAATGAACGTAATATATAATAACCCATTATGATAAAAACGATTCAACTTTGTTTCTTAATAGAATTAAAAAGTAAAATGAGATATAATAGGTACTAACCACGTGCATACGAATATAGCAATAGGGTGTGACCACTAGAGATGAGCCGAAATGAAACGGATATTATAGCGTATACGATTCTGATATCGCCATATTAATTTTGCCGGTAATAGGAAAACACAATGAAATTTATTATCTAAAACTTTTGGCTAATTTTTACCGCCGTTTTAACATGTGCACTGCGTTCCTTTGTCAAAGAACTCTTAGGCAGTGTGTTTGAGATTAGTCTTGCTGAATAATATATCTTTTTTACATTTTACTAAAAATACGTTTAAGTAATAAATACATAGAGGACCAATTGGCTCAATGGTGGGGCTGCCGTCTACGAAGTCAGTAGTCGCGGGTTCTATCCCTGCATCGGGAGAGATATATGTACATACATATGACCTACAGATATTTATTCTGAGTCTGGCTACCCCGCCAAGCCGCATTGCTAAGCGTGGTGGGTTAGTGTTCGTTCCCTTAGAAATGGGGAGACCCATGTCCCATGGTTGAAGGACCATGAGAGGACCCATGGAGGTTATATGTATGTGCAGCGAAAAAAACATTGATAGTCGAAACATTCGAAATATCTGTTTTGTTCGTAACAGCCCTATTGACCGCACACAGAGTGAATCAATCTGTCGAGAAACTTTATTGTTCACTATGAATAAATTTATATTATTTATTGAATTTTAGTATATGCATAAATTGTGAAATGATTTAGATCGAGATAATAAAAAGGATATGGCATGTGATTTAATCATAACTTTTCATATTATATTTCACAAAACTTTGAAAATGTAAAGGCCGTAATTTAGGTTTTAGACAGACATGGTGTTTTAACTATCAATCACTTTACAAATAGGCTTTATACACCCGTTTAAGGATTTATGTAAAAAAATTAATTTTTGTATGAAAATACGAAATGAATTGTCACCTGATGGTAAGCAACTATTGTTGCTGCTGAAAATCTTTTATATTTCTATAAGGGGTAATTTAGATGTGTCGGTTAATATAGAGTGACGTGGGAATTAAAAAGATGGACAGTTTTTCAAACTTGAAAGAAGCGCGAACACAAATCATAAAAATAATATAATACTTTGGGTTTTCGCAAAAATGTTCAGTACTATAGAGAATTAATTACCGAAAAATGACTGTCAGCAAATCCTGCAACACGCCGCCATACTCACTAATCTCAGCAGGATGTTCGAGATTGTTTCGACATTTGCTGATGGCCTACATATATAAATGCATGTACAATATACACACAAATACATATATGAATGTAACAAAACTGAAATATAAAGCGTTGACGATATAACATGCAACCATCTTTAATATTCGTAAAAGTACCATCTTTTGTCGATTAAATAATACCTTGAGGATTCCCCAACTGTCAAATGCATAAAGTCTGAATTTCATCAATTACAAAGCAGAACATAAATAACGATGGTCCTTTAAAAAAATAACATTAAAATTCCAATAAGAAAAAAGTTGTTGGTTGAACAGGTTCACTAAGAAACCAAGTAGTGATCGATTTAAAAAGAAATGAGTTAAATGAAGATACGAAATTAAAAAGTTTCGAATCTTCTGCAAGTCTCTTATTCATTTTAAAATGTCAAGGTGAATGTTGACACACTTTTGCAAGAGATCCATAAGCCATAGTCAAGGACGTTTTTATCAACTTGTGGATCTACGAGTATGAATCGAGTCTTTCATGCCAGCATTACAAGAAATATTTGTATAGTACTTTGCAAAATTAATTAATATGTTGGCATGACACAATAATATAAATTCTAAAAGTTAGCCGAATATACATCATTCGGCTAACTTTTTGTATAATCGGTTCAATGGCGAAGCTACCGCTTTCAAAGTCAGTGGTCGCGAATCCAATTCCTACATAAGATGATTCCTACATAAGATAATTCCTACATATGTATGGCCTACAGGTATAGATATCTCGAGTACCTGTAGGATATCTTGAGAGTACGGAGGTACCGCCAACTCATCTTGGACAAGCGTGATGGGTTAATGTCCTTTCCTCCAGAAGTGTAGAGTATCGTGCCCAACAATGTTTTTGTCTATTCCTTCAAAAATAGATATGCCCCATAGCCAATAGTGGATCATATAGAGTAGAATAGAAACCATTATTTATGATATAAATTAATAATAACTTAAAGCAATAATAAATAAATAAAAAATAAAACTTAACCTCTTCAGGGACGAATCTTTTTAAGTGAGAAAACATTGATAAAATTTTTCTTTTTATTACAGTTATTCACCTTATATCTATAACAATTCAGTAAAATAAGAAAAAAACAGAACATAGTAATTTTTACAAAAAAATAGATGATGTCCTCATATGTGGCCATTTAGCGTTATTTCTCTTGAAAAAACTAAAATAAAAAAAAAAGCTAAACGTACACACATGTGCCAATGTCCCTGAAGAGGTTAATATAATAATCAAAGTAAAAAATCTAAAGTATAATATAAAATATAATAAACGTATAATATAAATAGGGCTAAAAATTACGGACTGTTTTAAAAAAAATGTAGACTCTTTTCCTTTTGCACCTATTTTCATTACTTTTTAATTAATTAACAAAGATGGTTGGTTGGTAAGACCGATGATCATGCTGAAGCGGTTTCTTGGACGGGCCAAAGATTAGCTGCCTCAATTTCGTAACAAGAAACTCAATTTCGTCTCTTTAAAGGAATTAACGTAGAATCGAGCCTTTTTATAACAGTTCAATAAGTCTCTTATAAATAATAAATTACTGAACATAGTGTGTGAATGGACCAAAAGGTATTATTTTGACAATATTAATAGATTACATAATTTTGACAATATTAATAGATATAAGTGGGTACTGTAGCGTGCCAGCCGAGCTGCTATTACGTTGACACTCGGGATCTTTAGAGGGTTTTATCTTCGATGTAATTGAAGTTCTTCCAAGTCAAATTAATTTATTTTTCTATTCATTGTACATTTATATAATATCTTATTCAAACTTTATTAACACTTTACACTTTACATTTTATATCTTAATATATATAATTTCAATTTCGTATGCCGGACGGATGACATGTCCACCGAAAGACGTTAGTCGAACTAATACTTTTATTTTTATTTCATATTTCATATTAAATTTTTTTTTATTTCATATTTCAAATAACGAATTTAAAAAGAAATAATATAAAGATTTTTATTGCATTAGTGATACTTTTATCAATGTACCAGTACAATACTATAGAATAACAAAGCACATACATTACATTTCATAACGATATATCGTTTAGGAATGAATTAGTTTTGTTCAGGGTTCCGGGTTGAAATTCCTCACACAATTATCTGTTATCTTTTGTCGATATGATATTTAAATACCTTGATTAGATAGAATCTAAAAAAACATAAAGCTACATTTACAGACAGACACTAGGATGTCCTGTTTTAAAAGTCACCGATATACCAACTACAGCATGGTTTTTTGCCTCTTTTAAATCCAAACATAACAGCTTTGATCAGAAAGTGGTTCGCTCACGTATTTAAAAAAAACGACTGTCAAAAAATATATTATTTTAATTGACTTTTATTCGATTATTTATGCTTAGATTTTATTTGGTGCATATGCTCTCGATATAGCTCTTCTAGTTTACGGCTAACTAACTGAAGTGACAATGGGCTGGTCATACGTGTCGCAGAACTAACAATCATTGAAGTAGATGAGAAATGGAGTGGAGATCGCGTATTGGCTTTGGACTAGGTGGTGTTTTTAATGGAGGTATATGCCCAATAGTAAATTGTCGTAGGCTACGGATTATCATTATTATTATGCACCTATATTTAATAGCCTCACTCATCATACTATATAACAAACTTATTTTCTTGGAAATACCTTTTATAGCGTGACTAAGCTATGAAAGGCATCAAAGGAGAAAACCTTACAATTTTTAAGATTTGGGCGTTTGAGTTCTATTTAACTTAATTTTAAGTAAATTCAATAGAAATTCTTTTGGATGCATCCCGCCAATTTGTATTGGTGGCATTGTTTTCACATCATTTTCATTATCTAATGTTAATATCAGTTATATTGCTTGCTTGCTGGCGATTTATTGCACAATATAATTTGATTAAGGCGTATAAGTGGAGTAAATTGTAATATATGCGTGTACCGTGAATTTTTAAATTGAAAAATTCACGAAATAAAAAATAAAAAACGGCTCAGCATCAGCAACTCTCCACTTACCTACCACTACCAACAACACCAACACCAAACACACACCACTATTCTTCCACAATGTACATGACACATGTTTCGCCTCAACACGAGGCATCATCAGGTATGGCAGACTCTACGGAAGTTGCTGACGGCCGCGTTTTCGCTAAGATTTAGTTTAAGTTCCCCGTAAATCCACTTCTTCCAGTAAAAAACACACATTATTATTCTTCTGTTTTTGTTTGCTTATCGCAGATCTTAGCTTAGTAAAAATTCTGACTGTACACATAAATTGGTAATGCAAATGTATATTAGAAGGTTTTGGTAGAATACTAATATAGAATAGCTACCATATTATGAAGACATAACGTTTCATTACGTCTTGTAGATTTTCAGATACATGTTGTTTTACATTTTACTTGACATTGACATAATAGTTACACTTAATTACCATTTAGGAAGTAGCCGAAGGTTTTCTTTTGTCTGCTTCGTGACGAACTACATGGTAAAAAAGTAATAATTTTTAATAACGAACATTCGACTGGATCTGAACTGATAATCTTTAGCTCAAAAATCACGTAACGATTGTGTCAAGTTGTTATCAATGAATTTAGATTGCAATTTATAATATGACGCTGTGAAAAGAGTCAAGTCATTAACAAAACTGATAATATCTCTTTCAATCTGAAACGTCTTTAATTGATAAGTGAAATTAAATCTATTATGGACCCCCTTTGTACCGCACAAAGGAATTCCTAAAGCCATTCTATTACAACTTGTGTTCGAGCCTTTTATGTGAAGGTAACCTTACAGAAATAAGTAATATTCTAATGATGAAGACATTGTTTTAGGTTCCCAAATGACATAACATTTGACAGTAAAAAACAGATTTTAAGTCCCGAGAGACCGATTGTATAACAATTGTTTTAAAAAAGATGACGGAATTATTTAGAAAAACGTGAATAAAATTTTCTTGTTTCTGTTTTTAATGTTTATGTTTTTAACAGTATATATGTTTTTAATCAAAAGTTTTACTTAGCTAAGATCCGCGACAAGCAAAACAATAACAGAAAATTAATAATGTGTGCTTTTTGTGCTGGATGAAGTGGATTTATTTGGAACTTAAACTAAAAACTTACTTATGGCATCAATTCTGATGGCCGAATGGCCGATTTTCGGTAAGTTTTTAGTTTAAGTTCCAAATAAATCCACTTCATCCAGCACAAAAAACACACATTATTAATTTTCTGTTATTGTTTTGCTTGTCGAGGATCTTAGCTAAGTAAAACTTTTGACTATCCACATAGTGATGGATTTCCGCAAAGTAACGCCTGACTCCATTAATATGTTTTTAATGTTTATGTTTTTAACAGTATATGTATAATTTTTTTAATTTCACTATTAACTATGGACTTCCTGATATCTTGGAATATGAACGTAACTAACTACACTTGTCTAAGGTGAATTGGCAAGATATCCAGATTGGGAGTAAATACTTATGGACCATACATATATGTATTTATTCCCATGCGGGAACTGAACCTCCACCACAATTGACTCCGCAAAGCGGTGACTTCGCTTCGCTAAGCCATGTAGATATTCAATGTTTATTACAATACGCAATATATTTCTCGAAATACATTATTTAGAATTTTATTAACGACCAACTGGGTCAGCGGCGGTTGTTCCAACCACGGAATCAATGATTGTGAGTTCGATCCCCGCATAGACATCTGCAACACCATAGGCATTGCAGAAGTGTTGGTGATATTTAAGAAATAAGTGAAGGTAGGTGGTTCTATCGGCGCCTGAAAAGAAGTTCGGTAAAAGCGCACCGCAGTGTATTCCCATTAATCTAGATGGTAGGGATGAAATTTTTCTTTTGTAAATGCCGTAGTGAAATTCAGCGGAAGGAGACAGTATTTCACATCTGCCCATTGCCTCCAACTTTACAAGGCACAAGTTAGGCCACACATGGAATACTGTTCCCACCTCTGGGCCGGGGCTCCCCAGTATCAACTTCTTCCACTTGACCGCATACAAGTCGTGCGAACCAAATCATCGATGACCAAGATCTCACCGATCGGCTCGATTCTCTAGCACTACGGATGGATGTCTCATCTCTCATCATTTTTACCGCTTTTATCATCGGGAATGCGCCGAGGAATTGTTTAGACTAATTCCCGCCGCGGAATTCCACAACCGTACGTACAACTCGCCGTAAAGAAAAGTTTCATCCTCACCATCTGGATGAGTGGCGATCTACTACGGTGCGCTTTTCTCAAAACTTCTTTTCACGCACCAACACTCTGTGGAACGAGCTACCTTCGGTGGTCTTTCCGAACCGATATGACATTGGCACCTTCAAGAAACAAGCCTACACATACCTAAAAGGCCGGCAACGCTTCCGCGACTCCAGTGGTGTCGCGGTTGTCTATGGGCGGCGTTGATTGCTTTCCATCAGGCAACACGCTTGCTTGTTTACCCTCCTATCCCATAAGAAAAATATATTCTGAACAATATCTTGAAGCACTGTAGTAATGTTAACATTACTATAGCTTTAAAAGATATTAGTGTGCACTATTTTGGTTTTGAAGCCGGCAATGCCAATTATGGTAGGGACAAGAGATTGGTTATGGTTACCCAACCGGCCATTTCCTGTCTGAAGCTGGATTGCGCTTTTGCAGCCAGTGATTTAGACAATCTTGGTAAACTTGTGTTTGCAAGCATTTCTGAGAAAGTGGGTTTACGTAACGGAATTGTTTCCATCCGATTGTTAGGGAACGTGTACATTATAATAATACTAGCTTTTGCCCGCGGCTTCGCTCGCGTGGAATTTGGTCTGCCACAGTAAGTTTCGTGACAGATCATTTTAAATAAATATATATATATATTTTTACTTAATTATAGATATATGCTGTCGTGGACTTTTATTTAGAACTATTCAAGACAAACAATCCTACGGTACATCATCTTCGTATAACTCCAATGGTTTAGGCAGCGTGCGCCAAGATAGCTCTCAGAGGCCAGATTTTTTTCCGACTTAATTGACATGTATGGTTATATTACGACCAAAAAAAATTACATAAAATCATTACAAATTGTAGCCTATATGTTATTCCGATGTATAATCTATATTACTGTAAAGTTTCATCCAAATACATAAATACTCACAAACTTTCGCATTTATAATATTAGTTTAGTTGGGTATTTTGTAGTTGAGCGAATTGTCAGCCAACCTTTGCTAGTCGGAGAGGCACACTGAGAAGAAGGTTTTTGTACACGTTGTGTTCCGGGATTTCGTCTGCGTTCGATATTTAAGATACTTCAGTTTTCACCTCGTAACCCTAATTGATTACGTAAAAGTATACATACATACATTATTTCGAAATATAGGATTTCTATAAATATTTTTATTATTTAAAAATATATAACTTATTTTACAGTCCAGGCACATGCTTCTTCAAAGTGAATTTTTTTTTATGATATAGGAAGGCAAACCCATTTCAGGATGACGTGTATGTTTCAACGGAGGCTGTGTCACCCATATATATGTGACACTTTTCTTATTCGAGTTAATTAATTTAGACTTAATAACTGTTAGCTTACTTGACATTAATACATATGCTATATTATGCTGTTGTAGTTGTTAGTTACTTGGTTGGAATTACTTCTTAAAGGGAAGAACGTGTTTTTGTTTTAATACGCAGCAAACATATGACCGACCAATTGGCTCAGTTGCAGGACCCTCCACCCGCAGAGTCAGTGGTCGCGGGTTCAAATCGAAATATATATATATATATATATATATATATATATATATATATATATATATATATATATATATATATATATATATATATATATATATATATATATATATATATGGATTACAAATATTTATTCCGTGTCTGGTAGTCCCGCCAATCTGAATTGGACGCGCGGGGTGGGTTAACGTCCTTTCCTCCAGAAATGGAGAGGCCCGTGCTCAGCAGTGGGACATATATGGGCTGTTAAAAAGAACACATGATTTAACCTTAAATTACATGAGAATTCGTGCAGTCTTCTATTCTAAAATGATCGTGCTGATTTAAAAACCTTACCGATTGTGCCAACGACAAGTCACCAAAGTACCATTGCGATCGAGTGAAAGATTTGAAAAAGTAGTAGTAAAGATAAAAAAATAAACATTTGTATTAAAAGATTAACATGATTTTTACCCCTACTATTGATAGTCATAAAATATCTGGTCTTATAAGCAGTTAAATTGTTTTTTTTTTTCATTATTATAAATTCAGTCAACTATTAATAAAACATGTCCTTGCACAGGTGCAATTGAGTTGTTACTATCGTTCACTTTCCAGAAGCACAACCTTCAGAACCAATTACACCCGTGACCGTTACTGACTCATTACCTCTAAATCCGAACGCAACCGAATTTCGCAATGTGTATCTGCCCTTACAGTTACCAATGCCTTATTCGCCTTGAGATAACGACCTTATTATCCATGATTTAAGATTAATTTTCAATTCACAGCGTATTTTATCGTATAACCAAGTAAATGTGCAGCTTATGAACCTTATAATACATGCTATAATTCTGAAAACAATCGCAAGCTGACTCTATGTGCCACTATTGCCATATTTCATTGAATGGACTTTCATGTTAAAGTAAACTTATTTCTTATGTCTATTAAAATAGATTTCAAAATTGAATGCATGATGTATATAAGTGAATGGGTTAAACTATAACAATAAAGGGAAAAGTATTGGCGTTCACAAGACGTATGATACATTCGGATCAACCTTTACATTGTTAGTGTCTTAAATATATGGCGTATTAATGGATCGACGTGTTTTGATCTCATTGTGTTGAATTTCTTACATGCTATATTTTTACGGTGGTAAATTGGTTGCGAATGACCTCCATGCATTGTTATTTGAAGGCTTAACATTGATTTATTTGATTAATTTAGTGAAACCAAGGTAGCACCAATGCGTTTGCTCCAACTAGGAAGTTCCCTATTTCCCTTTTGACTTTTTTTATACAGCCCACATTTATTTCTTTGTTCCGACATAAGTGATTAAATTTCATTTGCTATACATCATTAAAACTTCTATCACCATTTGGTAATGAAGTTCCTCTAGGCAGAGAAGAAACGGCGAAAGAAATTCCGCTGATACCTACAATTTTTTTTTATGTTGTATATTTAATTGCTGAGCACGGACAGTATAACCGACCAAGGTTTTCAAACGCTTATTGGAATATATTTTGTATATTTATCTCGATAGATGAATCGAACTCCTGACCGTTTATTGCTCAGACGGTAGCGTCAACTCTGAGGTAATTAAGTTGTCAAACTTTATAGAATAATTCTATTAAAATAATATTACAGAATACTATTAATACTATATAAAGTATATTACAAAAAATTCTATTAAAATAATATTACAGAATACGTCTTTATAAAGTATATTACAGAAAAAATCTATTAAAATAATATTACAGAATAAGTCTTTATAAAGTATATTACAGAAAAAATCTATTAAAATAATATTACAGAATACGTTTATATAAAATGTATTACAGAATAAATCAAAAAATAGGCAGATTTCAAATAGTAATAGTGTTAACTGCAACCAATGTTTTTAAATCAGACGCTGTTGGCATTCGAATTACAACGAAAAAAAAACCAGTGCCAGCACGTATGTGCGTTGAACTGAACTGTAATTATCAGCTCAGAGTCCTTAAAAGGTTTTAATGTCAAAGGAGCGTGAAATACGTTCGCTACGATTCGTAGGAGCTTTGTGAACAATTATGATATGCAGATTTTAACCATTCAACCTGTAGACGTATACCGATTATTCGTGCGATTCATTTAAAATATTACAAATTAATGCAATAAAATGCCCCGCAGCAATGGAAAACTTTTATCGCAAACCACAGTAATATTAAAAATATGAGTTGTTTTCCACTTCAAGAACGGGTTAAACAAATGCAATCATGTTAAATAAATAAAATAAAATAGTATGCAAAATAAAGTATTGAATATGATACAAAATTTCCATTACTGTTTATATACGCACAAAATAAAAAGATTTCTAGTATTATATTTTTTTATGAAACATGAGTAAATAGCTCATCTGATAGTAAGTTATCTCTAACGCTGACGATAACACCAAAGGCACGTTAAGTACTTTGCTTACCTTAGGGTAAAATCTAAAGTATAGTAGGAGAATAGGCAAGTAACAGAAGGGGAAAAGTGATGTGACTGTAGTTTTCAACGCATATCGATTTTGAATATAGAAAAAAAATATTAGCAATTAAACATTGTAACTAAACTAATAATGCTTGTGCTAGGGCAAGATAGTATATATCAATGATCCAATGATCGAACCTACAACTTGATATCATCAGCCCAACACTTATCGATTGAGTTATTGTTGCTTCCAGAGTGCCGGTCGATGAGCCGGTCAAAAAATATCAAAGTTTTTTTGGCAAATCTTCTTTTTCTTCTTGCGTTCCTGTTCCCATTATTTGGGGTCGGATTTCCTCACTTTTTGGCAAATACTTTGCTAAAAAATTTTGACATGACATAGATTTTCGCCATATATGCAATTAGTTATAATATATGTGTAATGGTTTTTCATAAATAATATTTTGCCTTAGTACACAACATTTAAAAGTTTTTGTTGAATATTATAGATAGCTAAATTGAAATCAACAAAACTAATCAATTCTCTATTGTTACAGATTCACGAGCACATGACAGCCGATGAACTTCGGCACGTATTCCACGTGGAGCACCACAGTCACGTTCCTGAATACCACTTAGTTCAACTCACCCACCACCTAGCGAGGCGGCATATCCCTGCCGGCCACACAACCAACAGCCATTCCATTAACCCTAGTAAAGTGCCACATGACAAGTCGAAGCAATGGAAAACGGAGACAAGCCCACCTTCTCTTTTGAATGATGAAATGTTCGTCAAAGCGAAAGAGTACATAAAAGATGTTGATATAATTGGTGATTTAAACGACACAGTGAGCGTACAGTTTAGTGTATCGAATTCGAGTGAACTAAGTGATAGTAATACAAGTGAAAGTGAGCGGTTGCGTGACCGGGAACACGAAGTTGCCGATCAAGAGGAAGATGTCCACAAGATAGATTTGGAAGCGTTCGGAAGACAGTTGAAATTAGTTTTAAGGAAGCAAGAGGGACTGCTGAAAGGGGATGGTTTGAAGATGTGGAGAGTGCTGACAAACGAATCACAACCCCATGGGGTTCATTATGAGGAACTAATTTCGGTGAGTCAAGATCATCATTAACACACTCACTGTATGATGATTAAAAACACTTTATAGTCGATCAGGTTACAACAAAATCATCACATTAGTACTGAAATATAGAACAACTTTATCAACATCATATTGGTCTCTACGTTTCTTACAGACAATTCACGACATAACGTAATTAGGCAACTTTATTTGTGGATGAATAACCCGATACGAGAGCGGTATACTTTGCCGCAGGACTGAAAAGAGAATTCGCGGGATTTGATAACAAGCCGCCTTGACACATTTTATTTCTCTTATCATCGCAAATTCCAAATCAGGCATAGTCGCTAAACTTGCCGCCCTTTCTTCAACTTAAAAAAATATCCGCTCGTCATCAACTGTATAAGATATATTTTAAGTGTCTTTACAATATTCGTTAGAACTTTGCTTTACATAATCCATACACATTTTAATTATGTTTTCAATAAGTTTTCAATTCAAATCCGCAATCATCATCACCACCACTAGCCTTTCTTTAAAACTTCCACTTCCAATTTTCTTTGTCAATGTTCGCCGCACCATTTAGCTGCATGTCTGTTGCATGCATCCAGTTTTGCCCAAACGGCTTGCATAGATCTTCCCTCCATCTGACCGGGAGCATATCCATTATGTTTGCCAAGAGGCGTTCTCTATTCCAGTTCTGGTCAACTCTAACGTATTTCTCTATATCGTATGATAATTGTGGAGTTAATCAATTTCATCAAACTATATTAGGTCCTTATTTAAGAATTAGTGTCTTAGAATGAGTGTCTTAATTAGAAAACTAAAAAAGTCGGATAAAATGATTTCTACACAACTATGAAGAGAAGTATACACACGTATAAACACATTAATATTATTATAGAACATGTTTCTTTCGCTTGCAAATTAATTACAATTTTGCCTTTCAAACAAGGAATCTTTTAATGCTTGCATCTATCGGATGACTTGTGCCTTAACCTTTCGGACGCACCTATTGACATTTGAGTTGAGTTGAGACCGGCTGGCAACGAGAAATTAAACGACTATACAAACACTATTAATTTAAAAGTGATTCAGATTGTGGGAAATAGTTTTTGTGAATATATATTTCCATATTTATATTTCTCCGTGAGGTTCTGACACAGGTGTAGGCGATTAATCAATGCTTTGTGTACATTGTATAATTAAACATTTTGAAGTGTAACCTTGAAATGTAGTTCGTACATCAACGCTATATCCTTTATTAGTGTCGGCGAGACAAGTTACTTAATTTTTGATTTGACAGATTTCATAAGAAAAATGCGCAAAGCCACTGGGAGTGTAAATATAAAACAAAATAAAAATATAATGTTTGGATCAAAAATTATCATTATGATTGTTAACAACTACTCCGACTTTAGAGCCAAGAGTTTTGCATTCAAATTCAGGTCGAAACTAAAATAAGTTTTCACACAAATATTACACCGAACACTGCTGGACGCAAAATTCTACTAAGGCGTACAACTTACTCCGATCTTCGGTTATAAGCTTCCAGTTTCTGCCACTCACCCAGCGCAGATTGTCACTTCACCTAACTCGGGTCGTCTCAAACTACATGTACCAAAATGCGGTCTCCACTCCAGCATTTATTTACTCTAACAGTTGACATTTCGCCTTTAAGTGCAATCTAGTATACTAACTCAAAGTGCTACGTGGCTTTGGTTGTCCGATAAAAACGAAAATGTAAATGAAATTCGTTCATTATTATATAATATTATTAATTGATTTGTGTCGACTTATTCGGTCGAAGTTATCACGTTCTTCTAACTCATAATAGCAGATTCAATTCCCACATTGGAACAAATATATTTAGGGGCTACATCTATTTTGTCTGAATCTGGGTGCCTCGAAAATCCCCCTTGAACAAGCGTGGTGGGTTAATTTTTTTACAGAAATGTAGCTTATTCGCTTAGTGGCGAATCGCTTTCAGAATCCATGGTACCGGATACGATTCATTATTCTACGACAAGTGACGCAGGATAATGTCCGGAAATGGGGCAACCTGTGTCCAGAAATATATATATAGGATATACATAGACTGTGAAAAAAACATTGGATCGAAATTTTATTACCTTCCGCGGTATTTCCAAACCCATATGACATTGGCACCTTCAAAAAACAAGCCTACACATACCTAAAAGGCCGGCAACGCTTCCGTGATGGTTGTAGTGTTGCGGATGTCTATCGGCTTTGTTCATTGCTGTCCATCAAGCGACGCGATTGCTCGTTTGCCCTCCTATAAAATAAAAATTGATCGCTTAGTTCATCGTGTGTGCGAGTTTTATTTGAATTTATGTAAAATTTGACGACCAATTGGCTCAGTGGCGCGGCCTTCCGCCCATAGAGTCAATGGTTCGATCCCCGCATCGAAATGAATATATGTATGGATTATAAATATTTATTCCGAGTCTGGTAACTCCGCCAATCCGCATTGGACAAGCGTGGTGGGTTAATGTCCGTTCCTGCAGAAATGTAAAGGCCCGTGCTCAGCAGTGGGACATATATATGGGCTGCAGAAAAAAAAATTGTTTGAATATTGTCAATGCTTTGAGTTTTGTATATTGTCGCCTACGTCGAGAGTGCGTGTAGTCGCGGAACAGAGCGTTGCTTAATTTCTTAGTATATCAGCCAGCATCAGTTAGATAAGCCCCATTCGTGGGAAACTGCTTCGCTTTCACTCACATTAGCAAAGGTTCCACGTACTTTTTGCGAGCGCCAAACAATCGAGTTACCCGCTTGCTCGATCGGCTTGAATAACGTTCGATACAATGACCTAGGTCTCCTCTGCCTATTGTTGATTGCTTCCATGCATTTTCACTTTTCTCTTTATCTTGTTTATGTATTGATTCCACATGAAACCATAGACATCATTATTTAAATTATTGAGATGTTACACATATTTAATGAGTAGTACATGAATCCTCATTGATGCAGCAGTATCTTATATATCAATAATAATAATAATAACTCGAAACCAGTGGTGCAACATTATACTGGGATCGATCCATTATCACGGACCGGCACATTGTTGCCAATAAGCCTGATATTGTGATAGTGGATCGAACTACACGCGAGGCAATGGTAGTTGATATTAGTGTTCCGCATGACGAGAATCTCATTAAAGCGGAAAAAGATAAACAAATAAAATACATAGGCCTCGCGCATGACATTTCCGCCATGTGGCACTGTCATTGTACCCATAGTGGTCTCTGTGAATGGACTTATCGGAAAAAAATTTAGACGCCCATCTGTCCAAGTTAGATTTAGGTAAGTGGGTTAAATTCGAAAAGCAGCCATATAGTGCACGGCTAGGATCGTGAGAAGGTTGCTTTCCTTGGATACATAATCCTTCGTGTGCTTGGTTTATCCCGCCACGAAGGATTAATAACCTTAGTGATAATATTATTTTTATAGAGATTATTTTTATATTAATAATATTGTTATTATGAGAAAAATATGTAAATATAGGATAATAATAATAATACAAGTTATATAATTTGGAAGTCATAATAGCTACCACTATTCTAAAAGCTGAAGCCAAGAAGTTAGGAGAATCTGTCACGATAAAACATAGTATCTCTACATCAGACGATACAAAAACACACGCGTCCTTTGTGCAAACCTTCCTTGGAGATGCTGTGTATAAGGGTGTACGCAAGTTTAAATACCTGGGGTGCACTGTGACTGAAAGCAACAGTCGTGAGGACGAAATCGACATCCGCATACAAAACACCTTACGATCCAACGCACCTATTCATACGGTGTTGGTGTCCAACCTTTCCAGTATAAAGACGAAACTCCGAAGCTATAATACAATTATTCAGCCTATTCTAACGTATGACTGTGAGGCTTGGTCACTAAGGCTAAAGGAAGAGACGAAACTTCTAGTTACAGAACGAAAAGTTCCGAAAGATCCAAGGCCCAACTAAAAGTGATGATGGCTGTTGGCGAAATCGAAAAAATACCGAGATCGAACATCTGGTGGCCCAACCCAATGTAATAGGAGTGACTAAGGCTCACCGACTTCGTTGACTGGGCCACGTTGAGAGGATGGGGGAGGATCGCGCAGTCAAGAGAGCGTATGTGGGTCGCCCAAGTGGACGACGTCCGAAAGCCTTAATTTCGATACTGAGTTAATTAGGTCGCCTTTAGAGATTATCCAGTAGTGAGCTGCTACAATGTGATATTTGATTACGATACTGAAAATATGCAAACTATTGATTATGTGTTTGATGCGTGACGATCTTCGATACGAATTCTAAGTCGCAATTCAAGAATACAACCTATCTTCGTCGTGCTAATTGACTATTTCTACATCCATAACAAACAGTAAAACAAGTTGTATCTATACATGATTTTAATTATACAGGAAAAGCTAACGCGCATCAATGGAATAAAACCTGATTCTAAATTAGCAAGTCGTGTCAATGGAGATTTATGAATGATGTGAACGTTGAGAACAAAAAAAATAGAGGCGAGACCTTATTTTTACAACTTGATAGGATTTTTCCAAGCACTGAGACGTGTGATATGCATAAGTGGTACACACTATTGAGGAAATTGGCCACCTAAGAATGTCAGTGTTTACAGACAACAATAAAAATTATAAAATGTGTATGTAATCTGTGATCAATTACATGGTTAGTGTTTTTGGCCCCCATCTACTATTGTATAATTAATTTCACCCTTTTACGAATCAAGTACTATTAAATATCAGAACTCGTAGGTCCAAATGAGTATTTTGACCTACGAGAACATAACTTTAGAGGAACAACAAAAAACTGATTTTCTTTCATAGTTTGAGAAGTTTTTGTAAAACAATTATTACTTTAGATATAAAAGTAGGTATTTGTATAGGTAAATACGGAGTATTCCATCGAATACGTTTTAAGATTTTGCATTAGATGATATTAGAAATGAGAAAAGAATTTTTTTTTTGGATTTACGGTACTGATAATTAACCGATATAAATATATTATAAAATTTAAAAATCACGAATTAATGTCAATTATAAAACATTATATTTATAAACCAAAAATTCAATTATAATTCATACAATACCATAATTATATTGAAACTTTTTATAATATAATATATGAAAACTTTGTAGATGATAATTATAGTGATAGAGCCACGCTGCAGACGAATACTTTGTCAAGAATGGCACAATATTTGTCTGTAGCATGAATGGGCCGGTTCGCCTGGAGAAGTACCACACTCCCGCAGAAAACCAGCGTCTGAGTAGTAGCTTACGTACCACGCTTCGTACGGTGAGCGCCTGAGTTCTGGAGGCCCAAAAACCTCCCCCTCCCACTCCCATAATGACACTTTCCTTAAAGGTCGGCAACGCTTCCGCACTGCCTATGGCGCTGCGGGTGTCTATGAGTGACTTTAATTGCTTTCCATCAAGTGACACGCTTGCTCGTTTGCCTTCCTATCCCGTAAAAAAAGATAATTCAATAATAATCATAATTCAAGAGCTGTTCTTGTCTGTAACATAACCGCATGTTGTAAAACTTTTAAATTGTGGAACAGTTTAAATTCAACACATTTTTATAACGCGATTAGTTATAACTATTGTGCCAGTCTCAAGTAAAATACAACAATATCAAATCTTTTGAAATGTCAGCTTTTTTGAAGGTCAGCTTGTCACGTTACGTCTTGATAAAATGGTGGCTATTTTACCAAAACCTTCTATGGACTTTTTCAGTCAATTTAAAAAGTCCCGATACTCGCATTTATTTTATATCTTTTCACTTATACACTTTAATAAAACTGTATTCTATAATACACCACCATAGTTAAACAACATAACTGATAATAATTTAAGATTTTTATCGTATATTATGAAATAAAAACACAACGTCACTGATGTAAGTTGGCGGGAAAAGTCCAGCAACGTATTTATAACGTCGGACGTTACGAATGTAACGTTAAATGTTATAGTCTATGGATCACTTAACATCAGGTGATCTGTATGCTCATTTGCCTATTCTGCTATAAAAATATTTTCTAATTAATAAACATGTTATTGAAGCTTTTGATGTGTGTATTATTTCAATATAGAATATCGTAAAACTCTTAATTAAATTACTGTATCTTCGTTAAAATAATTATACGTGGCGACTTTGCCTCTAATTAGCAAATCTGGTCACGCATATAAAATTAATATTTATATATTAGAATGTGATGTTTTTACGAGGTATAAATAAATTCTTTATATACTGACGAGTCTTAGTTGTGTGGTTAAAAATTAAGCGTAGATGTACAATATATTCACTAAATAGTGGTTATCATTCAATACACAAAAACACCCTTTTACTCCGATAAAACGTTAAAACTCACTTCTTAAACCCTTTAAGTTCCTTTGGATATGATATGATCCCTGATTCCGTGTCACTGCCGTCGTTTAATATATTAGCAATATAGTTATATGTATATTTTTCATTGTTCCATACAAACCTCTCTTCTTTCCGTGTGGTCTGCTTATAAAAAAGAACTATGCATGGTTATTGACAAATCACAACATGTGTTCGTTGGTATTAATACAAAGCTAATAAAGTAAAAGGAATCGCCCATATGTCCAAATTGCTTACATAACGACCGATCTCTCTAAAGCGCTGCGTTTAAATCAATCTGGAAGCGTGCTCTAAAGATTCTCGAAGAACAAGCTTTTACGCGCGGCTCAGCTTGTGTATTTTTTGTTAATATAAATTGTTTGATAAATACCAGTTTTTTTATTTATGTTTATGGTAAAGATTTTTATAGTGGTGGAACCATGGTAGCACGAATGGGCAGGTTCGACCGGGGAAGTAGATAGATAGATATATTCTTTATTGAACGCCAAAATAAAAGTTATACAATTATTGTTTATATACAAAGGGCGGTGTTATCGTTAATAGCGATTTATTCCACTCAACCGTTGGATGGATAAAAAAATATTTTTTTGTGGGCTGATGACCATTATTTTTTTTTTATATATATATATTCACGCCTATCCCCCGCAGGGGTTGGCAGAGACCACAGAGCTCCATCCGCTGCCATTCATTGCAGCGAAACGGCTCGTTATTGGTCGCTTTTCGCCCTCGTGAGAATCAGAACGTGACGGGTGGCGAACCACGTCGCCGTCATTTTCGACAAATTAGGTATATTAAATTCGTCCTAGTGAATCCCACGAGCTGCAAGGGAGGATGGAAGTCAGCCCCAGCAGAGCCCTGCATGCTGAGGTAAGGCACCATAGTACCCGGGGGAGCCCGATCCCAGGACGATCGGCACGCTTGCGACTAGGCTCGCCCCTAGCCATACATCTATTGGCACGGCAGACCGTGGATTGGCGGAGAGGAAAGGAAGGAAAGAGAAGAAAGGAAGGGGCAGGAAAGGAAATGCGGATTGGGGAGTTTACCAGACTCGGAATAAACATTTAAAAATCCATATAAATATTTATTCCGATGCGGGAATCGAACCCGCGACCATTGACTCCGCGGGCGGAGGGCCCCGCCACTGAGCCAATCGGTCGTCTTAGTAACAGGTCAACCATTATTAACAGGTGATAGAAAAAAATTCATCCCAACAAATCGTATAGACGACGCCCGCGTAACGTGTTACACGATCCGGACGACGAAACAGCGTCATTCGGATCCACTTACGACACCAACATTCACACGCACCCCGGCTCTAGCCGAGCACGTAGAGTAGGGAACACTTCTACACCGGCCGCTTACACGAGATTCTCTCACGTACCCGGTCAGTTCTCACCCCCTAGACCTTAGAGTCTATGGGACTAATAGGGACTATAGTTACTAAAGTTCAATCCTCCCCTACATGTTTAACGTAGAATCATGACGAGTTTAAAATCAGCACACACACATATTTGTACCTCCGACACGGCGTCAAGCCGATGGAGTCTGCGATTTGCGCAGATTTTCAATTTTATTTTACTTGCCCTAGCCCTGAATACGGTAAAGCTGTTAAAGCCAAACCAGCATTAACTTCTTCGAATCCTATCACAAATCGTATTTATTTATTGGTATGGACGAGAATATATTTATAGATTTGGCAAACTTTTCACGACCTAAGCCGGACGCATTTGCAATTCAAATGTTTCTATCTATTTTAATAATAGAATCACTTTTATTCAACGTGCGTGTAACTGGTTGCCTCCGGTCATTTATAACGTTTATTGATTAACGTATAACCGAATAGCGTATTTTAGCTATGTAAACTAAACTTCTATTATATATATATATATATATATATATATATATATATATATATATATATATATATATATATATATATATATATATATATATATATATATATATATATATATATATATACATTTTCCCACGTGACTTCGTCTGCGCTATTTATTATATATTTTTTAATTTCTTTTACTGCCTGTGAATTGTTTCTTATTACTAAAAGTAGACTCAAAAACTCTTTGAGTTCCTTCAAAATCAGTTTTCATATCCTAGAAACAACCTGGAATACTGGTTTATGTCAGGCGTTTCGATCGATGACCAAAATCTTCACATTACCTGGATGACTGACAATCCTGTACGATGGATTGTTCCCGGAACTTATTTCCACTTACCACTATTCTGTGAAACTAGCTATATTCAGCGGTATTTCCGTATCGATACGATATTGGAACTTTTACAAAACTATCTTTAACAAATTTTAAATGGTGGCAACGCCTATATTACGTCTATAGTAGGTACTGTAGATGTCTATGGGCGGTATTCATTTTTTTCTATCAGGCAATGCACTAACTTTATATTGCAGAAAAATTGAATTGTGAGAGAAAAAGATGGACATGAAGTTAGGAGAATTGCGTTGAACCATCAGATCCGAGCACTTACTAAACAAAACGAGGTAATAGAGAAGCATGTTACCACTTAACATCGATATTTTGGATGTGGTACTTGTTGGAATCTTGAGTAATACAGTCCATTGAGACACTTCAACTGGCAGTAATCTGGCGGTTTTTATTGATTTTCTACACGTAGTTTTTTTAATTAATTAGAAGAATACGTATGTAACGCAACAACTATTTCGCGTGTCTTCTCTCTTGGTTCTGTGACAGTATTACCAACTTTTGATTACAAATTATAAAAGTAGAGGAATTTAGTATTGCTAGCAACAGTACTTACCCAGTTGGGGCGGAGGATTCGTACAATACCATGGCTCTACCACTATTAGAGATTCAAACTAGTATTCTTAAAAAGACTAACAAACAGATTATATAACGGAAAACATAAACATGATGTCATTTGCTAAAGTGAAATATGCAGTTACTGTTTATAATAAATAGTGTGTTTACAATGACTGTGATTGTCTAGAGATGAGGTGAGGTGATTATATGGGACATCAATTAATGATTTCCTTGTTTGCTATTTATAAATTATAATATCGGAGTTAATGACGCTGAATCCTGGTGGTTATTTACAAACAAATTTTCCATAGACACACAGATGCATGTTTTGAGTTGTCTCTTTATGAGATCGTCTTTATCGGCTAGTCCCAGATATTACTAGTTTTAAAACAAAACTTTTATAAGTTTTTCAGAGTTTGGCTCTATCAATAACAATATTAAAATATAGAATCTCTAAACACCACTATAGACTAAAAAAATAATCCAGAGGCAGTTTATTGTGAACTCTTCTCCTCATTATAATAATAATATTAAGTATTATTAAAAACTTGTTTTCACTGCACGTTCATAAATTTTATTTTCTTTCTTAAATATATTCTAGTATGTTAATGGATTGGGTTATATTAATGCTTTATATATACACCAACCAAAGGATCTACATTGTAAGAAAAAGTATTAGGGTATATATGAATAATAGTTTATCGTTGTATAGGTATATCGAAAGAAAAACGAAAACGATATACTCAAAAAATGTTATTGCATATTCTGAAACAGAAAAAAACTACTTTATCGAATGATATGAGTTTCGCAGCTGTACGACCAATGGAAAATTTTATACAGCGTTGAAACTGACTGTTTTTGAATTATCAAACAATTTTATCAGAAATCTTAAAAGATTTTTTGTCTCTGATGGGAAGTTTTCATTTTACGGTTTACTATTATATGTCTTCGCTTTTTTGCGTCGATATGTTTATTATAGACCCATAATAAATATTTATAATACCATACATGTATTTATCCCGACGCGGGAATCGAATACTCCAATTACTCGAATTTAATTTAAGGGCAGATGATGTGTTTTTTTTTATGAGAAAGGAAGGCCAACGAGCAAGCGTGTCACCTGATGGAAAGCAATCAACGCCGCCCATAGACATCCGCAGCGCCATAGGCAGTGCGGAAGCGTTGCTGAGTTTTAAGGAAAGTGTCATTATGGGAGTGGGAGTGGGCGGGTAGGGGGAGGGATAGGGTGTTGGGCCTCCGGAACTCGGCCGCTCACCTTACGAAGCGCGGTAAATAAGCTACCACTCAGACGCCGGTTTTCTGTGGAAGTGTAGTACTTCCCCGGGCGAGCCGGCCCATTCATACTATAGACAAATATTATGCCATTCTTGACAAAGTATTCGTCTGCAGCGTGGCTCTGCCACAATTAAAATCTTTCATTCCGAGGATCTAACCCGCGACCATAACTCTGTAGGTGGCAGACCTGCCATCGTCATATATATAGTACATGAATCGTGTATACATCAACGCATATTTGTATTTCGTTATTCATTAGCTCCGCACTTACCGGCGCGTGAACGCATTGAGCAAAGAGCTTACACAACATGTTATGGAGGCCTAGTGCTTAAATAATGAAAGATATACTTGTATGTAAGATGATCTCTTAGACGTTAGAAATATAGGAAAGCTTTATTTGTAAAACCATAGCACAATAAGGATAAATAAAAAAAATAAGAAAATAAAAATTATGAACAAGGAAGGCTTACTATATATGTAAAGAGAGCAAAAACGACGAAACATAAATTACCAAGATTAAAATAATGATATGAGAGTGATAGACAAGAGAATGGCTATTTGTATATGTGGTACATATGGTAGAGATCGTAGTATACCGAGTTTCCCATCTCTCATTTTCCAGCTTTGCACCGAAAAAATAAAATACATCTCTTGTCATTGCGAATTATTCCTTATACATTGTTTCACTGAATAAAGTAGGGTTCGGATGAGAAAGTGCCTTCTGTGCTACACTTAAGGTACTTAATTACACTTTGTGTTTGGTTATTCTCTCTAGATTGCTTAGTAGAGGTATAAACGAATCGGTTGAAATAACATCAATCAACGAATTAATGGTATCCCTCCGCATTATAGATCTACCGGTAAATTTAAAGCATTTAAACTATGTAATGGAATACTGTATAAAATACAATGTAATATTGTTGTATTCAATATAAAATTTACTTAGAAACGACTTTGTTAAGCCTTTTTGTTTTTAGTTTGAGGAAATGTATTTGTAATGACGGCGACGTGGTTCGCCACCCGTCACGTCCTGAGTCTCACAAGGGTGAAAAGCGACTAATGGAGAGCCGTTTCGCTGCAATGAATGGTAGCGGATGGAGCTCTGTGGTCTCTGCCAACCCCTGCGGGGGATAGGCGTGAATATATAAATAAATAAAAAAAATGTATTTGTGTTACCGTATATTGAAATAAATGCATGTACATATATATGTACATGTTCGTCGTGAAGTGGATCTATGCACGCTGATGCGTATCGCTACACGAAGACCTCGTTTAAGATGTCCACGTGACATGTTAGGAATGCATTACGGGTAATAGAACAAGACGTTTTAGGATATTTACATTTTTATCGGTAATAAATAAGGGTATTTACATAATAGAATAGTTTTTGCAATACAACTCAATCACGTTAAAAGTAACTATTTTATTTTCACAGCTCATATATAGCTCCCACTGCTGAGCACGAGCTTCTCCATTTATTGAGAAACGGACGATAACCCACCACCCATATCCATTAGCGTGGTTACCAGACTCGGAATAAATGTGGCCTACATATATATTTTTTCCATGCGGGGATCGAACCCGCGACAATTGAATCCGTGGGCGGAGGGCCCTGACACTGAGGCAATTGGTCATAAAAAAGTACCTATACTGTTTTATAGTCTTTTTTCTTTCCATATCTTTGTTACCGTTGAGTATGAGACATCTCCATTTCTGGCATAATGGAAATTAACCAACCAAGCTTGTCCAAAGCGGATTAATGGGAAAAGGCTGGCAACGCATTTAAAGCGCCTCCGAAGTTGTGGATCTCTATGGGCGATCACTTACCACCGAGCAGGCACTGTTCCGTTATAAAAAAATTCAGACTCGTTCTTTATTTGTATGAGTAATTTATTTTTGTGTGTATATTTTTTCAGATGCTGTAATGGAACCCGCGTTTATTGACTTTCAAAGCATTAGCTTAGCCACTTATGTTCCAATTATGATCTTTATCCAGGGACACGCATTATCGAGATTTACTATTTACGTTTGAAATTAGAAAAATTAAGAAAACATATTAATGCATCCCCGTAAAACTTAGGCTTCCTCTCAATATTTTACAAATTGTCCATCGAAACACTAAACTGAACGCAGCACTAAAATGAACAGTATAATCCTTAATTGTTCATAATAATTTGTAACGCACTCTTAGAGTTCTTTTGTGCAATACAGAGGCGCGGTGTACGTTCAACACGCTCGTGGGAATGAAAAAAGTCGTGAGTCCAATGGGTTTGTTTAGTTGAATTAGGTATATAGTGAAATCTTTACTCAGCTCCAAAGAATGCGCGGGGATTATTATGAAAGTGGATTGTTTCTTTGTCAAAAAAGTCCTTTTACGTGTTTATATAAGTAAAAAGTTGAAGCGGTCCGAGAGACACTATCTCTATCGACTGCTTCACCTCGCTAGCGAAGTGGACAGGAGAGGAAGCTCTACTGAATTGGTTGCCAACCGTTGGCTGTGGAAGAAACACATTAAAAAGAAAGAATATATAAAGAACTTTATTGTATGTTTTTCGTATGTAATATGAATTAAGATTCAAATATAGTACTTACAATATAGCAATGTCATTTTGGATAAAATAATGAAACAATGTTTTTCCTCAACTCATGATTTAAAAATAAGCGGTTATTATAAGCGGTATACTATATACATGATGCGTGAAATTAGATTTTCAATACAAAAAAACTCAATCCGATTATTCGAGAATCAATGTTGTCAACATTGATTTTACAAGATTTAAATAGATATTATTACATTTCCATAAGCTCATTATCCTGGCTGTCATGTTTTACAACAAGTATTATTAACATTATTCGATAATAGCAATGTTTGAACATTTTCTTTACAATACTTTATGTTTACACGGGTATTTTATACCAGAACTATTGAATAAAATATAAGGTACATACAATAACTAAATAACCAAACGTGAGTTAGTTAAAGGTATTTAAATAAATTGAAGGCCTGAATGGCTTGGTGCCAAGGTTACCGCTTTCAGAGGAAATGGTAGCAGGTACTGCATCGTGATAAATAAACGTATAGATGAAAAAAAGCGAGAACGCTGTAAATGACACAGCTGTTAAAAACATATATTGTTTGGTAAAATACTGCGTCAAATGGTCTGATTCTCGAGCTCTACGACTAGAAGAAAAGTGATCTGATACGATTTTTTCTTCAGAAATCTTAAAATTGTTGGACTCTGATCGCTTTTAGGCATCAATATACCGATATATAAACAATCGCTTTTAGGCATCGATATATAGTCAATCCGACTTGGACAAATGAAATGGATAAATGTCCATATTCCTCGAGATATCGGAAAGTCTTGAGCTTAACAGAGGTCGTGAGATAAATGTGGGCTGTAAAATAATATTTGAAATTTTATTTTCCTTTTTACAGGAGGATGACGAGGATTTAGGCGAACTGTACCATGACGATAAAAATGGTGCCGCTTTACTCATCAGAAGACATCCGAAAAGCGGGAGAATTATGGTGGTGAGTGTACAATTGTTTTTAAACTATATCATCTATCTACTACTGTTCTTTGTTTCATCACACTTATTGTTCCTTTGCACACGAACTTAAAGCATTTTAAATGAATATAATCTGCGCAATTTACACTTCTTGGATTTCTTAGAAGAAAGAGTTTGTTCTCTAGCAGAAGAAATAGCTTCTAAAATAACAGATTTTTCATGGCGTGATGATCCGTTATTGTAACACTAAGAATAGATTATCTATTTTATAAGCATTTAGTGTTTTTTCATTAGTTGTCATAAATTAAATAAGATAGAAATAAAGAGATCGCTGTAGCCAGAGATCGGAAAAACTAGCATCATTATATAATATAATGCTATTTGAATGCTACCTATTTGAGCAGTCACGTTCCATCGCTTGAATAATCCGTAGACTATCCTTATAAGTTGAGACCTTGAATCGTATTCCATCTAGAATATGGAACTCATCAAATATTTACGAGCACTGTCTGGATTGTAATTTATTTTTCAATCTCGTCCAAATCTCATTACTTAGGCATTATCGAATTAACATAACATAGTTTTGTTTGGTTAATGCTTATTATTTTTTATTGTTCTTTAAATGTTATCTATATATGCTTTATCATCGTGCTTAATGTAATAAAAAAAATATAGTAAGGTGTACTTATACATAAGCATTAAAAAATTTACTTATATGCGTGCCTTCAAACGATCTTTACCAGGACGTGCAATAAAAAAAGCAAATATATCGATTAGAATGCCACACAAGTCTTCAAAGGGCCTAAAGTACCAATATTAATCATTATCAATAGAGTCCTAATACTCCACTGTTGGACGTATGCCTCCCTCAAAACTCCTTAGTTTTCGAACGTAATGCCCACGTTCTCCGAAAGGATTCCGAATTGCATATTGTTTGTTCTTTCGCTTCCGTCTCTGTTTATAGTATAATATGCTTAGTTAGCCTTTAAATCTACTCTTTACTAGGTTTATAACGTTAAAATATTTGTTACAATTTTTATGTATATATATATCATGTTGGCTTTCCAATAAATTAATATATATCGAAACAAAAAGCGAAAACGCTGTAAATGACACGTCGAATGGTCTAAGTCTCACAGCTCGACGACCAATAGAAAATTTGGTACAGCGTTAGAATTGATATTTTTGCTTGATCAGATACAATTTTTTCGTAAATCTTAAAAGTTTTTTTGACTCTGATGATAAGTTCTCATTTCGCGGTTTTCTACGTTTTCGCTTGTTTGTATCGATATATTTATTTGTCGAATAAATCAGAGAAAATTCGCTTCCACTTTACCATGAATCACTTTTTGCCATGGGGTCTCAACGTATTATAGGAAAACACTCCATGTGTGGTCTACGCTCTGTATTAATACTAATAAAAGTGTGGGCGAACCAGTGAGCCGAATGCGTAGCATAGTGACCTAGAATTCGCGCCATGACATTTATTGAATATATAATATTTATTAATAAGTTACATAAGACCTCAGCGATACTCTATATTTTCCTATGGATTTTGTTAGTTTATTTGGAAGTTTTAGGAAGGAAAACTATTGAACGATTTTTTGTAAGTAGAAATTGACAAAAGTTTTGGTTAAAAGTCATAAAAGAAACTCTCAATTTCGTTTTGCGCTCTTTTTACAAATGACATTCTCTCTATCGTGTATAGACCTCTTTCTATCTCGTAATACAGTGGTCCCAAACCCCTTCATACACTTCAGACACATCAATTTTTTTCGTTTTTTTTTACTGTTGAGTATTTCTTTCGGGATTGTACGACTTTCCATGGAAGAGAGATTAATGTGAGCTGAGCGCCAGTGGCGTTGCAGACTTGATGGAAAGAAGATGTGTGTAAATCAAAACAATAAAATATAAACGATCAAATTCAGCGGTCCGCGTTGAAATCATCAAACGTTGAACGGTCTGCGGCAAAAAAGTTTGGGGACCATTGTGTAACGATGCTAGGCACATGAAAACTATAAACTATAAACGTTGTTTGAACAGGACGGCTCCATAGGTCATGACCTAGTGATCAGGCCGATACCAGACTCTATGACGACAGCTGCACCCGACGACGAAATGTTCATGGACCCCGCCAACTTGCCCGATATGGTCTCGATAGATACAGGCCTACCAATTGGTGAGACTTACTTTAAAAATTGCTATAAACTACTCGACCAATATACGAATAAGTTTTTAGAAGATCTTTTACTTATAATTTATAATATGTAGTTGTCTTTTTATTTTGTTGATAGAAAGTATAATGGAATATAATAATATTCTACATGAGCCTATTAAATTTGTTGGTTTGGAATTGGTTTTTATGGGCCCGGATATATGTACATATTATATATGGGCTTTAAAAGATATTCTTTTTTAATTTTTCCTTTAAACAATAGAAAACGGGAATGCGTTTCTTACTTGTTCAATGCGTCACTACGAAATCAAATCCTGCAAACCTAAAATAAACTGGATTACGCTGACGATGATGACGATGATTGTTATATATATTATTATATAGTCAATGTATCAATAATCATAAACGCTACTTTTAGTAAGATTCTAGAAGAGTCATAACGGTAAACGTTCAAGATGGGTTATATACTTTCTTATTAACATTTTACAGTGAAGAGAAAGAGAATTGACCAGCAGAGTCTGACGCAAGCCCTTCAAGGAGCTCACCATATCATCATCAAACGAGACCCTGCGCAAGGAGATCATTTAAGTGACTTTGGTAAGTTAATACCTTTTTTCACGATTTTTTCAAATTATTCTAGGCATAAATTAACCTGAATGATTAAAATTATTTTCACTTCTCCGTCACTATCATCTGCTATGCTGCGATAGTTCATAAAAGATAGTTCAGCCAAAATTTAGTCATAATTTATTTAGCTGGATCCGAGATGCGTAGACAGCTAAACAAATAATAACTTTTAATTTTTAAGCATACCTAAAAGGCCGGCAACGCTTCCGTGACTCCTGCGGTGTCGCGGTTGTCTATGGGCGGCGTTGATTGCTTTCTATCAGGCGGCACGCTTGCTCGTTTGCCCTCCTATTCAATAAAAAGAAGTTTTGGTGTCGAACGAAATTACATATAAACGGTATCAATTTCATTTGAATATATCAATATTGTCGCATGATGATATTTAATACTTTTATCCACGATTCCTACAGTGTTTCATAACGTTCCATTTAAAAACACAAAGAAGGCAACAAAAACACGGAGTATTTAAAAAAGTACAATAGAACGAGATGTCGACATTAAAATAGGAAAATCGGAGCTCGTTAAAATAGATTGAAATTTCAGGGATCGGATATTTCATTATAAAAACACATCTCATTGTCTATTTACTTACGACAAACTGAACACAATAGAACGAACACGATTACGACGTAGTTTTCGTTAAACTTATTAAGAAAAAAGAACTTATAATTATTAAAATACTAATAATATAGTAAGGCTCTTCTGTACCAATATAATAAGTCAATTTATACTCATATTTCTTTTTAATTTTAATAATTTTTTACCACAAAAATGTTATATGCATATTTAAAAAAACAGTATGTGATAAAAATAACTAAGTAAAAAAAAATTAATTTGTTTAGGTTGTTACGTTAACTTTTTCCTTAATGGTACTAATTATAACTGTTTATATGTTAACTGTTATTATACAATATAATATGTTTAAATATTAAAATATAAAATAAAATAAAATAATACATATTTTTAGAACATTTAACAATATTAACGTAGCCTACGAAGTTTTGTAACATGAATCCCTTATTTCACTCAACATATATTTGCCATTGTCATAATATTTTTTATTTATTCTTGTTTGTGATAAACTCAGAATCAATTTTTGTTAATGTCATAGAATTTTCTACGAAATTATTCAAATTTTCTAGAAGAGTGATTAATTTTGTTTCTTTGTAACTTTATCTTAATGAATTTATGTTTCAAGTGATGAATTTCTTAGAACTTATCTTTAATCGAGTGGAAAAATCATGTGACAAATATCGTCTCATGATGCTATTTGACGAACGTTAAAAAGCCAATAGGTTTTTCTAATTAGTCAAGTTTATAAATAACGACTAATTAACCCGTCTCGAAGATTCATAAAACAAAACCAGTTTTGCCTCAGACACCTGTATCGACGGAAGAGAAGTGCTGACATTTTGATAAATATCGAAGATTGATGACATCTGGTTTGGCGGTAAAATAATTCGAAATTAGAATCGAGCTTTGTTGTCAGTCATCGACACATTTGTATTATTTTATAAACAAAATGTAGAGAATTTTATTAATAAAGCGGTTTAATAATATTTTGTTACTATGGTTGTCTAATTTTGAAAATTGATTTTGTGCCATTAGCTACATTATCTATTTTATATGGAAAAGGTAGGCAAGTGAATCAACTTCTTTTAAAAAATATTAAATGAATTTATGAAAAGATTGCTAATATTTGAGTTAAATCTATAAAAAAGAACACGATAGCCTCAAAAAATGTTCTTTAAATAAATTTCTACTATATGTTTGATGAAAACTAAATGGGTATAGTTTATCATAGAGTAAACAATCTCTTATGCGTTTATCATTCATTATTATCAATGTTTAGTATTCAAATGTATTTATTGTAAATCAATATAATATATCATATTTTTGACGTGACGTTTACTATAGTTACTGATTTACCGATTAATATCATTATCATATGTTTTTGCATGTTAGTACGTAGCTAGCGTAACTTATAAATATAAATCAAATGAAAATGAGAACTATAACTTTATAATTATATTTATTTATTATATATAGATTTATTTTATTTATATATATTATATTTTTAAATATTTTTTTGCCTCTGAACACCTATATATCAATGATAATTGACCATGTCTTTGTGGTAAATACAAAATGTATAGCCGGTATAGGCGATATAGCCCGAATCGTCCGTCGGTTTCCTACTATTTACTAATAACATTTTGTACAAATATATGTAAAGTCCCTGACTTCTAATACTGATTTGTCTCATCGCTCTGATCGTAGATCAAATTAACACATACAGAATAAATCCAAAATGTTATTATTTATTTCATATAATGATTTATGATGAAATGAAATAAGCGATTATTTTACAAAAAAATATATCTACATTATTTTATAAAATAAATCAGAAATTGATCTTTCAAGTAATTGGCATACTGATCTTCTTCTTATTAAAGTGCCTCTTTGACTAGTCAAGTTGAGCAGTCACTTTAGCAAACTTTCTGTGTATTGATATTACGTAGCCAAGACTTCCCTCTTCAAGCAACCCATATTTTGCCTGCGACATTTCCCATCATGATTAGTTGCAACAATTTGCGATGTGACCCAGGAAAGAAACTTTTCTACCTTTGAGGATCTGCAAAAACTCTCGTTATTGCATGAGTATTTGAAAACATTCATTTATTTGAAATTTTAGCTTTTATTTATTAAGCTACATTTATTTTTCATAACATAAACATATTAAAATGAATTACACATCTCTAAATTACATTGCTAACGCTTGAAGACTCATAGCTTAGTATTATTATAATCTGTGTACTGAGTAGTCTCTCAAACACGTGCAACGTTCCTCTGAATACAAATATCGATTGCATATTAATCGAGACATCGTTTATGTTAATAGCGCAGGTTCCACGTGAGTGGTGAATGCCGACACTTGTCTTAGCCCGACATTCATTTGCTCGTCGCTGTTTAATTCATGTAGAGAAAAAGTATTTTTTAAACGTAATTTTACATATTTTTAATCGCTTTAGGTTATAAAATAAAAATAACATTTATGGTAGTATATCAGACCTTAGTTAAATGTTTCATTTAAATACTTGGCCATTATGGAAAAAACTCAGCTGAAATTACATTCTTCATATTTTTAAACAGATAAATATGTATTTAATGTATTATACTTTCATTTAATATTTTGTTTATCAAATAGTAATAATAATTTAATATTTTGTGATATAATGCTTCTGTTAAATACATATCTGAAAGAAAACACAATTTCATTTACAAACTTTACAACAAAACTGTAATTTTTTTACATTTTTCAGTACAAAACAGTAAACAATTTTAAAGTATATGAAGTTGGTCTTTTATTAAGATAACTACCTATACCTATTACTTTATCAGTACGGTTGAGGAAAAGTTTACATCGCAAAGTTAAAGTCAGGCAAGGTGATCCATTTTATTAATTGAACATAATTTTAAAAAATGACATTACTTATTAACGATTAAAACGTAGGTACTGCATCGTGGTGCCAAACTTTAAGGCTTTCAGCTATTGATAATATAATCTGTATAAGCCTATCTAACTAAAACATCCAAGTAGGTGCCTTAATGAGTATGTACCAAGACGCGTTGTATAGCCCGAACTTCGGTTCTATCTAGCTCTATCTCACTTTATTTAGTTGAAAAGTGTCCTACACTTTGTTTGCAAAGACGTGGTCTCACAACAGCACTAATCCTACAGTTGTCTGTTCTTCAACGAACAAGTCCAGCCACGATTGAATTAAAAGAAGAATAGAAAATGAATGTTAATTAAATGTAATTATTAATAGTAATAGATTATTATAATGTTTAATTGACTGTAGATTAAATGATATTTACTTATGAAATAGGCGTTCTGAATAATATAGCGGGAAAGGCACTCACTAATCATATTTCAATTTATGCAAAATGGCCGACGGAACTTGTTAAAACCAACGTACGCGGTCTTATAGGGTCAAGTTACGTTCAAAGCACAGATTAAATTGCCATAGCTAGTTACCAATACTGTGAACTATGTCGCCCAACTGTCTGATACAATCTGATTTGCTTTTATTTCTTAAGAATATCAATGAAGGCGATAAACTCGTTTTATGTTTTTAATATTGGGTCGGGAAGGAAAATTGAAAACTTTCCGGCAGTAACTATCGAAGTTGAGATATTAAACGTTTGAGATATTAATACAAAGCGTATTATTTTTTGTTGATTTATTTCTTTTTTCTTAATACGTATATTCCTCTTCCTTTTCCACTCTCAACTCTAACATTTAAATTAACGGAACATATTAAAATAAAATGACGTGTCAGTGCTTATTAATTGTAATGTGATGTATTTTAATCCAGGCACTATCGATCAGACAATAAAAACGTAGAAAACGTAGACTTTATGGGCAGAGGTCGTGAGGTTAAATCATACTCCGATGTTACGTCACCTATATTATTATATTTATATATTCGATGCCGCGTTGGTCTTTTAAACGCTTCTGAATCGAGAATACTTTGACATTAGGAAAAACCGCGCATTTTAATAAGGATAGCATGGATTGTTAGATGACGCGTCGATCTTGATTCTTCAGTATGATTTCTGTTAGTGTAAATTTATGTAGTATGTCGGCGATAAAGTGTTGCCAGAAATACTATACAAATTTATAGGGTTGCAATATAAGTTATTTATTTTCTGAACCAAACCCATATACAAAACCATATATATAATAGCTTTATTAACGAAAGCAAGCAAATATGTAGTCAAATGTGTTCAACCTAATCGTCGATATAAGAAATATTTAATTTTTCAATGGACTCCAAAGCACCTAATGTGGAGATTAATGAGTAGAAAACTTTTATTGAAATTTAAAAAAAAACTATTGTATTAATTTAATGTCGTTGGGAAAGTACATTTCGTAGTTTCTAGAAAATCATAACAACACCTATGTATTGTTTGTTATGTTTAGTTTTCGTAGAAACTATTTACATCTATATATGACTATTCTGCAATACTTGCACGAAGAAATCCTCTAATACATACAATACATACTCGAAAATTATATTATTTTTATTCAAAAATAGCTCAAGAAGTTTTTATTATTAATTTCTTGTTTCTATCCCACAATGAATAAATAAATTTGGAAGAATACAGACGTATGACTGCAATTTTAATAATTTTAGCGCCACTCTCAAATACATTTTAATAAATAAGCCTTATTTAATATTCTATGCTAATTCTCTTTATTATTTAGCTTATTGAATATCTATTCAAATGAATCTAATTTGCATTCTATATTCATTTTTTACCGTAAAAAAATAATATCTGAATACGACGTCAACAATTGTTTTAACAATAAAAATTTGCGAAGCAACTGATTAAACTCTAGCTTGCTTGCTTAAATTGCTGTTTCAATTATTTATTAAAATTTTCATCACTATTTATATAAATAAATACACGGGTATATGTACCTATACTGTGTATATATATATATATATATATATATATATATATATATATATATATATATATATATATATATATATATATATATATATATATATATATATATATATATTCCACGCACCGCCAGTTTGTGGAATCAGCTACCCTCGGCAGTCTTTCCGAACCGCTACGACATTGGAACCTTCAAAAAACAAGCCTACACATACCTAAAAGGCCGGCAACGCTTCCGCAACTCCTGCGGCGTCGCGGTTGTCCATGGGCGGCGTTGATTGCTTCCACTCTTTGTTTCTATGTATAATACTTAAATGTGTTACCATATTATTTTACGGTACTGTATAAAAAAATTAAAGAACCATTAATTAATATTATTTATTTTTTTATATATTAGTTATACAAAACAGTTCTAATATTATAAACCTTTTATTGTTATAGCTTTCATGGAACCAGACCACTTAGGCAAGCGGTACAGGCGGAAACGTTCCACGGAGTCCCAGAGCCGGCGGAAAAGAGAAGCACCCTATGTTATTTACCCAGAAATTCTTGTCATTGTAGATTACGATGGATACAGGTACGTATATACTATAACGGAGAAGCCATTGCATTGCGACGTGTGAACATTTAACCATATGAGACCTAATCAAACTCCTAGAACTTTTTTTTAAATAGTTAATATCTCACTCAAAATATACATACATACATTTATGTATTTGCTGTTAATTACAGATAATTCTATGCTCTATTGCTTTACATTTACATGATTATGCACTCAATTATGGCATACAAAGGAAATGTAAATATGAATAAAAAAATAGTTATGACTTGTAAAAAATTAGAAGCTGTGATTTCCGACAAAGAGCGAGAAAACACTACTTTTATGCTAAATAATTATATTAATTCTAATACACTTTGTTACTATACCACTACTTTATTCAAATTTAACTTAGAAACTAAAAAAAATTCAATGACAATAAAAAGTTGCAATAAAAATTTTCTAAGGAGAAAAGAAAAGAAACTGCAGTACTCTATAAACAAAACGGGGGGTTTCGGTTTTTTATCTCTATATATTTTTGTCTTCACCAGGTTACACGGAGGTGACAATGTTCAGATCAAACGCTATTTCGTCTCGTTTTGGAATGGAGTGGATCTCCGGTATAAACTGCTTAAAGGGCCCAGAATACGGATATCTATCGCCGGTATCATTATATCAAGGGTAAGTGATCATAATACTCGTATATGTAAATAGGGCAATAGTCACATGAAAGTGGGACGTACCTTGTGCTGATATCTAATTTGTAGCATAATATATATCAAGTGCATATATAAATACAGAAAACGCGCCCTTCTTGAACTAATTTCAAATACACGCACACATACGTAATTTCATATTCATATAAACAAACACTACAAAATATATGAAACTAATTAAATCAACGTTATCGTTTAAAAACTGTTTTTACAAACATTAAAAATGAACTTTATTATAGAAAATGAAATCGCTTTTTTTTACTGTCTGTACGGCTCGAATTTTACTATCGATTTTAAACTAACTTCTCTGTGAACTAGCAACTTGAAATGTTAATCACATCTCAGAACAGGATAACAGTGAAAATTTTTTTCTAAGCAGAGCAAGCAAACGAACATGCTAGTCACCGGATCTATCACCACCGCTCATAGATATCGGAACGTTCGGAAGACGGTACAAAACATTCTTCATTTAATTATAAATGTCATTTGGTCTATTTGGTTTTGTTTAAGTCATTTGGCTTTTTCTATTTATTTCAAGTCAAATGTATTTTATGTGTCTGCATACTAAATGAACGTAAATCTAGCTATCAATTTAATAAATATATAAATTAAAACTCTGTTTATTACAAACAAAATATGTATTGTAAAAATTAATTAGACATTAGTTTAAAATTAACCATCTCATCGGTGTCTATACAAAGCTCTTCTAGAAAATCCTTTTTTGATTTAGGGTAACTTTCTAATACAGCTTCTAGCATGTCGGAGCAGATTCTCTTACGCTTCCTAAAAATATATATCATAAATTTTAATGTATGATGACCCAAATAGTTCAATGGCGAAAATAAAGCAAAAGAGTTTCAGGTTCAGTTCCCGCTATGTGATGTTTTTAGTTCGAGGACTACTTTAAAAAAAAAAACTTGAGCACGTACCTATATTCTCTTAGGAGTTCGCCATGCTCAGTAAGTATAGCTTTTTTGGCGTCTGGATTTATAATTTCAGTGGTGCTTCGCAAGGAATCTAGTTTATTTTGCAATCGCTCGATGGTAGTTTGCGTTTCGCTAATTTTCAGTTTCGCTGCATCGGTCTTGAGGGTGGATGTCAAATTTTTTAACATATATTCGGATACTTTTAACGCATTATTTTTTTGTGCCAGATCTTGAGTCGCATTTTTAAACTGTTGATCGTAATCTGAAAAAATATAAAATTTCTTTCGTACGCAAGTTAAGAAGAAAAATGATTACATCATAATTTTTTTATTTTTACAGCCCATATATGACCCTTAACTGAGTGTGACGCCTCCACATTTCTGGACAAATCAGTTACTTCGAGTCAAATACATCGTCGAATTGTCTAAATATACTTTTGTTAATTATTATTTATCTCCATATAACTTGATCCGAGAAATAAAACTGTGTATAATGTAATAAAAGTCCGGTTTTTAACTAAATAATAATCACATCATAAATTTTCGAAGTTTCGAAGAATAAAAGCGAATTAAAGACCAGTTTTCAAACGAAATTATTACATTAGAAATATAATATAATAAATATTGTAGTTAAAATCTCCTTTTGATTGTTATCGATAACTTGTTATTATTGATAACGATTGTTATTGTAACCATACTTATAAAATTCCTTTAATATTACAAAAACATTGTATTGTTTTTGTTATGCTACCAGTTGCGTGATCCTTTTGCATGGCCAAAAACGACTGCAAAATCTACATATCTTATTAGACATATGAAAAATTATGATATAAAAACAACAATTAAAAAAATACTAATACATTATTCTACAATTTTGCCCACAAAAAAGTGATAAAACTTAAAGAGAATAGGGATTTTGTGAAATATACGTTGAAAGCAACATGCTCATAAAATATTACCTAAAAACAAGAACGATACTATTTATTTGTTAGTGTGCAAAATTTTTAATTTAACAAAAAATAATATGGCTATATTATTTTAACGTAATATACTAGGCCAAAAGAAGACTAATTAATCCACAAATATGTTTAAAACTAATACGATTGTTACTGTACTAGATGTTACATAAAAAAATTCCGAGTCACCGCGAAATTAATTTTTCATAAATATATACGTGCTTGATCGAAAAATATTTGAATTGAAAGCATTATTCACTTTCTACTAACCTTCAGTGTCACTAGTGTCTTCAATATCCTCATTTTGTATAGCCGCGTAAACTTTCTGCTTACCATACAATTTACATTTTATTTTTCCCGCTTCACTCAAAGCGTCCAGCGCTTTCTGTATAGCTGATTTAGTATACGCGCCTCTTAAATTCACAGTTATATCAGCACATGAATACGGACGATTTGTATCTTGTAAATATTTAAAAACTGATTCGCTCGCCATTTTTAAATGTAATTAATGCAAATGTAATAAAATTTAGCGTCATACAACTTTTACTTTTTTATGAGCTCTAGATTACATTCTTTTTTTTTATTTAGGCATTGGCTATGGCTTCATGCGGCCTAGTTCTTGCTTTTTGAAACAATTAGTTAGTTGAATGTAATAAATTTTTGAAAATTTTAATAAACTCCTACTAAATATTTTAATAAAGTTTATTCTTTACTTGTTCTTTAAATGTTTTTTTTTAAACTTATTTTGGCAAATAAAATACAAATTTGTCTATATAGTTATTCAAGGTATTGGTTAAGTATATTTATATAAATTCGCGGTTTTATAGGTATGTCGATATAATTTATGTAAGCCGATTTTGCTCATCGCTTCATTATCATAAATGGAATGGTACATGATATAACATGGAGAAAATTATTGAAAGAACTTGATACCAGTTTTAGGATATATACTAGCGAGTTTTATGTATAAATTAATGACAGCTGCAATAATAATGACACAAATAGAATTATTTAATTGTTTTTTTTTTTCATTTTCGAACGAACACAGTATCGAAATTGGCAACTAAAACGAGTTTGGCCGGGACTAAGAAATTTATAGAGACCAATAAATTATTTCCGATGATTCAAGGTTAGGAAAGTTAGGTAAATATCACGGAATCACGTTGTGACTTGACCTGGGGCCACGTGATTTTCAACTCTATGTAAAATCATATACGTATTTGATAACTTAATATATTTTTATCCAATAATATACAGATTTTATTATTAGTTTTAAATATACATGTACATTTTATATATGTACTTTAATATGTACTAGAAGTTTACTTTTTTTATTATAATCATCGTCCTATGTTCACACTTGAGCTATGCCTAAGTTTTAGTCGTAGCACAAGTATTGATTAATTGCCCATACTCACGTACATACGTTAAATAACAATCGAATAGCTGAATCTTCTCATCAATTTGTCACTATTAGCTACGCCTTATCAATGTGTGGTAAGACTCGTATTTGGTTCTTGTTCTTGATAAGAAGTTTACTTGCAGTACAAAAATATATAATACATATATTTGTTCATGTTTTAAAAATAGTTTACATATATTTGTTTATGGGTATGTTATAAAAAAACTTGAATAATTTGATTTACAATATGTACTCGTAAACATACATACGTTGTTCGACTTATTTATGTACCTTACGTGTTTGGTTGATAAAAGAAAATACATTTTTTACATCGAATACATACGATCGATACTCGATATCGAGTATTTTTTACATAGAGTAAAAAGACAATTGCATTATGAATAAAGATTTTTTAAGACTACCTTTTGAATAAATTGCGTAATAGATTATTACTTCGCATCGCAAATAATAAAACTAATAATTATTAAAAAATATTTAAACATCGATGACGAAATGAAATAATAAAGCATAATAAAGTGTTGTGCTTATCTTCCAGTATAATAAATGATTAAAAAGATCCGCAATTGCATTGCGGATCTTCCTATCTGGTTAAAAACTATGAATTATTTTATTTCATTGGTTTCTTTATTGTTATCTAGCTGCACCGTCTTCATAATATTTTTCTGTTTTGCCTGAAAGATGATTAGGATAAAGTATAATTTAGCATTAAATATGGTATACGTGCATTTTGTTTATTAAAGCTTAAATAAAAATAAACATCATCATGTATGTCGCGAAAGAAGTCAAAATAATATTTATTCTGACTGATAGATATATAATTTTACAAGAGTCCATACCAAGTACTATTTACGTAACTATTCTATGTTTTTTTCAATAAATGCCAGTTAAATTGTAATAGATAGATAGCTCCTACAAGTTGATATCAATCATAGTGGTACTCAAACTCACATATAGGATATGAGACGATCACAGCACCTTACACATACTCTATGGAAAAGTACTTATTTCAATTAAACTTAAATCAATGATATTCACAGGGTCGGGATGCCACACCTTACCTTGAAAGAAACAGAGTGGGTCGCGATGCCATCGACTCTGCCGCCGCGCTCACTGACATGGGCAAGTATCTGTTCAGAGAGCGAAGACTGCCCGTCTACGATATTGCTGTTGCGATCACTAAGTAAGTTCCATCATTCCGAACAAACATCGTTAAAATTATCTTTATTTAATAAAATTTAAACTTAAATTATATTAAAAAAATTTACATTTTTATTGGATAAAATTTTCATTGTGGATGTATGGCAAAATTATCATTGCCAACGACATGGTTTTAAAAAAAAACTGTAAAGGGACTTTTTCCGCCAACTTATATCCGTGACATTGTCTTTTTATTTAATTTTCATAATCTTATATTATTATCAGTTATATTGTTTGCTGTATTATACAATATAGTTCAATTAAAACGTATAAGTGAAGTGATATGAAATAAATGCGTGTCTCGTGGCTTTTTAAGTTGGCAGAAAAGGTTTGTTCAGTTATTTACATTACAGTCAAAGGTTTGAGGGAGTACTGCCGATCTCATGCAAGAGAAACAATATGTATTTATTATACATTTATGTTACTATAAAAGTTAATATTTATTTGCTTTAAATATTTGTAATACCGGTTCCTCCTATTTACTTTGATTATAAAAATATACCTTAATTTGCCAGATATTTTATATATATTTTATTTTAATCGATTTTATGATTCAGATAATCGAATAAAAACTAGGTCCAAATGGATAAACAATAATTTCGAAATAATTTTGTAGTGTTCATTTTTAAGTGATTTAGTTTTACTTTTTGTTGGTATTCGATTGATTTATTTTTAATATAACTAAGTAAGGCCTAGTTGATAAATATTTTTAAGTATTGTGGATAAAATGCTTATTGTAATGTATTAAATTTTTGATACAAATAATTACATTACATAAATTTATGTATACCTAAACATAAATTTAAATGAATTATAATGAATGCAGAGCTTATTTGTTCAAGTGAACTTTAAAAGTTGATTTTAACTATTAGTATTTATCTTAATTTCATTATTTTGAAAGCATCTCAAGCCGGATATCACAGGTAAGAAGTAGTAAGTATGCTTTTGCCAATGCACCGTTATCTAATTTGGCGCCATTATTTTTTTTTTCACTTAAAATTTGTAGGGTTATTTCACACATGCGTAAGGCGTTTATAGTGTGGCGTTTACATTTGTACAATTTCAAATAATATCAAGTGATCTAAATTTAATTCCAATGATAAAGTTCAGTTGTTTATTAATGTATAATATGTCAGCTAATTGTAAATTACAATTAATTTTTTTTTGCGTTTTCCCTTATGCATATACTAATCAATAATTTGCTTTCGTTTAATGATCAAAATCTTTGTAATGAATATAATAGCCAACACAATAATTACAAGTGGATGGTATGTATAAGAGGTAATGGGTGGAGCTCTGGGGTCTCTGCCAACCCCTGCGAGAGATAGGCGTATATAAAAAAAAAAACAATAATTACTAATTTTATTTTACAATTATAATGTTGGATGAAGGAATATAACCTCATTTCACCAACAGGTATGACATGTGCCGACGACGCAAGGGCGGTCGCTGCACAAAAGGCACAGCTGGTAATTTAATTTTGAAAAGATGTTTTAGGTCTGCGAGTGGTATTGCGATTCAGCATTAACAGAGGCTTACGAGTGAAATAATTCGGCTTGATAATTTTAATATACGAGGTAAAGGAATTGGTAATGGCGCTGAATATGTTATTCCAATGTCAATATTTTATTTTGGTAAAAAATCATTTTCATGATTCGCTTTAATTTTTTATGAATGTAAAAATTGTTTAGTATTACGGTATGCTTCAAATAAAATGTTGGCAAATGTTACATATAACATACACAATAGTTGCTTGCACAACAACCGATATTAATCAGGATGGATGACTTTGTTCCAAATGAGGTACCTGAGTAGGTATGTTCATAGATCAACAAAGCCAACATTTCCCTTGTCCCGATAAGGGAAAGGACGTGATGGTATCAATTTATTGAGTATTTATTTCCGTGACTTTCAGACTAGACATGTGCAGGAGACAGTATGCGAACGATGCGTGCAATAGGGGGACAGCAGGTACGCGGAAACCGTACACCACATTATTCCCATGAGCACGCCATTAAATTCCTTTCACATTATTTGTACACGATATCACTATGGGATCATGATCCACAGTACCTTTTACCCAAATCCATGTCAGCATTCGCACTTGTGAATAATATCTATCGCAGTCTTCTAGATCGTATAAATTTCTTGTATTTTCTCATGTATATAAACCAGATATCCTTTTACTATGTAGATTAGGCGTTATTTATTATGTAGATGTGTTTTATGTATGCGATCATCGCTGATTTTATTATAATAACGAAATATTATCTATGTTTTAGATATGTCTTGTTCATCGTTGTATAATACTCATCAGTATGTACTATTAAATATGATAAATATAAAACAGCGTAGCATGCGTTTAATTTTAATGAAGCATGTTATCTCTGGAATTGTGCATGTTCCCAGTAAATTACAATTCAACATCCTACCACATTACGAAACATTGATTGGCTTACGCAGTCCATTTCAAAAGTTCACCGATACATCTTACAGTAACAAGAAAGTTGCGTAAAGCCATTGATGGGACCAGTCGGCCCTACCTTACTTAAATGACACGAGGACAGTCTAAAATTAACGATCTACCTAGATACCGAAGACTCATCAGCACGTCAAGCCAAGTGCTATATAATTTTATGTTGTCAGAATTGTGAGTGCTATTAGAAAACATGTATATTTTTGTTCATTGTTTGTTATATTTTTATTGTAATATGCGAAAGAAAAAATACAAAAGAATAAAATCTACAAAACGAAAGAACTTAGAGAATTATAAACAAGTAGTGGGCACAAACTACATGTTAGACATTATTGTGCCAGTACTATTATTATTTTCGATATTTTTAAAGAAATGTTGTTACAAATTAAAATCGATATGAATATAGAGATACGCAATAAATAATTATAACTCATTTGCCTCTGGTTGGCATTAGGCAGACACGCATAATATAATTTTATAAGAATAATATTAAATTAAATATAAAAATCAAAATAAACATGAGAAAAAAATTAATAATAAAAACTATATACCTATTACTATATCTGCATATGTTTATATCTTAACTTTTTAATTTATTTGGTGCCTACTTTTCGGCTATTATAAAATAAAAACTTTGGCAGAACAATGGCATTCACAATACAATTGCAAGTCATCGTTTAATTAAAAAAATATATTCGTTTTTTATGAAAATGTGATAGAATGATAAGATGGACAGTCGAAACTTACTTTGCTAAGATCTTAGCAATATAAATTTTGATTATTTGTGTTAAAAGTGCGTTTTTTATACGTATGCAAGTTGGGGCGTAGATATCGATATATGTATGACCTGTGCATGTTTTATGCCATAGTTAAAACACGTAGTTAATGCTTGATAATCTATGCTTTATGGCCTGTGACCTATGACCGATTGGGATCGGCGATAATAAATATTATTAAGTCTATCGCATTGATTTCAGAAGGTATGGACGTTATTGGTACCCAAGATTAAATTAAACGCTTTATTGCTTTGCATGACTAATCTATAGACTATGCTTATTACTTTAGTGTATTATCCTAAAACATTTGTAAATAACAACATTATTATCCAGATTTTAAATTTATCATCTGTAAGTACCTTAATTTTATTACTTCTCATTTGTATTTAATGTAATTTTATTTATATATACACCTTTTGTTTACCCTCTATTCACAAATGTTTGTCTTGGAACGTTATTTTCATTGTTTTACAGTAAAAATAATCATTATTCTTTATTGAACATACATTAAAATAATAACAAATTAGCTTTTTTCTGTTTTCTTATGTATATTTACTTTTTAAAATAGATTAAAACAGATATGACACCTATAAGTCGTATAAAATTAAAAAGCGATCTAAGGGCGCTTTGAAACAAACAATCATTGTATTAACTTTGTCACAGACACGTACATAATCCATATCCTATTAAACCAGTGAACATGTTTACCATTTTATTACTTATTTTTTAAATAATAATTGACAATTATGTACATACTATATATGACCAGTATGGTGTATTAAAAAATATAAAATTCAATACAAGTTTATCGCTTCGCTTATTATTTGCAATCGCGACTTCGAGATTGAATTGATATATCGATTCCCGTAGTATTTCATTGTAGATTAATCATCGTCTAATTTAAAAAACAAAACACAAGTAGTGAGCACAAACTACATGTTAGGACTTTTCCCGCCAACTTACATCAGTGATGTTGTGTTTTTATTTCATTTTCATAATCTTATATTATTAACAGTTATATTGTTTAATTGTGGTGGCGTATTATGCAATATAATTCGATTAAGGTGTATAAGTGAAGTGATATGATATAAATGCGTGTATCGTAACTTTTTAAGTTGACTGAAAAAGTCCATAGAAGGTTTTGGTAAAATGGCCGCTAATTTATCAAGACGTAACGTGATAAGCTGACTTGGACATTTCAAGAGATTGGATATTATTGTATTTTACTTGACACTGGCATAATAGTTGTAACTAATTGCCATCAAAGAAAAGAAAAAAAAAACTACATGTTAGGCATTATTGTGCCAGTACTATTATTATTATTTTCGATATTTTTAAAGAAATGTTGTTACAAATTTAAATCGATATGAATATAGAGATACACAATAAATAATTATAACTCATTTGGCTCTGGTCAGGTCATTAATATCGTCCGCAATGCAAGATAGATACATACATATTTGTTAGTTAAACAGTGACCCTAATTTGCATCCGATTTAAATATGAATACATCTACAATTGTAGATTTTCAGTTAATGAACATTTCATATGCAGGGTTTGCATATGTGGGCGGAGCATGCGTGGTCAACAAGAGACTAGAAAAGGTGAACTCGGTCGCAATTATCGAGGACACCGGCGGATTCTCGGGAATCATTGTGGCGGCACATGAAGTCGGCCATTTGTAAGTTGCTTTAATTATAAGTGAAATTTGATTTTGCATAAAAAAATGATACCCGACCATTACAGGACTGGCCATTAGTAACGTAAGCCACTGCTTGTATGTAATATCTCGAAGAGCACTTAGCGTAGATAACTATTTTTTAAGGATGGAAGGATCGTAAAACAATTATATACTTACTGATGATCAGTGGCAAAATTACCGCTTTCATTCATTTCATATCGGGATAAATATAGACCCAGCCTGAATCGTATAAATACTTGTATTGCCATAAGTCATACAAGAGTCTGTAATAGTCTGGGTGCCCTGGATTGACAGCACCTTGAGCGCATAATACTAATAGACAATATAGAAACCGAAACAATTTGTCGAGGTTGCTTTATATAGATTATAAAAAAAATATCTGAGCTCAAGGAACGTATTGCACCAATCAAAACACAGAACCAATCGACAATAAAATATAAATTTATTTTATTTTATTTAAGACAAGAATATACACTATAGATTGTTGTATATCAATTCTTACTGTGCTTCACTCGTACTTCAATTGCAAGATTCAAAATTCTTTACGTCGACATAAGAAATTACATTTTAAACGTCAGTCTGTTATCAATAAAGCTGTACCAACATTTCGTATGTTTCTGTTTCTGTGAACGGCGAAAGAAATTCCGCAGGTATTCTCTTTTTTATAACATGTCAATGTGTATAGATCAAACTTATAGTCTTGCAGATAAGCATGAAAACGTTCGGTTATGTTTAAGTGACATTAAAATCAGGTTCGTGACGCAAATTCAGGTCTAAATAAAATACAATTGTATTTCAGATTAGGAGCAGTCCACGATGGCAGTCCACCTCCGTCATACCTGGGAGGGCCTGGTGCAGAAAAGTGCAGGTGGGAGGATGGGTTCATCATGTCGGACCTGAGACACACAGAGAAAGGCTTCAGATGGTCGCCGTGCAGTGTACAGAGTTTTCATCATTTCTTAAAGTAAGCAATCACATGTCGCACGGAACCATGTATGATAGAATTAGACCATACGTGTACTAAAAACCTTGTTGGTAAAGTGGTTTTCGGAGTGAATGATCGCTGGTTCATTTCCCGCATAGGGATAAATATAAGTAAAGGCTACAAGTATTTATGCCGAGTCAAGATTTCCTAATAATATCCGCCTCATTGCTCTCTGACTGCTCATCATAATATATATAAAATGACGTTTTCGATACTACTGAAGAAGAAAGTTCGAATGTGAAAAATATTTATATTCAATGTTAGGAATACTTATTATTGTATTAACAAATAATTTTAGTGTCATCACCATTTTGCAAATAAAATTTTAATATAAATTTATTTGAATAAATTTTTAAAAATACATATGGATTTTCCATATGTGTAGGAACCGAAAAAATATTGTCAAATATAAGTTTATATATAAATATGTAGGCTAAGAGTAAATAAAAAGATAATAAATGAATACATACGTAGATAAATAGTGGTAATCTTTCTAAAAATTAAAACGAAATATTCGACGCAAAAAATCTAAAACTGTAAATGACACAAAAGTCAAAAAAATTATATTGCATATTCGGATCTGAAAAAAATAGTGCGCAGATGGTCCAATAGAAAATTTAGTACAGCGTTGAAACTGACTGTTTTTGAAAGATCAGATACAATTTTTTCAGGATTTTTTAGTTTTTTTGGCTTATGGGGTTTACTACGTTTTCGTTTTTTTGTGTTGATATTTCGATGATTTCGAATAATCTATACCAACGTCTAAAAAAAAGCAAATCCATAAAATCTTGATCTTGATCTTGGTATCAAGTAACAAGAGATACATTTTTTAAATTTAGGTAGTGTAAAAATTGTTTTGTTATTTTCAGCGGCGACACAGCAACTTGTTTGTTCAATTCCCCGCACGAAGACGATTCGCTGCCACGCGTCCTGCCCGGCCGACTCCTGACCCTTGACGCGCAGTGTCGAAAGGACAGAGGCACCAGGTAACATTTTTTTAATCTTCTAGATAATCCTCAAAATATCAACAGCATAGAATATGTATAAATTCTATCGCCATAGTCGAAACACTGCCTTCAATGCAAAATAACCAACAGCCATTATGTACAAAAATGTTTTTTTTTATGTCAGACGAAAGAGTTATTGCTCTGAAAACCACAAATCGTTCGTTTGCTCTGCTGTAAAAAAGAACTGTACCAATTCAATGACACATACAGTTTTTACCTCACTCCTCCCTCATAACAGCCTTGTTGTCGTTACTCCCACGCTTCCCGGCCGATTTGGCGTTCGTAGATTAGTAATCATTCTCAAGTAGCACTTACGCTGCAGCCGATCCACTAGTATTTGCTCCTGTAATGTCTGTTTTCAGTGAGTGGAACACACTGTTCACTTAATGCATTAATTTTTTTATGGGATAGGAAGGCAACCGAGCAGGCGTATCACCTGATTGAAAGGAATCAACGCCGCCCATAGACCTCCGCAGCGCCTTAGGTAGTACGGAAGCGTTGCCGACCTTTTAAGAAAGTGTCATTATGGAAATGGGAATGGGAGGGGAAGGGGGGAGGGGGAAGGGTGTTGAGCCTCCGGAACTCGGCCGCTCACCGTACGAAGCACGGTAGGTAAGCTACCACTCAGACGCCGGTTTTCTTACTTCATTCATGCTACAGACATATATTATGCCATTTCTAACAAAGTATTCGTCTGCAGCGTGGCTCTACCATTATTAAATTATCGCTAATACTTATATTATCGTTAATAGATTTACTTACGCAAGTACCTGACAGCGATATAATCTGTCATTACTGCTTCGTACAGACCGCCGTTCCCGCGAACCGGGTGGTTACGGCATATACGTAGAAACCACTATATATAAAGACACATACAATATAACATGTATATACTTCACCTGATATCGGCTGATAGCACTGCATTCATGTGGGCATCTATACATTGAAGCATATATACATATTCTTATCGTTCCCATCGTCACTTCGTATGACCCACCACACCCACAGAAAGAAACATGGTAGCCCTCCTTTTTCTATGCTGGAAGCTGCATAAACAACGATAAACGAAAAATGATAGATTACATAATCTAATCTGTATAACACGTAATTCTAGCGCGTGTTTCAAAGACGAAAGGGTGTGTGCCCAATTGTTCTGCTTCGACGCAGCTAGCGGCTACTGCGTCGCGTATCGACCAGCTGCTGAGGGATCACCGTGTGGAGATGGACAGGTATGATATATAATCATCTCTTTCATGCGTTTCCTTCGTTTTTGTCATACATCGATAGATTATTTCCACGTGAAGATGAATTCTCTCTTTCTTATCCTTCTTTATTTATTTCGCCATACACTTAGATGTAACACAAGTAGCCTCCCATATCAACTGATATGACTTAACACCTTGACAATGACGACTGGGAGACGCCAATCATTTCATATGGTATTGACGATTTGACGTCTTCGAGACGCCCGGAATTATCTCGAACGGGCGCCGGGCAATATATTTTTAAATTATTAAATTATTTGACTCATTAAATATTTCTTTGAACTTTTTTTATATTTACTTTGTACATAAATATGTATTTATGCATATTATTTTTCTGACGTATCAAATTCTATTTTATTTGCATATCAAGGGGTTAAGTAACTTAACAACCTGCACTTACTATATAATGTTGTCTTTCACTTTTGATTAATTTCGTTTCGCTTTGGCGCCATGACTGTCTGCTAATTGACTAAATGTAACCTTTTAGTTTTAAAGGAAAGTCATTAAAATTAAAAAAAAAAACTTATTTAGGCTTACTTAATTTTAAAATTGATGGTGATGTCTATTATAGACAAATAAATTGGTTTACCTTTCTTGTAATTGTCACGTAACTGACATGATTCCGTAGCCGAAATATTTTAAAATAACATAACACTTAATTATATTTTCTAGTATTGCATAAACGGGCGATGTATAACCGAGCACGAGAACATAATTCCGGACTATTCACAACACACGCCGAGCTACGTACGCCCAGAGACTAGTCCGTTCTTTGGAAATATTACAAGGTCTGTATTACAATTGTAATTTAGAACTCTATTACAAATTTAATTTTACTTATTTACACTCCTTTAGATTAGATTCTTCAAATGTTATGTATTATCCACCATAAGTACCCTGTTCGTTAACTTGTACTATTAGTAGTAATAAAGAAGTGTTTTTACGTAATGTTTAGTAGTATAACATCACAACACTGACTCGTGCAATGAGATTATCCTCTCTTTCATTGCTGTCAGTGAGTGTAGATATGAAATACATCTAACAAATACTAATGGAAAATTATTTTTATAAACATATGCACAGTAATGGAGACACAACAAAGCCATACGTACCTAGCACATCAGCGCCACCTGTAACATACCGTCAGAACTACTATTCAAGTTACAAAAAGAGTACTAGCGCTGAAACAGTCTCAACTTCCTCAACCACCACTACTTCAACAACGACAACAACAACTACTTCTACTACAACAACTGCAAGACCGTACAAATATAGCTATTATAATCCGTGGAAAACAGCCGAACCTAAAACAGAGAAACCAACAACACAGACATCCACAACACCTTCAACAACTTCAAACAAATTCTCAACATCGACGACAAAAAGCCCTTACAGTTTCAAATCACAAACAACTGCGAAGTCGTCACTGAAAAGTGAATCACCGAAACGTGGTTTCCTCAATAAAGACGATTTCGACAGTTATTTCGGCCGGTCAACAACCAAAAGCCCTTACCCTGATAAGGGGATAAAATCCGTTTTCAAAATAGGAACTTACTATTCTCAAGCTAAGTCCAGTGACAACTCCATAAGGCCAGACGCTAATTCTCAACAAGTCCAGATACAGCCAGCGAGATTACTGTTCTCCTATCAGAGGAATCTTACGTCGGGCGAAATCGAACAAACGTAAAAGACGTACCAAAATAACGTTTACTGGTAAGGAATTAAAAATGAATATGGATCGCATTGGAGTCATCTTTCGCAGTCTCATAAGGATCCTCTCATGTCTTCCACATTTCAATGGATTGTCACACGTTTCACCTTCAATACTTCTCACAAAAATCAGATTGCAATTTGTTTTACATATATATGATTATCAAGTAATTTAATCAACTAATATTTCTAATAAAAATACTAAATAGGAGTTTCAGATTTTCTTTGTAATCTTTCGTTTATAATTCTGGAAATACTAAATTAATTATAATAATATTATCACACGCCATTTAATCCGTCGCTGTCACATGAGATTCTGTATTACAAATTAAAAATAATATGTTTTCTTATAATAGTTATTCTTATAATAAAAAGACAAAAAACAGGAAAATAAATCAACTGCAGCAGAACGCAAATCTATTAAAAACGTTACAATATTATACCAAATAGAAAAAGGAAATAAATAATAAACGCGTCGGAGTCATTCATCTTATTTAAACTAGAGAAACGATTATGAAAATTGTTTCAATAAAGTTACCAAAAAAATTACCTCACATTGATCACCAGATGAAATACGAGTGTGAATTTTTAAAAAACGGCGGTCAATAGAGATGCTCGATTTACTACTAAATTCGTATTATAATTTATGACAGGTTCAGCACTGTACCAATGAAACTGTTATTGGGTGGGCAGGTGTATCTATAAAAATAGGTATAATTTCAATAAAACAATTACCTTTTTTCATCATCGTCATCCATACAGCCGTAAATCTACGGCTGGAAACGCCGTACGCCTTGCTCGAAATTTAGGTTGTTGTAATAATTATAAAACAAAATTAAAATATATATATATATATATATATATATATATATATATATATATATATATATATATATATATATATATAACTTGTTATTCGCATCCTGTCTAGAAAAAACTGAAATTACAGTATAACCATTAAGATGAATTTTGTCATCTTAACAACTAAGTTTTTAAAGTGAATAAAATATCAAAAGCATAAACAAATTGCAATCATATCGTTTGCAGCACTTTCATGTATATGTACATAATACTTCTAGTCATGATCATACACGAAACATTTATTAACTTGTAATCAATCAGTTACAACACTTGTATATAATTCTAGATAATCTTGAGCATGTAAGCCACAATCTTTGAGTATCATTTATTTTCGTAGAACTATCTAGTGAATTGTGTAATTAATTATTTTTAGTCAAAGTAAAAGATTTTTACAAACATTTTCTTATATAATTGAGAGACTAACAATATTACAATTATAGTACATTTGTTATACATCTTAAATTACCAACTCCACCTCCACCGTAAAAAAATTACTTAAAAATTCTGAAGTATTTTAACAAATATTCTTTTCTACATATAAAACTGCAACCAATTTAATTGTAATTAACATGTTACAGCAGCCGCCACTAACGAATCGCGCGGACTTTTAACACTGAAGACTGCTACGCTGGAATGTCAAGACTACAATGGTACTTACCACGGGTCATCACTTACGCCCTTGGTTCTATTCACCAGATCAGTCATTCCAGCCCCTATCTACATTACAGATTGTGAAAAGTGCACACACAACCCCTACAAATGAATATTACTTTTGTAATACTATTATTACAATAATTGTAATTCACTTTGTTTTGATGCGTCACTATTAGTATTGTCCGTGTAAAAGTATTGACAATGTTAAGCTTTTTGTACATATTAATAATTGTAGTATTGAAATTAAATAAAATTTAATCACTTTAAAAATAATTCAAATAAATTGTAATATTCACCATTCAGCGGGTAATTATGGGATTGTGTAGCACCAGATTGTGTGAATAAAATGTGTCTGAAGACAAGACTTATGAATGTGTCAGGCGCAGTTCTGTGAGTGATATAACAATGTGATTGTGTAACTATTAATAAACTTAAGTACACTAGGGTATTAAAATTTTGTATAAGTTCAAAACAGATCTGACATGATATTGTTGAGAAACTAAGGTGTGTGGTTTTGGAATCATAGAAAATACTCTTAAGTCTATGGATACTCGTTTAAAACAGTTGTAAAAAAAATCATTTTTCTAAGATTTAAAAAAATAAAAGAAACTGCCACAAAGTGCCTTTTATAAGATAATTAGTAAGTCTTTAAACGTAAGTCTTCTTTTCCCCCGGAAACCAGGCAAAAGCGACTGGTTCGCCTTCAGAAAGATATTATCTACTTTGATTTTCACTTCATATTTTCCATACAACGCTGCAAAAATATCCTATGACCTACCGTGATGTTGACGAAGTCATTGATCCACAGACGATATCACTGAGTTTACATTGGATTATTTGTCCTTTATAAAATCTATATACTTTGTTATACTTTAAGCCTGTTTTTAATTTCTAAAATTATTTATGTGACATAGGTTTTTAATTATAAAGTTACCAATAGATTAATTTTTTAAATTTTTTCCTTGGCTGTATCCGAAGATACTATTAACAGTACTTTTTTTACTGTTCACTTGCCGATGATTGCTACTTATTTATTTATATACGAACTATTTATGTATGAGCCAATACTTTGTAATCCGTCCAAATTGTATAAAAATTAAGAAAAGAATAGAAAAAAATAACAAAATTTATTTTGTTGTTTTATTATAACCACATTTATCTCATTCCCAACACCAGTAACAAATTCAAATTTCTCATCAAAAAGTATACGTTAATAACATGACAAAATGGATCAAGGATATTGAACATTGATTTCCATAACAAGAAAATATCTAATCATATACATATATTTACAAACAATGTCACAAATAAAAGCAATTGGAACTCCCCTGCAGGTACATATCATTACACATTTGGTTTTTTAAACATTATAAATAAACAACTAATAACCACCCGCTAGTGTTCATGATAATTAATTTAAGCATTTTTTTTGTTTCTTTATTATGTAATAATGGTTCACATAGTTAAATCGATTGTTATAAACAAAATTATATAATAATTTCAATTGTCCAAAAAAGCAAGCCCCCAATGTATGCAACTACTAATCATAAACCAAATGGGCATTCGCCTATTTAGTATTTCAGTATTATAGCTGTCTAACAATATGTACTGTATCTTTGGACCATCAGAAATGCCACAATGCTTCCGCTAATGTGAAGTAGCCTTATAACCTATATAGTTGATCCTAAAAACTAAATTAATTGCAGCAAATTGCTACCGAATGCCTTAGCTCGCTTTAACAGGCATAGGACTAGATCCAACGTTCTTGACCAATAGTTTTGCAAGCATACCAACAGATAGGCAAAACATTAAACCAGCTGGCATAAATTTCCTGCTGTTGTAAAACCTGCAAAAAGATTTGTTGTTTTTAGTGGATGCCATTATACCCTGTACAAATTAGCTTGATCTTTTTGACAGATGTAAATTTTTCTGATCGACATAACTTTGCAATGATGAACATATTATTTTCTTAATTTAATGATTTTAAAAATTGTAAAAATATTATTTCTTTTAATATTTTTACAATTTTTAAAATCATCGGTCGGACGGATTGCACATGAATAACAGGCAGTATACAGTACCGATGTAACATTGTACAAGTGTGTATTATTTTCAGTGTTCCTGTTTAAATTTTACTTTGAAGCAATAAAAAGTGTCAAAATTTTCGGAAAACGCTTGAATCTTTAGGGACTTTTGTGTTATATGCATTTTTTTAATATTTTTACAATTTTTAAAATCATTAAATTAAGAAAATAATATGTTCGTCATTGCAAAGTTATGTCGATCAGAAAAATTTACATCTGTCAAAAAGATCAAGATAACTTGTACAGGGTATAGTAGTTTGTTAAAGTGTGAAACACCACAAAGGTTGCGCACAACATTAAAAAGAAGAAATTTTATTAATTTATTTTTATTTATTAATTAAATTATATTATTTACCATCAGGTGCATAGCTTACTCAATTGCCTACATCTTTCATAAAGAATAAAGCCGCATAAAAATTATAATATAAAGCGAAGAAAATGTTTTTTGTTTGTATAAATCTCAAGGTAGGTAATTGGTGCATGGAAAGAACTTTCAAAAAACATAATACACTAGTTCGCCCAATCTTCACGAACTTTAACTGAAGACCAAACTGAAGAACTTCACCTACAGCACTTAAAAAAATCGTCCAATGCCATTTACTGTTTTGGAGTCTTTATTTTACTATGTTAAAAGTTAATTGCTCTTTGCTGATTGATATTACATATATTACACACAGTTATATTTTTAACATCTCTTTATAATTTAACCTTTTTTTAGACATTGGTTGCATGTACGCTACATTCAGTGGTATATCCAAAGTGATACAACATGGGAACCATTAAAGAATAAGCCTACATATTTCTAAAAGAATGGCAACGCTTCTGCGATGCCTCTGATGTTTCAGGATTGATTTCCATTAGATGGATTTGTGGAATCAGTTCCCAGCTTTCAGACTGATACAAAATTGGAACATTTAAGTAACAGGCCTACATTTTCCTTAAAGGCCGGGGATGCTTCTACAATGCCTATAGCACTGCAGATGTCTAGGGGCAGTGTTCAGTGCTTTCCATCGGGTTATACGCTTGCTTGTTTGCCTTTCTACTCGAAAAAAAAAATGCTTGTTTGTCTTCCTATTATAAAAAGTTTCTTACTATAAAAAAATATTAAATTACCTATAACCCATGAGCCCTCCAAGAGTTGTTGTAGTACCCAACATAAGAGTGTAATTTGAAGGATTCTGACTTAGCTGGTATGCACCCACACCTGGAAATTTACATTAGATAAGTTACTTGACATTATAAAAGTTCTATTTAAGACCCAAAACACAAAATACACAACTCACATCATCTGCTAAGTAAGGATAGTGAATCCTTTAAAAAAATATGATGACACTTTACTCATGAACAAAAAAGCAAATATATGTAAGGCTTATGGATATTTATTCCAAGTCTAGATAAACCTTTAATCAGTCTTTGACAATCATAGTGGTTCATGCCCGTTTTTCCAGAAATAAGAAGGCCCATTAAATATGTCTATGTGCTTTGACATAAAAGCTTTGTGTGTGATAACATATTGCATATATTTTTTTTACGTTACTTTTTGCTCTTACTTGTTCTTTATTCCTTTTTTCTACATTTGATGTAATATTATGTTTTTAATAAGTCTATGAAAATTCCCAATTTCCCTTCGACTGGAAGACATTCCTCATTTGTTTGTTTAATATTTTTCGATTCTTTAAATATATCATCTAATGTTATGATTTTTAGAGTCCAGAAACTTGTTACTTACCTAATATTGATCCAAAAATAATGCCCGCACCCAGAGAGGGGATGGATCCTGGAAAAAATATCCGATTATAAATTAAAGAGGAGAGACCCCAATATGTCTCTATGATAGAGATTATAATATGCAAGCATCATCATATCAAGGTGCCCAGCTCTGCATTCACCAAAATTTTATTCAACCTCTAGCAGTAATAGCCTAATAACAATAATAAGGATTGAAATTTTTTTCCAATACATAGATATGATTTGAACAGAAAAAATCAACTGGAGACTCAAAGTTGCCAATATAGCTGTTTGAGTTTACAAATTCAAATGACAATGGTTTAGTCATATCTGTGAGAAAACTAAAAAGTTTGAATTGGCAATGAATTACTCCATTTTATCAAAGATCTGATAAAAGTTGAAGTTTACCAGTGGAATGGAGACAGTCCCTTCATCAACAGTGTGGAACACTCCCGAGGTTAATCGACAATGCATAATAGTATCCTGATAATAATATTCTTAGCAAAAATTCATTTTATGTATTATGAATGACACACATAATGTCTTATAATTCCAACATAAATCTGTGTTATTAGACAATAATCTCTGCACATACATGTTATTTTAAACCAAGATAACCTTATCAAACATATAATTAAAACAAACTTCAGATTACAATATTAATATTAGGTATTAACTTATTTCTGATAATTGCTATAAAAATGTGTGATGTTGGTTTGTTCTCAATGTTTTCATTCAGTCCAGAGCATGGGTCATCGGAATAATCCTGATCCCCCATATAAATTTTATATAATAAGTAACCTTAGTTTTACAGGTTCAGGAAAACCTACTAAAATTTGATTATTCCATTTATCAGAATTTATGATTTATTCTTAGATATTGATTTATCAAAAGACTATCCTTATTAATAATTTAGTAGAGGATACTAGTTAAACATCCTATCTCACTTTTACGAATTTGTAATAGAAAAAACTTACTTTTTTTGTTTAATCACATATTTAAAAAGTAATTATAAAAGAACAAAATATATGATATAAGAGATACGAACCTGCCTTAGCATAACCCATACTACAGCCTTAAAACGTAATTATAAAAGAACAAAATATATAAGATAAGAGATACGAACCTGCTTTAGCATAACCCATAATACCGCCTGCAGCCACAGTGGCGGCATATGCAAAACCTAAAATATCTACACCCATACTATATATCTAGGTTAAGTTTAGTACGAATCAGAAGGTTGTCTAGTAATTTTTACGCGAAGATTCACCAACTATCTCTTCGCAAATATCTTGTCGCAATTTACGATATGTTCAACTCACACAATGACAAGTTATGTTTGTTTCTTTTCTGGGATTGCAATTGGCTATAACTATTTTGCCAGTATCAAGTAAAATAATATCAAGTATCTTGAAATGTTCTAGTCACGTTACGCTTTAATAAAATGGTGGCCATTTTACAAAAACTTTCTTTGAGCTTTTGCAGTCAACTTAAAAAAAATCATGATACATGCATTTATTTTATATCACTCCACTTATACGGCTTAATCGAGCTACATTGTACAAAATACTACTATAATTAAACAGTATAACTGATATTAACATGAGATTATGAAAATGAAATAAAACACAAAATAACAGATGTAAGTTGGCTGGAACAGCCCTGATAACATTTATTTTTTATATATTCTTGTAAGCCAGGGATGTTACACCATATACCAAGACTACACGGTCCTTATTTGCAAAAATATTAAGATTGGCCGTTGACCGACAAAAATACGCCGACAAAATAGAATAGACAACAATTTTTAGAGATGCGTATAAAAAACCTTCCAATCAGATTTTCCTTATACATTATTGTATGTGCTCTAAACAAACAAACGGCGGATACAGAAGATCACCCGGATCACCTGACTATTAGCTATTTGGATGTGATATTCGAGGAAATTTAAGTCGAAGGTTACGATATTACGAAGAACACACCATTGGCAGTATAGAATACTGTTCGTAACAAAGTTCTAGATTTATTAAGTACTTTTCAATTAATATTTTAATAAATTGTCATACTATTTGATGAAAAATAACTATAATATCGCTCATATAGTTCATTAGATAAATACCACATCAAAATTTTTATCGCTCAATCGCTTGATATTTATTCCATGCCTTCGATAATTACTGCCTTTTATTAACAGAATACGAAATTGAAATATACTTATTTAGTAGTTTTTTACGTAAATAATAATTGATCAGAAATGTAACTGTGATTATGTCAATATTGTTTTCATTATGACTCACTTTTTCCAGGGCGGCCCAGTATTGTTACTAAACAATTTTATTTTCTTTTATTTTATAACTTATTAATATTAAGTGAAAATAACTTTTGATTACGCCAATTTTTATATGTATGTCTAAAATATCGTATTTTTTTTCTTCCAACTGAAAACGAGAATTTTAGTTTAGACTTATACTGTATGGTGTAACTGACCTTTGCTTCGAAAATTTGTTAACAAATTTGAATATTAAAAAAAATCTCAGTTTGAAAGTAAAAAAATTTAAAAGTTAAATTTTTCTTTCCTTTTTTTTAGATATATTTTCAATAAAATAACTATGTTTAAATTTAGTATTAAAACATTAAATAAAATCACGTCTGACCATAATATGAAGTAAATTTCGTCACAATTAGTAAAAAATACGTCAAACATTAAAAGCAGCTGATATGATATAAAGTATAAGTTTATTTTTGCAAGGCCACGAGTTAACATTAACAGTTTATCAGCTTCGCCGGTAGCGTACTGTTGTGTGCTAACGAACTAAAGTTGTATTACAGTAAAGGTTTCCATTTTTTTTAATATAGGCCGGTAACCTTGGCGCAATCTGCGTAAGACCTTGCAACAATATATTAGAGAAAAATATAGGATCAAGTTGGTCACGATGTTTAAAAGTGCTTCGAAAGTGACAATAAACACTGGGAATGTCCTTAATTTAATTGATATAAAGAAAAAGGCCGGACAGAATGTTACTGAAGAGGTTAGACTAAATCAATACTTTGAAATATTTTCCTTGTAATTCATTTTCGCTTTTTTCCTCTTTTGTACTAAAACTGACTAAGTTTTGAGTCATCAAGTCAGTTTATTATATACCTAGTATTATCTTAATAATGAATGAATTGTAAACAAATTGATTTTAAAAAAATGATAATTTACAAATGATTAAGTGAATATTAATTTTAATATATACATAACTTATCGCCTCATTTAAAATATAAACCAGTTTAACATTATCGTAATACAATAATGTTATACAGTTTTCCTTTATTTCATATATTTATATTTTCAAATTGAAACCATAAATATCGATAAAGTAAGTCATATCTGTGAATATTGTTCATATTTGATATGATACTTTGATTTGGTATTCATTATTTGATAAGGTTTTGTATTAATTCAAAAGTAATCTTTGGTTTCTTATCCTGAAATCCTAATATATTTTTTTAATTTAATAATTTTTCAAAAGTTTTAAATATAATTTATGTTCTAAAGCTGAAGATATTGTAAAACACAAACTATGTAGAGACCCTCCTAATATGTAAGGACCTTCTAAACAAGGAGGTGGAGGACAAATAAAGAGTACTATGTATGTATGTAGTATAGTATGGAGAGCTAATATTTTAATAAATTCAGTGCTATAGAGCTTACAAAAATAATCATAGTGCATACAAGTTGTAACCTGTCCAATCATGTATTATATTAGTGAAAAGCCCCATGACACCAACATACTCACGACTTATAAGAGATTCTCTCACATACCTGGTCGGTTCTCACTCCCGAGACCTTAGGGTCTATGTGACTAATAGGGACTATAGTTACTTAAGTTCAATCCTCCCCTACATGTTTAACGTAGAATTATGACAAATTTAAAATCAGCACACACACATGTGTACCTCCGACTCGTTGTCAGGCCGATGGAGTCTGCGATTTGCGCAGATTCCCAATTATATTTTAATTGCCCACGGGCCCTGAATTCGACAAAGCTGTTAAAGCCAATAGGCTACCAGCATTAACATCTTCGAATCCAATTAGTGAATATTGCCGAAATTTCTATGAATAATCAACAGTGATAGGCGTGCCTGAGAACAGGGTGTGCAGGATTACCATGGGTCCACTGTATTGCTATAATACCTACCTACCTTGGCTGATCACTTAAAGATAACAGATTTTTATTACTCGGGCATGACAGCTGCTATTCATCTAACTTGTATTGGCTCTTGTAGTCACCTCATATGACATCTATGGGAGGAAAAAGATTGACCCTGATCTATGTAGAGAACCAGACAGACATTAAAATAAAATCAAATAAAAATTTATGGTTTCCTCTAGCAGAATTTTAAATGTTTATTCTTTTTCCATAAATAGGAATTTCCATTAATTTGGTTTGGTGTGAAATTCATACTTAGATACTTTAATTTGTGTTTATGTATCCCTATATTGTACTTGACAGTTCCATTATTATCATAATTAAGTCTTCCTTTATATCGTTTGGTGCCCATCATGCTTGGTATCAGTGATGTGGTCAGTTCTGTACAAAAATTGAATAAGGGAATTTTAGCATTATGATAGAGTGGCACAAATTAGCCAAAGCCAATGTGATGTAACTACTATTAGTAACTAGTAACTACTACTGCTACTACACTTATCAACATCTATCTTTTTTGCGAGTTTTATGTCGTGACAGTGCAGGTTATAAATTATAGTACCTTAAATATATTTATATATACACTAAGTATGCCTATAGATGAATGTATTACAGTATTTTTACTATATGAATGAGAATTCTTTTTTTTATAAATGACTGGAGGAAAAGTTTGAATGCACTTAATAACCATCATGATTTAAAAAAAAACAGAGAATTATAATTTATTTAAGTAGAAATAGTGGTATAAGTCATGAATGGACATATTTGTGGTGTTGCAAACACGTTGAGACTATTTAGTAGTTAGTAATGGGATGTTTAAATAACATTGTGTCCACACAATACATACTGGGAGTGGGAAATGATTTATTGTGCATTGTGAATGGCAGTTTACTTTAATGGGCAATTTGAAACCATAAGCATTACCTAAAATTATTACTTCAATACTAGGAATACTGCTTTATCTTTAATAGTTCCATTATGAACATTAAGTATAATTAGTTTTCATGGTACTTCAGATTAATTAGAAGGATGTCTTAAAATGTATTTTATTTCCTACAACTTATGTTCAAGTGGTGATGATAACATTCATTATATACCAGAGCTTTAGAGTGGAGATAAATTGGTCTGGACAGAGTCCCAATTAGGGCAAGCCGTCTTTCATTGTGAGAGAATATTACGTACTGCATAACATACCAGAAATACTGGTTCTTATCTGATGATAACAATAAAAATAATTTTGATGCTGAACTTTTTTATGAGATAAACAAAGGAGTAACCAAGACGCCTGATGGAACATGATCTATGCCGCCCATAGACATCTGCAACATGATTCCATGGGTGGTATTCCTTAATTAATTCTGTAAGGTGTTGCAGACACATTGCAGGCTTTTTAGAAGTGAGTAGGCTCGCTTTTTGTTAAAGTTCCAATGTTGAATTGGTTTAGAAATATAGCTGAAGGGATACTTTATAATACACTGTGAAAAGTAGTTATACTTGAATTATTATATAATTATACTTGAATTACCACAGATCTGTGCTTCACATAATTATTTTTTAATTTTCAGTTATCTGAAAGCATAAAACTAACATTATCCGAATGGGGTACACAAAATGGCACTCCAATGCAGAATGGTATTACCAGCCACAAAGACAACCCAAAAACATCAGAAATCCATTCAGATTATATGGTAGTATCCACCTCAACTGCTCCCAAAGATACCGTTTTATATATAACCAGACCACACGATGACATACAAAATAAGATGGCTGAAGAAGAACGTAAGAACCTAAAAATTGGTGTGAAGATTTTTATTAATGAAGACAGCACCGCTGCATTGAAAGAGAGCTTGGAAAATGGTGAGTAAAATTGGTTTCAGAAGAAAAGATTCATCCCTAACATCTGAACAGTGGCGATTCAGTAGGGTGCATGTTCAGAATGGCCAGTAATCCAGATGTAAGAAATGAATCTTTTCTTTAATTTCTTGACGTAATAAGTAGTAAAAAAGTTCAATTAACACGTATTTTACGTAAAACCTTTTCATTTTAAATAACATCCAAACAAATAGAATGAGTAAAGATTAAAGTTGAATTGCTTAGTATTTACAAGGTGAGACAAGCACCGCTTGCGTACAAAAACGCTGTGTCATGGTGTGTCGTAGTAATATTGTATTAGTCATAACTCAAGATTCTTAAACCGGGATAAGTAATTCGAAAGTACATATTAGTTTCTCATTATTTGTACGTCACGATGATATGCATATTTAAAGTGATAACAATAATTCTCTTCTCATATAAAAAACAATATATAATGTTCGACTTATAAAATACATCTTTTCGACAACTTTTTATTTTAAAAACTTCTTTTTTAATTGTTTATGTATTATAAAAAATCATCCATAAAAATAAAAAGGTATGTCAACTTCGACCTCAACAAATTGAACATATGACGTAAATGGATCAATGACCTCATTAAAATGTTGTCTGATAGAGGATTGCAGTCGGACTTTGTACCACTATTTGTATATTTGTATACATAAACAATAAATAAATAAATAAAATTAAAGGAATTAACGACCTCTTCAACAGTAAAGGTATCAATGACCTCTTCAAAAGTAATGGGAACATTGATCTCTTTTAAAGAGTGAAAGTGAAGATAGGGCCACGTTTAATATAATACGCCTGGTATTTTTGATAAATTGCTTAAGATCAAAGATAATTTTGATGGAAATTACTACTTCGTATGATGTGAACCTCGTGAGAACGGAAACAGATCTGATCAAAATATCTGCACCTGACACTCGTGGTGATAGAGATATGGTACGAACCGTGATACCATTCGTATCCCATCTCAGATTTTTCTAGTTGTTGTGTCTGTAAACGGGCTTATTCCACACTAGCCTCGCGAAAAATCTGGCCTCTTCCAAAGTGCATCGCTTAGCCTGATCTTCAGCTACACGCATCTATCAATCTTTGTTCACCTCTCTGCATGAATTCTGGCTTCGTCTAGATCAATCTCTATTTCAGCACCCGGCTACACCAATAGTTGTCGATTCTCCGACATGCTTGACCAGTCCATACACTTCAGTATGATTGTAACTAATAGATTGATTGTATGTTACCGGATAGAGTTAATGACAGCATTTTATCCTGTTAAGTTTCTTACGATAAATGCTGGCATCCATTACAAATTTAAAACTTACCCTTAACCGGCGGGCTTGCATAAGGAGAGTAATGAGTGTGGAGGAAGGAAAGAAAGTGTGCCGGGATCGTAGCATATAGAAATCTGTGGTCTCTGCCTACGGCAAAAAATGATCGTATGTATGTAATAAATATTATTTGTTTCTTGATTTCAGTTTTCACGGCACTACGTACAGAGTTCATAGAGAATGTGATATTGGCATACAATCCAGAAATACTGTTGAATGAAGCGCGTGACGAGTCCAATGTCAAAAACACGTTTTTGAAAGCGTCTCCTATATCACTTGGCAGCAATGTGGGTAAGTGTTGGCCAATATTAAAGGCCTTTCTAGACGGTAGATGGCAGAACGGGCTGATTTCCGCAACTCGACGTCAACATGCGCTTATTTTTCGTGTTAGCTGAATGGATAGCTTCTATTTTATCCACTTCAGCTCCTCGAAGAACTGCAGTAGCGGAATGCCCCGGCACTGAACCGAGTTATTTAAGACCATAAAAGTAATTGATGCTCGTTATTAGTGGTAAGTAATTTATTTTACGGCCTAACTGTCTCAATGACGAAGTTACCTCTGGACTCCGAAAGTCCGATTTCTTTCCCGCATTGGGATAAATATGTGTATGGCCTACAAATATTCTGAATGTAATTGAATGTCCCAATGACAAAATAAGCCTATCCCATTTATCTTCGTTGGTATCGTATAAAATGATTATATGAGCAAATATTCATCTACTGGAAATGGAAAAACAGCGTTTTCCCCAGAATAAAAAATATTTTTCTATTTCTAATTGCTAAAATTAAAGTGTGGTGCCGTAAAATATTTTTTCTTCTGCAGGCCATACATATATTTATGACTGGATTCCACTACCGCACAACTGGCGACCAGCAAAAGTTTCATCCCCACCATGTGGATGAGTGGCGATCCAGTACGGTGCATTTTTCCAAAAACTTCTTTCCTTGCACCGCTATCCTGTGGAACCAGCTATCTCCAGCGGTTTTTCTGAATGGATACGACATTGGAAATTTCATAAAACGAGCCTACACATATCCTTAAGCCGGGCAACGCAATGTCTATCGTACTGCGGATGTCTATGGTCGGCATTGATTATTTTCCTTCAGGTTTCACGCCTGCAATTGAACTTACGTGACACTAAAAGTGGTAAATTAAACATTGTACCAATTAGGTCGTCTGTTTGCAAGCGAATGAAATCAACCAAGACGATTTTGTTTCAGGTCGCACGTCCAGCAGCGAAGTGGAAGCAGACAGTGAGGCTGACGCAAGGAAATGTGAGGCCATATTGCCGGGCATCAAAATTCTGTGGGCGATATTAGAGGATTACGTGAAAGAAGGTAATGGTTGACTAATTCTTTTTACTTTTTCATGAAGATGTTTAACGTGTACCATTTATGGTACACGTTAAACGTCCTTCTGGCCTCGTGCGCCACAAATGGTACACGATACGATAACTAAATTTATATTGTGTTATAATATTAAAGTATTAATTTATAGTCGAAATATCAGTTGAAATTAAAGATGTAATCCCGCCCTGAAAAGATTTAAATATATGTTTTAAACGGCTTTATTTAGCTTGACCTTTATTGGTTTGTTCCAAATTTTGCGACAGCTTTTTCATCTACTTCTGTTAAACGAAAGATGGAAGTTTCACAAAAATATGAACATAAATTTCAGGACGGGTACAACAATTAGGCGTGGCGGACGTTGGAGGTGGGTGCCTTAGGAAGCTCCACGCGTGGGCGCGAGTGAAGCCCACTATTGCTCAGATCAATCTCGCGTCGTGTTGCGTAGTGCCACCTTCACTGCACGCGTTCTGTCGAAATAATGACGTCCAGCTGTTGACACACGCTGATCCTCCAGGTGAGAAAAATAAATAACAAAGAAAACACTTCATATAAAAAAAAATGTCAATGAGGAACATTTACACTACAAAAAATTACCTATATAAACTCCTTTTTTACAAAAAACGGGCACCTTACAGTCATTGGCTTTTCTATGGATGGTATTCATATTTTTAGTATGTCATTAGCTTATATGATTATGAATTTCTTTTTTAGACCTTTTTTTAACACTTAAATTCTACAATCCGTGTTGTGGTCAATGTAAACAGAAATCCGTGTGAAAATGGATATTTTTATAAGTATAGTGAAATTGAGGATATGAGTTATCTTTATGGTACTTTAATAAAAAAAAAAACGATTAATTAATAACGAGTATGACCTCGCCTTGCAGCAATTACGCTATGTAGTCGTCTTGGCATGCTTTCCACCAGGCTTTTGATGATATCCCGTGGAATATATTCCCACTTAGCTGAGATCACACGTTTAAGCTCTCTGGTGTTTTGTGGAGGTGGTTGGACATATCTTACTCGCCTTTTTAGGAGGTACCACACCAATCACAAGTGTGGTAGGCTAAATGTCCGTGGTTTCTTCAGAAATGGGACACCCGGAGCTATAATACATATATACATACATATCTGGGCTGTAAAAACATATTTATTGACATCAAAAGATTGTAATAATGTTTGTTTATTCTATTAACTTAGATAAGTATTCTTTATTATGCTATAATTTTGTGCCGAGCTCGGCGAAGGCTTTTATTGCAGGATACAGCGCCAAACCCCAATTACAAGTGTGTACGAAAGATAGAAAAAAGATTTTAATTCTGGATACACTTTTATCCAATGAAAATAGTTGTATTTCCGATAGATAAGGGAGGGAATTTGTATGCATTCCCTACAAAACACGAAAGATACCAAATGACATGACAACCAGTGATACGAACACTAGCAATGTTTTTAATATTACTAGAATTATTGTTAACCGTTTTAACTAAGCTAATAGTGTTTCTGCTAGGTAATAGGAGGACCGTTACCTAGCACTATCAATATTCCAATCAGTGTATGTTAATTGGACTATTGATATGACCATTAGCTCCACCCATTAGCTTCCTAACCGTGCTTGTGTTAGCACTATCAATAGTCCAATAGACGACATGAACTCATGACAGATCGCGTGCCCGATCCGTACTAATTATTATATATAGTATAAGAATTTAACCGCTTAGCCAAGCGTTCATTTGCGTATTCTCTATTTAGTAACATATTGTTTACTTTTTCCTCAGATCTGCTTTCCGTAGCGGCTGTGAAGACGTTATCGGATAGGGGAGTCGGCTGCAACAATATGGAGTGGTGTGCGAGGTATCAGGTGCACATAAAATGTAGAGGAGTGCTGGCACTTAAGGGATACGTGTGCAAGGCAACGCTGGGTAGCCCTAATGAAAATAATGCACAATAAAGCTTTAACAAGCATAAGGCACAAGCGACACCGGGAACGAAGCGAAACTAATCGTTCATTTATTTTCATCAACGTCGCCTAGCTGTGAAAGCTAAACTACACTTAATCTACACCGGAAACTAAGGCCAAACGAACGATGTACTAATGTATACCAACAATTATACATCAGAGACTCGATTAACCGGAATAATTGTTGTCGTAAGGCTTTCATATAATCGAAACTATGGATAAATTAATTTATAAAATAGCGATTTTTGTCTATATTATTATTCCTAGAGATTTAACTTACCTCAGCCGTGTACAAATAATTTTAAGTGTTCATTTAAAAGAACAAAAAAATTGAACGTATCAACCAAAATCAATATTTATTAAGATTTTAGACGTACATTTTCCTCCTACGCGTACATACGAAAATTTTCATCGTTCTTTGGTTTTATCAGTAATCCGGATAATTGCGAAGTTGAAGTTCGGATAATAGAATCTCTACTGTTATATACTATTACTAGATTGTAACGCTCCGAGGCCCCTCTTCACATCCTCGTGAGGGGCGGCATTTCCTTTCGATGGAATTTTCGGGTTGGCCAGCTCGCATTGTTTTCATCGCTAGCGTTGTTCATCTTTGCGGTTTGTCATGTAAATTAAAATATGGAAAGACGCGATCGGTACATGGGTGAAACTAAACGAACTTAGCATCGTGTCCATTCGTTTAATTCGTTCCCTGTGTGGCCTGAGCCTTAACTATGATTTTTACAATTTATTTATTAATTGAAACAAAATGATACCAGTTATAATGTATGTTACCAATTCTGTTGTAAATTACAATATATTTGTATGGTCAGTGAAAAAAATATATGATGAGATAAAAACGTTATCAATTAATTTATTAATTTAAAATTGTAAAAGATATCTTTTCTAAAGACTAAGTGACAAAAATATTGTAAGCGTATTCATTGTAATTAGTTTGTACATAGAATTTTCTATATGCCTATTGCCTGACCGCAAATATTGTACGTACACCTAGGAGCAAAGCAATGGACACAATCAGCTATTTAAAACCGAATTTTGTAGGGCACTATATTTTTCATTCCCTCCTTCGTGTCTTTTCCATTCTATTCCATTGTTACCCCGACCGCATCGTTCAGTCTCATAAGTTTCCTATGCATTCTATTCCTTCCTTATCTCAACCGCACTGATTAATTTCCTTCGTATCTTTTACCTTCTATGTGACATTGGCGAAATCATTCGTGTTATTTTGGCAGTATTGAAAGCCATTAATTCAAATGAATGAACGAATGAATGAATTTTTCATTCCTTAACGGGACGGAGACAATGTCCGACCAAAACATCTCTGTCTTTTATAGCCGTGAATACAGAGTTAACAATTAAAATTTATATGCGTATAATTAATATAATATTTATTATATGCAATCACGATTTTCTTACTTTTTAAAAAGTTCAGTTCTTTTTCTATGTCAACATCGTTTATTGGCGTTAATGCCAAGCATTATTCCAAAATTTGTAACCAGTAATGAAAAATATAATTTTCATGGTATTGAAAAAGTATAATTTTTATTGAAAGTTATATATTAATTAGGATTAATAGAGATATAGATAGATTGGAACAAAGTTCCAAAATATTTATAAAAAAATGTGAATAAGTTTCGATTGTCAGTTAAGTATAACGCGTCACAAAATGATCAGAATTTGTCTTCTACTTACTTAATAATAGGGTCAGCAAAAAAATTGCAATTGATATATTACACGAGTGATATATATAGCTCTAATTAAGTATTACTGATGGCAAATAATTTTACAAGCGAGTAGAGCTTCCCACAATTGATCCATGATTTCACCGCTCGACAAATTTAAATTAGACAGTATTCTTGCATACTGCGACTGGATAAAAGTATGATGAAGAAAGCATGTCTTTAACTATATTTATATAAGAATATACATAGATACACATAATATCTCTTATATAGTTTGGTTTATACACTACTTTTTTAAGAACCAAAAAAACATTGGCTCCGTAAAGCAAATAGAGTGTCATAAATGAGGAGACACAATATTTGTTTTTCTTCAATAATAAATTTATAAAAAGGTTAAATCTCCAGAAATACTGCTTAAAATTGTGGACATAATACTTGGAAAGAACAAATACAATGAAGCTACCGTTCATAAACGAAAAGACTAATATGCGAAAAGGACATAAATACGTCATATTCTTTAGCACAATATCCTGAACTATTCAATGACGATATTGCTAAAATATAAGATATAAAATATATGTAGTAACAACTTATAGAAAAATACTTTTACCTTGTAAAACTTTTTCGACATTTTCTGATATAGATTTATATTTAGTAACGGCAGCAGATAACCCTATTTTTTAGGTTAATTTAAAAATAGTTGTGTATATATATATCTCATGAAAAATCTTGTTTACCTACCATTAAGCACATCTATTAAAACAGTATTGTAAATCTTACATTCCTAAACAACTATGTTCAATCGGGCACTAACTTAATTTACTATGAGTGAAACAAGTTAAACGGATTTTGATGGAAATGAATCGAATGCTTGAGCAAGAGCGTTTGACACGTTTTAAATAAACGCGCGTTTATAAAACGCTCAGGATATTTTGCTATGTATGTACGACACTTCGCAATTTTAACAAAAATATCAGTACAATAACTATATATTAAAATCAAAAATCACATGTATTACGTAAAAACTTTGAATATCGGTGAATTATTTTTATATAATTAATGAGAAGTAAGCCATAGATAATTTTATATATTTATAAAGTTAACACTTGCTAAATTACTAAGAGAATGACTGAAAATGTCATGTTTACAAAAATTATGAAAAAAGTGAAACGTTTTATCTTACTACTTTATTATTACATACATATGTTGAATAGTAACAAAGTATATTGACGAATTTTGAGAGTAATTTTATTTTATACTGATTCAACGTGTCAAAACAAAGTCTCCAGTACAGTGTTTATGATAAAGAAATAACTGTACTGACACTATTTCTTTATCAAAATTCCTGTATATTGGACAAGCGTTTATTAAATTCTCGAATGCATCGTATGTAAATAGCCTAAGAATGGAAATCTTGTTTTTAATTATTGACGTAAGTTAAATTATAATAGAAGTGTAGTGAGAAAATTATTTTGCACTTTAAAGTACCTCATTTATATATTTCATAAAAATATAATAGGTTGATGTATTTGATAAAATAAAAATTTTTGTTATATTCAGAAATATTTATCATGGGGATAATGTCTATACTCACAACTAGATGGCATTGGGCACGTATGCTAATATTCGGTAGGTATATAATTTTTAAGTTAATAAATTAACTAACGCTAACGGATTGTTTAGTTGTTTGTAAATATATTTTCGCTACAATACGAAAACTATGAACTTATCGATCTACTTAATTTACTTATAATTATAAACAATTCTATTAACGATTTTACTTAATTATAAACAAAATATTAAAAAGGATATGCCCCCAGCGACATCTATTTGTCAACAGAGACATCTTCCCTGCGACATTGATAACCCATGGAAATCAATCTAAATATTATATGACAATAAAATGGCAGTTATGTATGTTTCATATTCATATGATGTGCCTCTTTAAGCAATGTAACCGACAAATATGGTGGAAATATAAAAAATGAAAACTGCTCTGAAATGTTATTTTAATTGTAAGATCCAACATAATGTTGAAATTAAAGTATTTATTGTGGTAGTAAGTTGTTTCATTTTAATCCTACAACACTGAAGGCGAAATATAAATAAGAAAAGACATGATAGATTAGTTCGTTGCTTATCGTAACATACCTATAATTTAATTTTTATTATCATGTGGACATAATTCATAAAATACCATTATATACATACATACATATAGTCACGCCTGTTTCCCGTAGGGGTAGTCAGAGACCACAAAACTCGAAAAAGTAAAATAAATTGGTAATGCAAATATCAAATTTCATTAATCAAATTTTTTATCGAGTAGAAAGAAAAGAAGTCGTTCGACAAGTCAGCCAATACGTCAATTACCGATTTTTAATTGCCAAACAGTTCAAATTGAACTTTTCCCGCCAAATTACACCAATGGCGCTGTATTTTTATTTCACTTTCATAATCTCATGTTATTTTCGATTATATTATATAATTTTGGTAATGTGTTGGACAAAATACAATAGTTAGATTATAGCGTTTAAGTTGAGATGAAATAAAGGCGTGTATCATGTTTCTAAATCAACTGCAAAAGTCCATATAGGATTTTGGTATAGTAGTCACTGAGGAACTGCCACGCAAGAGGACTATGACGGGTTGCTCAGAAACGCAAGCTTTTGCAAACCATTAAACAAAGGAAATCTAGGATCTAGGCTTATCTAGGATACCTGTTTATATATACCACTTCATAATGATGGGAAAATTTGCGTGAAAAAAGAAGTTGGCGTAGAAAATAGTCGTGGTTACGAAACATCCGAGAGTGAACCGGGATAGCGAGTGCTGCACAACTTTTTAACCTTGCTAGAGACAGAGAAAAATATTCGGAGCTGACTGCCAGCCTTCACTAGTGGGAGAGGTACACTAAGAAGAAGAATAGCCACCATTTTATCAAGACGTATATTACAACCAATTGGCTCAGTGGCGGGGCCCTCTGCCCACGGAGTCAATGTTCGTGGGTTGGATCCCTGCATCGAAATAAATATATGTATGAATTACAAATATTTATTCCGAGTCTGGTAGTCTCGCCAATCCACATTGAACAAGCGTGGTGGGTAAACGTCCGTTCTTCCAGAAATGGAGAGGCTCGTGCTCAGCAGTGGGACATATATCGGTTGTTGTAAAAATATTACAACCTGACTAGATATTAGTTGTATAAATATTTTACTCGACACTGGCATAATATAGTAGTTACCTATGCCTAATTGCTATCAAAAAATGAATGTTTAAAATTTTGTTATAATTTAGCAAGTCGTTGTAAACATTTTGATGATTAGGTATAATACTATGGTTCTTGACAAACAATATAATATTTTATACAGTACGCTATATAAAAATCTTAGTGTTATGGACCACCCCCGTTTCACATGTATTATGAGGCAATTTATATTCCAGACGATTGCTACAAGGAGCCGCCATGAAATCAAGCGAATAACTTTATAATTGTGCGTTAAAATAAAAAGGGGTTAGCAGGAAACCGGATATTGCCTTCCGCGGCGACCCTTCCCTTCCGGTGACTTTTTTAATACTTGGCGACCGAACGGATCTAGCTTACTGTTTATTTATGCGGATAATAATTAATAATTGTAAAATTGCTATCAAACCAGGGGTCTATTCTGTGATATAGTGTATATATAGATTGTGTTCCGAAGCGAAAGTGAGCCTCATATTTTTTATAAAGATCTCTTCTATAATGAGCAAAAGTTTTCGAAGAAAATCTACAGATATCTCCTTTTTTGGCATTTTTAAATCTGTGTTTACACTCATAACTATATATCATTACTTGTACATAAAAACAAACTTCATTTTTAAAGAACTAATGAGCTTAGTGGTGAAGTTGCTGCTTTTAAAGTCCATAGTCGCATCATAAGACTTTTATTTCTTTATTTTAAAATTCAAGAAGATATTTCGGTTTTGCTAGTAAATTATAATCCAATTGTATTAAAGAGTGAAGAACTCATGAAATATTTTGGTGTGTTATAGGTAAGCATATAATCCAATTTGTATTGAAAACTGAGAAGTCATGCAATGTTTTGGTGTATTATATAATCGAATTACCAACTTCACGTGTGTAGTTCCACAAGCGCGGTGAACATGGAAAGCGGTGGGAAATTGCGCGAGGACAATTTCGGCGAGATCTGTGCGCGCATGCATCACCTGACGCGCACAGATAGCAGATAAATCTGTGAAATAATAGATCGTCTGTTATAACTACAACGGCTATTTAAAAAAACGCATTATAACACATTATAACTAGCACGCTATTTAATATTCGTTAATATATTAGTATATAATGTATAAAAAAAGTTTGTTAACATATTAGTTTATCTAGTATATTTATTTTCATTTATATACTTTATAAATATCGTAATCCAAAGCATTCATTCAACTCATGTTGTAATACGTGCCTGACTAAGGTCAGCAGCCCAATGCCCCTTTATTTTGTTAACTTAGAAACCTTTCGTTACTGATTTCGATTCCCCGGCAGATTTATTTTTTTTGAATCATAGCTAGTTGAGTATAGTTCTCTCCTTCTTCGTACCTATCTATGTGAATTTAGGCTTGTATATAGCCCGTTTATAGCCCAATTATATCCTACTTGCGGAGCATTGGGTGTTTCTATTTCTAGAGAAATAGTAGTAGAACCACGCTGCAGACGAATACTTTGTCAAGAGTGGCATATTATTTGTCTGTAGCATGAATGGGCCGGCTCGCCCGGGGATGTACCACACTCCTGCAGAAAACCGGCGTCTGAGTGGTAACTTACCTATCGCGCTTCGTACAGTGAGCGGCCGAGTTTCGAAGGCCCAACACCCTCCACATTCTACTTTTTATGATTAACTGGTACCCTTAAGGTACCAGTTAATCATAAAAAGTAGAATGTGGACAGTCAATTAATAATGTGTGTTTTCCTGCTGGATGAAGAGGATTTATTTGGAACTTAAACCAAAAACTTACCGAAAAGCGGCCAGTAACGCTCCACCCACCAACCACTATACACAACATCAAACACACATTACCACTTTTCCACCTTGTAAACGACACGTGTTTCGCCCAAACACGAGGCATCTTCAGATATAGTAGACTCTACGGAAGACAACCGAAAAGTGAGTTGCCATTACAATGGACGCCATATATAAACAGCACCTACAATGTAAGAAAGAGACAGAGGTATGTGTGAGTGAGGAAGGTGTATTTTGAGGGAAGGGGATGAAACTATACGTTATTACTTATTTTATGGTAAATATGACAATTTATTTAATTGTATTAAACGAATTAAAAACTTTTTTATGAGAATATATTCAAAAGAGGGGAATTTACAATATTTATTTGATCATTTAGTATCTGGGATGAACTTTTCTTGCTATTTAAGATCTCCAGTTGTTCCAATACACCTAGTCTCAAATCTTTTTTACACGTGTGTAAAATCTTTGGCGAATAATTGTCGGACAGAGTGTGCCCACAGGTTAAAAGATTGGCAAAGTTTGACAAAATGGGACCTATCGAGATGTTTGTTTGACGGGGTGAAATACGTTTTGAACCACATTTTTTTTGCTGACTGTACTAACTCATGAGCATTAGACCCTAAGTTCAGAGCACGCGTGCGCCCCCGTAGCGTGAAATTGTCGCACTCTTACTTTCTCGATGCGGCGATACGTCGCGTCGGCCGCGTGATGCGTCCTTCCTTTCGCTTTAATTGCATATATCATTATTGTCACTGTCGAGGTGTTTGACCTGCATGGATTTGATGCAAGCTATTCGTAAACACTGTTATATTTAATGGACAGATAGGCAAATGAGCAAGCAGATTGACTAAAAGTAAACAATCACCGCCATCTATCGACATCTACTAGACTATAAGTCAAGCCTTTCATAGTAGCGGGTCTAAAGGCATTATAAAATACCTCTGTTTTCACGAAAAAAAATGATTTTCTTATTATTATGGAGTAAATAAATATATACCCTTTTTACTCCGCCAATCTACGGTCTGCCGTGCCAATGGATGCGTGGCTAGGGGCGAGCCTAGTCGCAAGCGTGCCGACCGTCCCGGGATCGGGTTCCCCCGGGTACTATGGTGCCTTACTTCAGCATGCGGGGCTCTGCTGGGGCTGACTTCCATCCTCCCTTGCGGCTCGAGGGATTTACTAAGACGAATTTAATATACCTAATTTGTTGAAAAGAACGGCAACGTGGTTCGCCACCCGTCATATCCTGATTCTCATGAGGACGAAAAAGCGGTCTCTACCAACCCCTGCGGGGGATAGACGTGAATGTATAAAAAAAATAAACATTTTTTCTTGTAAATGGGCGATATGCCATAAAAATTTGAGAACCTATCTACTAGACCAACGGTTCTCAACCTTTTTTACAGAGAACTCAGCCGCTCACTGTAGGAAGCGCGGTAGGCAAGGTAAGCTACCACTCAGACGCCGTTTTTCTGCGGGAGTATGGTTCTTCCCCGGGCGAGCCGTCCCGTTAATGCTACAGACAAATATCGTGCCATTCTAGACAGTCTGCAGCGTAGCTCTACCACTATTAAAATTGTTAATAGTCGAATGAAGGTGAGTATAGGTACATTTATTAAATTATATATCATTACATACAAACACATAAAGTAGAAAATAGATATAAATGTCTTATTTGTAAATCTCGCAACTTAGTTGGCAACGTGTCGAGACACGGTAGTTGAGAACCGATGTGCTGTACTAGGCATAGTGTAGGTATTGAAGATAGGTACGTTGCTTTTGGGTAAGGATGAAAATAATGGAAGGAGAAGGATTTAATAGGAGCGGAAGAAAGAAATAAAGGAAGGAGAAAGGAACTAAGCCTCCATACAAACGGTGATAACACATTAAAATGCTACCATATGACGCATATTCTGTGCGGATGTGGAACTGAAAGAGCTGCAGTCAATCCTCACCTCTCTCGCCGATCACCAATTATCACCTTGAACGAATGGGGAGGATCGGAGTGTGAAGAGGGCATATTTGAGTCCACGTAGTGGTCGTTGATGCTGACCTGCTTAAACTGCTTGAGGCAGCAATTGGCAAGAATTAGCACAGGACAAATAAAAATGGAAGACTCGTTTCGGAGGTCAAGATCCACTTCAGGTCACTGAGCCAGCGGAGTAAGTAAGAACATAAGTATATCGTCATAGTCTTGTTTTTTTATGGGATAGGAGAGTCCTACACTAAGAATCTATGTCCTGGATGTCATTGTAACACGAAATCAAATTGACAAACACCCAGACTCAGAATAATTACCCGTAAGCGTGTTTGACGACCTACATGGCTCAGTATGGAATGTCGCGGGTTTGATCTCCGCATCAGGATATACGTATGGCCTACGGGTATTTATTCCGTCCTTTGTATATCTCTTTAATCCGGCTTTTAGGAGGATGATAGCTTAACTCCGTGGGTCAATTGGAAGGTTACGTGAGTTACGTAATTACGTAAGTACGTTGAAAATAAATAAATAATTATCGTATTGGGGGAATCGAACCTTGTAACCCTGACGCGGAAAGATAACAATTCCATAAAATAATAGTCAATTCAATTAAATTGTTTATTGTATTTTTGCCGGTGTCAAGTTATAAGAGAAACACAATTAAAAAGAGACTCAAAAAATAAAAATAGAATTAAAGCGAAAAATCCGCCTTATAATACTCGTATTATATTTAACAGTTTTGAAAGTCGTAGTATTAAAAATTCAGTATTAAAAAATTGATTATTACTCAGACATTGTATTGACAGTTGTCAAAGAACATCATTATGGGTTATTTTCCACTTTCTCAAGAATCAAAACATGCGCTTCTCTAGTTATGTACACGTCTACGCAATGTTGACTTCTGATTTTTTAATTCCAGTATTTTGTAATGACAAAATCAATGAGTGAATTCAGTCAAACTGATAGATATTATGAACCGCGGTAGTTTAAAGGATTTTTTGAAAATTGGAATTCTATTGAACAAAAGTAGATTATAAAGTAAAGGCGGTGTACAATACGGTGTAAAAGTTTTTGTACGTCTAACGTTCAATCTTATTACATCTTAAAAAAATTGGTAACCACGTTATAAAAACTTTGTTAGGACTTCAGAGGTCATTATAAAAAGTAATGATAAACGAAATATATGTGGTAGATTCTACCATACCTAACGCAAAATAATGAAATTTTTTTTGGCAAAAATTGTTCAAAGTAAATATTTTGATAGATTTTTCCGCAGCATGAATGATTCGGCTTGCCTGGAGAACAACATATCTGTATGTGGTACTACTTCTCTAGATTCTCCAGACTTCTACGTACAAATAACTTAACGTGAGAAAGGCTTACTAACATTGAATTGTAGTTGTAGTATGTGGTACTTCTCTAGATTCTCCAGACATTATGTGGTACCACATAATGTATATATTTATATAAGATTTATGTTACACATTCATCCACTCATAACTTCATTCTTTTTCATCAAATGTTCTCTATTGTTTCTTTACATTAAGATCTTATTTTTTTCTTATCTTTTTGTAAGGGCAATAAAAATTACGTGTGTTAAACATACACGTAATTTTTTACTATACGGTATCGACGATCTTTTCCATACTAAGTTAAAATTTAAGATGAAATATTAAAAAAAAGTACAAATAACTTAACGTGAGAGTCTTACTAACATTGAATTGTAGTTATTCATAAAAAAAAGTTAAGCACAAAGTGTGGTTGAGGTAAATTAAGTTTTTCATGACATCAATTCCTGGGAATATTAAAAACACAATGTAATTTTAATTTATTTTATTTATAATGTATTGTTTGGTTAACATACTTTTAATATTTTTAGTCTCTTTCCCTCTTCTTCTTATTAATTTCATGGATATGATAATTATAAATGACTTTGGACTTATGGTTAGTATTCATAAAGATATAGTATGTAAAGTCTATATTAATTTAGGCAATTATGACGTATACTAAAATCAAAATGACCTTGAAAGTACCTGCAAAGTAAAATGCCTGCCTTTGGCTGCAAATGTTTATGAGCGGCGTTGATTGCTATCTGTCAGGCGATATGCTATGGTCGTTTGCTTTCCTAAATCATAAAAAATACTATAAGTAAACATTTCTATTTAATTTGTGATCAAAAATATATTTTTTTTAATATATTTTCTATAGTTCAATTGAATGGAAAATGAAAGAAAAAAATAAGAACGGTGACGTGATACCTAACACATAATAAAATGCAGAATTTCCTCCGCCTGTACACTAGACGTTAGATACGACACAATCAAGATGTTATCTGGGGCGTGTACATCACCGGCAGAGTTTCACACTCGTCTCCACACGCTGTAATGTTGTTACGATGGTGATATTAAAACCTGGAACAAACATTTTGGTGGTTTCTAAGGTGGGTGACGACGATTAGTTCAGGGAATAAATATACATTTTTTTCACAGCCCATATATCTCCCACTGTTGAGCACGGGCCTCGGAATATATATATAGACTGAATATATATATATATATATATATATATATATATATATATATATATATATATATATATATATATATATATATATATATATATATATATATATTCCGTTGCTGGGATATAACTCGCGACCATTGACTCCGTGGCGGGGGGCCCTGCCACTGAGCCAATTGTTCCTCAAATATACACATGGCCTACAGATATTTATTCCAAGTCTGATTACCCCGTATATCCACATTGGACAAGGTTAGTGGGTTAGTACCCGCTCTTCCAGAAAGGGGGAGGTCCGTCCCCGACAGTGGAACATATAGGGGTTGTGGTAAATAAAAATTAGTGGCTAATGAATCTGCATTACCCGTAATATTGCAGTTGCCTATGGGTAACGGCGGTTACTCTAGTGACTTGCTTGTTTGCCTATCTCTTCCATAAAAGCAGGTCAAGCGATAGTTAATAGCTTTTTAACAAGTCTCAAAATCCCTTCCACTACTTCCACCTTTACCTTTCATTACTTTCTTCTTCTCCTCCCATAATTCGCATTCTTATCGATTGGCTCAGTGGCGGGGCCCTCCGCCATTGAGCCAATCGGTTCAGTCGATTTCAATTTCGATCACGTTCGATCTCCGCATCGGAATAAATATATGTATGGATTACAAATATTTATTTTATTATTATATTGGATTACAAATATATGTATGGATTCCGACTCTGGTAACCCCGCCAATCCGCATTGGATAAGCGTGGTGGGTTAAAGTCCGTTCCTCCAGAAATGGAAAGGCCCTTGCTCAGCAATGGGACATATATGGGCTGTTAAAATAAAATGGATGAGGCAAATAAAGAAACCGTAAGAGATTATTATTTGAAAGTATCTAAATAGTGTAAGATGAATCAGTGACGAAGCTACCGTGTTCGTAATTAATGGTCGCGGTTTCAATCTCCGCTTCGAGATTAATATATTTTTGTTTGTTATAATGGTATACATTTATACGTTACCCCGCCCCTGGAGGGCCCCGTCACTGAGCCAATTGGTCGTCATATATACATATTTCCTCATACATATTGTCTCCTAATTCATTTATCTGATTGCTAAACTTTAGTGAAGTGTTGTTCCCACGTTGAAAGAAGCTTTTTGACTTCACGTTTGAAGGTAAGAGGTCGTTGCCCAACGACACACACATATGTGGGTTTTAAAAAAAAAAACATTCTAGTAATATTAACACGTTGATTGCCAAGCCAAACTTAGACTTGCATAAATGGCCAACGATGTTCTGTGGCTCATACGAGATTGTTTGGGAGTGCAACGCGATGTCGCGTGATGCGGCTATGAACGTGTTAAAAGATTACTAGTTTTTTTTAAGCTTATAAGTGACTATGTCTCTTCGAAAAGACGTCTTGCTTTGCTTTATGTTAATTTTGGAATAATTGTTGTGAAGGAATTCTACTATTGCTGAATTCGCCGAATTGAAAAGTTACATCCACACCATCTGAATTAGTGGCGATCCAGTAGGTACGGTGCGTTTTTCCCGAAACTTCGTTCCACGCACCACCACTCTGTGGAACCAGCTATATTCAGCGGTATATCTGAATCGATACGACATTGTAACCTTCCAATAAAAAAAATCTTATCTCAAAGACCGGCAACGATTTGCAATGCCTAGGACTTCTATGGGCGGCGTTGATTGCTTTCCATTAGGCGACAAATTTACTCGTTTGCTTCCCTATACCATAAAAAGCTTCTAAGGAACAAATAGTATTGCTTTTCAGATAAAACATTTACTTAGTATCGTTGCACTAAAGGTGACATATGTATACAAATCTTTTAAATTGACTTTAACATCTTTCTCTAATATGCAGAAAATGTGTCATCGAATTAAGATGCCTACCTCAACAAAAGGTTCAAATTATATTTCAAGATATAATGAATTTATTTAACAAATAGTTATTTATTTATAATATAACAAATAGTTATTTATAATTAATATCATATTTCTCGTAGCATATACCCATCTATATGTCCCATTGTTGAACAGGGATTTCTGAAGCAAATCATTCCATAATACTTGCCCAAGAGAGATTGCCAAGGCTCCCACACTCGGAATAAATACCTATAGACGATATATGTATTTGCCCTGATGCGGGAATGCTACCGGCGACTATTAACCCTGAATCCAATACTAGCTGAATTGATAATTATGAATGAAACTTAAGAATTTATTTCTTTATTATTTTAGGACAATATGTGATAATTTATTTCTTCTTTCTTCGTTTTTATTAAATAAAATATACACGAACAACCTTACAATCAAGATAAATATTAAATATCCATTTATTCTTAATAATAAATTACCTTGAACTCACAAATGAATTATAATTTAAATTAGTATGCATCTGGTAAATAATTACTTATAAAAGATAACCGACAACTAGATGGTAACCGATTACAATCAAGCCCCGTCTTTGATGCCCAATAAAGAAAATAAAAAACCAAACTGCTATGTAAAGCTGTGTACAATTTCCTCCTACCTACGAAAATTAACCGGTCCTCTACATCTGGGAAGATACTATTAAGGCCACGTCTACAATTTTGGTCCATAAAGATGTAAACATGATGTTGTCTCGCACTAACCTATCAAATAACACGACGCTAAAAAGAGACGAATGGAAAAGATGCAGTCTCACGGTTGATCGAACTTATCCACTGTCCGGTTGCGCCTACGCATCCCATGCCAAAATTATTTTTTTGATTCTTATAACATTTGACATATTACTTATACTTAAGACAAATTTAATATCATACATTTTTTTAAAACACGTAAATATTTAAATCATGTAAATTTTTTAAAATATTTATTAATTTTTGTCTATTATAGAGCCAAAGTGTAAAATTGGAGATGAATATCATGCAATAGATCACTTGTAATGTAAATAATAAGGTGTAAATTTAAATGATTTATCCAGAGTGCATATAGTCCGTTTCGGGTCGAAAATACTTGAGAACATTCGTTTCATATCACCTGTAACTATAGTGTCATCCTTTTTAGACTTACGGCTACGCAACTTGAGGAAGAAGGCGAGTTATAGTTTTAGTTGAGCTTTGTGGACACTTGGTGCATGCGCTCGTTGAGTCAACAGGTTTTGACAGAAATATTAAACATTTAATTAAAATGCTCATATTTAAATCTAGATTTTGTTAACATAGGAATATAATTCGCTTTTTAAATATTTGAGATAAAATTACTTATTATAACTGCTTAAATATACAAATCTTTTATAATTTCTTAAATATATATTTTTTCGTAATTTTGTTCATACATAAATACAAGTTTCCTGTTAATTAACATTATTTTTATAGGTGAGATTATATTCAAACCCTATAAATTTAATATAAATAATAATACCTTACATTTTTGTTCACCACCAATTTTTGTTCCCACAGCTGGGCACGGGCCTTTTCATTGCTGGAGAAAGAGACCTTAATTCATTGTGCATTACTATACGGATTGGCGGAACATCTAGATTTGGTATAAATACTTGTAGGACATGCTATGCGGCAATATAACCCGCAATCAACAACCCCGAAAACGGTAACTTTTTACCACTGTACTGTTGGCCATTGTACCAATTAGTTCGGCGCTGTACAAATAGGTTATATGTACTTCATTAATAAATATATACTTATAAACTTGAGTATTACTAAATGATTGCAAAATAAAAATGTTGATGACACCTGTGAACGACGCTGGTCGGCACAGAGGTGCGCGTGCGCTGGCAGTCGATCGTGCTCACCCGCCGGTGTGAAACGGTTGCGCGCTTTTAATTCAAATTATTGAATTTCGAACTTTCATCGAATATTTTTTCGTAAGAACGCGCTTTTCAAATAAACACAGAAAGGTAGAACTAAAAAGCACGTGTGCAGTGTTCCCAGTGGAAAGGTTAACAACTCGTGATTTTGAATTTTTTATATGGAAATGTGTTTATAGTAAGGTTTATGTGACAAGTTGCGGTTAAAGTTCAGTACACAACCTCTGGGTTGTTCTTGGTTACAACTTACATGGATTAACTTAAACGTGGTACTTTAATCCTATTTATGTGTTGTGCAGTCAATTGAACAATAATACTTAATATTTATAAAAGATACAACAACATATTGTTATAGGTAAATATTTTTTTTATATTAAATTATTTTTGTTTTAGTGTATTTAAATTAACATATACATATACACGACTACTAACAGAATCAAGCTTTACTTTTAAAGTCAGAATTTACTGTGCTAAGATCCGTGAAAATTTATCATAGCAAACTAAATTTTGACTTTCCGACTTAATTTCAAGTTAACACGAAACATGCGTTTATTAACGTATATTAAAACAATTCATTTTATCCTATGGAGTAATATAAATTTATATAAACTCCTTTTTTGTCGTTATTTACTTTTTTATAATTTTTTTGCTATTTATTTTCTTAAACATTACATTCGATTATTCTAGTTGACCGATTATTTAGTGGCAAAGTCCCCGATTTCGAATTTAATAGTCGGGAGTTCAATTCTCGGATCGAGATAAATATATGGCTTATAGACATTTATTCCGAGCCTAGATGTCCCGCCAAGTCCCATTGCTGGGTACGCGTGGATCCATTCTACGCAATGAGATATATATAAATATTCAGAATTCTGGTCTAGGCGATCATATATGTACATACCATATAGTTTTTTCTTTATGTGACTGTAATGTCATGTAACTCCTAAAATAAATGAAATATGTAGACTACATATATATTTTATTTTATTTTTTATAATAGTGTAGTATCAATATAAATCCATCAGAGCATAAGTAAGTTTTCAACTAAAGGTATAGTTACAATAAACGAATTCAACCTCTTCACCCTGATTTGAATATGCATTGGAGACATGATACGGTTGAGTAAACCTGGAATGAGGTAGGAAGGGCATTGGAAATTGCGTTTATAAACTTATAACAATTTTAAATACATTTTTTAATACTTTATTGTAGACATAAAACACGACATACAAGAATTAAAAGGAAAGAAGATGTACTGGCAGCAGATCTGGTAGTTTTTATTGACTCCTAACTATACGTAGTTATCCATAATTAAATATGGGAGCATATATATAACACCTATATCGCTTGTATCTTCGTTCTTTTACAGTACTACCAACGTTTAGAACGTACCTTTAGTAAAAATAAAAAAAAGTTAAGAACATCAGTGTTGCTAGCAACACTATGTAGTTCTCAGCGGAGGGAGTGTCAATAGGAAATGCTCATAACGTCGACGGCAGGGTCTAGCTGAAATTTAGCGCTGTGGTTTTAAAAAATTTAGCTCAGCTAGTTTCGTTATCGCTACTGCGATGTATACCAATAATTGAGCATTAATAAAAAAAAAATAATCCGCTCTCTTTATATCTAATGTATCACACACAGTATATTCCTGGCGGAGTGGTCGTGAACGTAAATCTAGACGATACAAGGTGGTAGCGGCTTTAGCGAGATTTTCCACCTCTTTTTGTATGTGGTTCTGGTTGTGGTAAAGGAACAATTAGCAGATTATTTGAGTCCTAGTCTGTCTGTTTAGTGTAGTTTAGTCTGTTCATTTTGTGGGTAATCGGCCAGAGAACGTTTTCCTCTTCTCCCTTGTCATCCACTAATCATTCCAGTGAGCTTTCGTTACGGAAGAATGTCCAAATTTTTTTTATATAAACCTCTCTGCGCTACTTGTCAGGACTGCGGGAATCGCTGAAGCATGCCACCGCAGCCTCGACAGCGCTATTCCTATTTATGGACCAATCTCATGGTGGGAGTGGAGATGAGGCTCCCCAACTCCTCCCTTCTTTTGGGGCAGATATGGTGCGCCACCTTCTCCCTTTCCGCCGCCCGAACCTCAGTTATGGGCGTTGTAAGAGAGCCTGATAGTTCGATTATCATAAGTAGGTTTTATATAACGGTAACAATGTATAGTTTACATATTTGTTTAAGATATATTTTTTATTTTATTTTGTTTGGCGCATAAAAATAAATCGAAAGCTGGTATTAAAAGTAGCAATTTATCTGTGCCATTTAGGGTTTTTTAACATTAAAGGATTTATATAATTATAGCCTCTTTTTTTGATGTATAATATACATACATTGTTTATGAATGTAAAATTATTTTAGTATATTATCAATAAACTTAATTTTGCGTTTAAACTTTTGAAAGTTGTATATTTTTATTGTAAGTTTTACATTCATTAATTCGACACTAGGATAACTAGAGTACTAGTTGTACTAGGATAACCAGGGAAAAAGAAAACGTGGACGAAACAAACTTGGCGGCGTACTGTGACGGCTGAAGTGCAGAAGATGGGCCTAACCTCGAAGTAAAGCATATGGCCTCCGACAGGTCGAGATGGAGAAGCGTCGTGTCTGCCCTATGGAGCAGTTAATCCTAAGTCACCATGGAGACTTAGAATTCAGAGAAAGAGAGAGAGAGGAATACTAGCGGCAATAATACCCTTACGTTAATATCGTTAAGTTATAACAGCATTTGTTCCGAGACCCGTGATTCTAACTCGAAAATATACTATCTGCGACATTTGCTTGTACCATAGTATAAAAATTAAAAGAAAAAGAACATTAATAGCTGCAATTAACTTTTGCCTGTTGCCCCGTCTGCGGCGTTTAAAGATTTTCCATATTTATGAACTCTAAATACTTTCTAGATAATAGTAACCTAAATTATTCCTTACGAATTAATTAATGAGGTCTTCAACGTTCATGTCAAGGTGCTGTGAAAACTAATTCAGCTATTTTCAAAATTACGGTGGGCGTAACGCGCGGATGCACACAATTTATTTATTTTTAATATTTAAGAAAACTTAGGTGGTTTTAAAACGAGACGAAAAATTTTTTTCAGTAAATTTAACAAACATCACAAAGGCTCGAAAGAAAGAAAGTAGCTCTATGAGAGCACCTGGTGTTAGTTTCAGAGGTAGAGAGAATGATTTCATGTGGTATTCGTTTTGATAATGAAAATCACTCGGTTTTAAATAAAATCTAATTTTTAATAGATCTACAACCTATCTATTATCTATTATCTCCATTGCCTGGTAAATGAAGAAGTAACACATCTTCACAAAATGTCGGTATTAAATGGTAGCATTTTTCTATGTTACCGTGTTTCGTGACGGACAAAGCTTATCAAAGGCCCGGAAACGCAAAGTTGAATGAGGCCTTAGTCTTAGAACTTTTAAAATTGATTTATTTAATTATTTATAAAATAAATAACGACTTTTTCAATCTATTTCAGATCTTTTAAATTATTTATAAAATAAATTACTTATCTATGTCATTACTTACCTATAATCAAAATCTTTCGCTAAGGATCGATGACAGACAAAAATAAAAAGTGCAATATATAAGTGAAACAGGAACTAAAGGAAAACTGAATCGATACTAGAAGGATAGATAATCACTAGAAATAATTTTAATTTAAAAACTGTAAACTTCAGGTTTAGAATGTACTTATTTCTATCTACGGGACTCTGTACTGAGCATATCGAGGGAGTATAAGCGAGATCAAGGGAGTTAGTATACATTTGGTTCCACAGGATCAGAGGCCTGGCGCGCACTAACCCTTCCACCTCTTCTCTTCGTTAGTCTGCCACGAGACACTACTCCTTTCTCCTTCCTTCTCGTCCTTATTCCCTTAAAAAAAGGTAATGCATCTTTACTGTCACTAACCAACAGATAGTGTTTTATAAATAGCCAATGCGTATACGCTATTTATGCATGACGTTACTTTTTAAGTAAATAACAATAGATATCCTAACAATAAAAAGGAATTTTTCAGAATGACGCAATGAAAAATTCAGTTTATATTCAACAAAGAATTTATATTTATTTTGCATAAGTCCCATTGTGTAATAATTGCGCTATGATATAATCGATTCGAATTTTCAAATGTTTATAACATTATTGTTATACTATTATGTTGATGAATATAATCATATTATAATATAAACTCTAAATAATTTGAACACTCGCCTCACTAAAGATGGAGTTAATTATATTAAATTGGCTGCCAAACTTCGTTGGAGAGGTATAAGAAGAAGTTTCTATGAAAGCGATAAGCAAATAATTATAGTCGTCTTTATACAATATATATATAACATATGAAATATTGTATAATATAACACCCTCATTATATATATCACAGGTATATTGTATTGTAAGTTTTTTATTTATTTAATTTCTTATACTATTATGCTTGTGTTGTGTATGTGTGTGTGTCATTAATAAAGGTATCATTTCTTCATTCTTAATGGAGTCAGGCGTTATTTTGCTGAAATCCATCACTATATGGACAGTCAAAAGTTTTACTTAGCTAAGTTTTGCTTGTCGCGGATCTTAGCTAAGTAAAACCTTTGACTGTCCATATTTCTTCATTCATTCAATCAAACGAGCAAGCGGTCATCCTGATGGTAAGTAACCATTGGCTCCCATGGACACCTTCAATACTGAGGCACTGCAGTAACATTGCTTATATAATATGAGAATAAATATGAGAATAATTCCATTAAATCCTTCTTCTTCGCCCATAAGGATTTTCCGATTCCCTACAGTCTACAGATTCTTTGGGAAAATAACGCCTGTATATTTTTATTGGGAATAGGTGACGATATTTTTTGGAGATTACTACCCGGTTGAGCCAGTCCTTTTATTTATAAATACTATGAAAAAAAAATCGGTTAAAAGTTAACTTTGTTCTTACTGTTGTATCCGACAAAGGAGTTATTTCATTACCAAATTTAACCCCACCCGTACTTCTATATTAATATTTTAATTGCGAAAGTCTGTCTGTCCGTCTATTACGCTAAATGAATTACGTTGAAATTTGGCATGGAGATAGTTGAAGATCAGACATAGGCTGCTTTTTATCCCAAAACAATAGCTCTTCGCGCAATAAACTGAATTCGCCGTGGGCATAAGCTAGTGTGTCTATATATGCCAGTTAGCAAATAAACAATACTTTTTAATGTTCTTTATTTTGATTTTGTCTTTATATTAATTGTAATTATTTCGATATATTATAATATAACAAATTATGAAAAATAAAATTAAATAACCAGCTTTATTAATGCAAAGTTTCTGTAATTATGTTTTTCTTCTCTTTGATGGCATTTAGTTATAATTATTATGCTAGTGTTAAGTAAAATACAATAACATCAAATCTTTTGAAATATAACTAGTTAGCTTATCACGTTACGTCTTGATAAAATGGTGGCTATTTTATCAAAACCTATGGACTTTTTCAGTCAACTTAAAAAGTCACAATACACGCAGTTATTTCATATCACTTCACTTATGCGCTTTAATCGAACTATATAGCATAATAGGCCACTACAAACAATATAACTGATAATATAATATATAATAAGATTATGAAAATTAAATAAAAACACGTGACTGATGTAAGTTGGCGGGAAAAGTCCGACAGTAATTATTATTAAATTATATGCAACTTTTTTTTTTAGTTATATCTAGCGTGTTTATTCTAAATTTTCGCGGTTTTGGAAATGGCCGAAAAAAGGGCCAGTCTCATTCAAATTGGGACGTATGGTCACTTTAGATATGTCTCTCTGTTTGTCGTTTATGCATTACTGTACCATTCGATCGTCATGAAACTTTGTGAAGGTTTTGAATAGACCCCCGTGAATTTTTCTGGGATAGTACACCTATCGTACGATAGATGGCGTGCATGTATACACTAATAGTAATCCAGTACAAACAAATAAATTCATGTTCCTTTCTCCCGAGATAGCAGCCACGCGGGACGAGTAAGCTGGTATGAATAAAATTAAATATTAATAATCGATATGCCTGCCAGAATCATAACACATAGTAAGTTTAGCAACACTTTCAGCTGGTATCCCACGATGCGGATGTTTTTTTATGTCCGTCATACATTGATCAAAACATACCAGTGTTTAAATTAACCGACTTAAATGATCGAGCGATGTTTTAAAATAACTAGTGGTCGCCCAATGTTCAAAATTATATATCGTAATTAATTTTTATTCCTTTTTAAATTTCTTTTTATTTACCTTTCTACACTTCTCCTTCATATGAAAAATAAATATGCCAAATCAAATATTCCTGAAGTCAAAGAATGCAATGTCAGAAAAGGAATACAATTTTTTTTACATATTGACACAAATAAGTGAAAATCTAAAACTACCGTATCACACCTCGTCTTCTTGCGGTAGTATCATATTCCTTTTTTCTCCTGCCTTTTCCTTTTCTCTTCCTCTCCGCCAATCCACGGTCTGCCGTGCCAAAGGATGCGTGGCTAGGAGCGAGCTTAGTCGCGAGCGAGCCGACCGTCCCGGATCGGGCTCCTCCGGGTACTATATTACCTTACCTCTGCATAGGGGGTTCTACTGAGGTTGACCTTGCTCGTGGGAATCACTTTGACGAACCTTAGTATACCTAATTCTTAAAGGAATGACGGTGACGTGGATCGGTACCCGTCACGTGCTGATTTCCATGAGGGCGAGAAGCGACGAACGGAGAGCCGTTTCGCTACGATGAATGTTAGAGGAAGGATGGATGAATGTGAAGGAAGGTGTGTCGGGTTTCTAGCGTATGGAGATCTGTGATCTCTGCCTAACCCTACAGGGAGACAGATATAGGATATGTATGTAAGTGTAAATGCTGTAAATGATACAGATTTCAAAATTTTTTAATGCATATTCGGATAAGAAGAAATACTGCGTCGAATGGTATGAGTCTCACAGCTCTTCAAACAATAGAAAACTTTCTACAGCGTTGAAACTGACTGTTTTTGAGAGATCAGATATAATTTTTTTTGAAATCTTAAAATATTTTTTGGCTCTGGTGGTAAGTTTTCATTATGCGATTTACTACGTTTTCGCTTTTTTGCGTCGATATTGATATATGTATTCTCGTAGATGCAGCAGTGTGGCTTTCACACCTGCCAAAAAACACACGTGTGTGACCCTTACACCATATTTATCAGCCTGTCACTACCTACATGTATCTTATAAAGAAACTTAAAAAGCTTTTTATACACCACTATTTTTAATTACCAGAAAAAATAACGTTATCTGCTTTGTTATAAAATATATCTTCTTTTTTTATTAATGGCAATTGCGTATAGCTATTATACAGGATCATGTAAGTCAACCTATATATATATATATATATATATATATATATATATATATATATATATATATATATATATATATATATATATATATATATATATATATATATATATATACATATATATATATATATATATATATATATATATATATATATATATATATATATATATATATATATATATATATATATATAATATTGGCGGTTTTACCAAAACCTTCTATGGACTTTTGCAGTCAACTTAAAAATTCACATTTATTTAGTTTCACTTCACTCATATGTCTTAAGTGATCAATATAATACAATATTTACCTGAGATAATGAAATTAAAATAAAAACAATGCCACAGATTTTAATTAGCGGGAAAAGTCTCATTAATAATTTGATGGCAAAAACTTATCCCTAAAATGGCTAATTTTTCGTCAAATGATTCAATGATTTATATTTATTATTCTCTATTGTATGTAATTGTAGTACATGTAGTATATGTATTATTTTACTCTTTTATTCTCTATTAGTTCTATATAATTGTAGTACATGTAGTATACGTATTATTTTACTCTTTAATTCTCTATTAGTTGTATGTAGTTGTAGTACATGTAGTATACGTATTGTTTTACTCTTTAATTCTCTATTAGTTGTATGTAGTTGTAGTACATGTAGTATACGTATTGTTTTACTATTACTCAAAAGAGGAGGACGGGATCGTGTGCGAAATAATAAAACTAATTGTCTCCTTTTCGCACATTAGTGCTTTCACTGATGGACGGTAGCTACATAGTATATATTTCTTAACAAGTATTATGTCCATAATTTTATGCAGGGTTTCTGTATTTTTTTAACAATAACTGCATCATTGGCAAGTAAGCGACAATTCTGATGCCACATTTTTGATACTTTCTATATAAAACAAATTTTCTGATAATTAAAAAATAGTAATGTATAAAGTTATCCATGTAGTAAGTATGTATATACTTTTTACTATAAAATACAATAAAAAAAATTTGTTCGGAGGCCAAGATCTATTTTGGGTCGTTGCGCCAACAAAGTTAGTTAGTCAAATAAAATACATTGGATGTACTTTTACAAATGTCAAAATCCGTCTAACGTGTCTAACGTGGTAAAAAAGTTTTCTTTTCTACCACGTTATATTTTTATATTTAAAGAAATATGACGACAGTCACCTCAAAATAAAAAATAAAACTAATGATCACTGGATTCAAACAAGCCGAATGATACTTGCATACAACAATCTGTGACTAATAAATAAATTAATGAAGTTCGTGGGTCCGTATCTAAAAGTTAGCTTTTTATCTCGATAATTGATCTATTAAAGTGAATGGAATTATCTGAAATGTGTTGGAAGTTATTTTGACGTGTGCTTAAATAGCGATTATATAGTGCCAGTGTTATTGATAGTCTGGCCACATAGGTGCTATTAAAAATTACAGTTTTTTTACTTACAATTTTTGATTCAAACATGAAAAAAAAAAATTTCTGTGCTTAACAAAATTTTTTATGTCTTTTATTTTCATGTAATTCCTATATTGAACTAGAATTTATATCGTTGATGTCATTTTATCAAATAGTATTTAACTCAGTAATGATTTCGTGATTTTCGAATTATACGAATATTAAAAAATAAATATTATACACGATATTTGTAACATAGTGTTTAATTTTTATCAAATAGCTCGTGGTTGAGTAGAATTATGACATATGTATAAATAGCATTAGGCAGAGTAGAATTATGACGTATATATAAATAGCACGTGGTAGAGTAAAATTATGAGATGTATAAATAGCACGTGGTAGAGTAGAATTATGACATATGTATAAATAGCACGTGGTAGAGTAGAATTATGACATATGCATAAATAGCACGTGGAAAAGTAGAATTATAACATATGTATAAATAGCACGTGGCAGAGTAGAATTATGACATATATATAAATAGTACGTGGTAGAGTAGAATTATGACATATGTATTATATAAATTTCATGAAACGTTATTTTTCTTTCTTTCTTGGAGTATGTGATTCATTTCATTGCTCTAAATTTCACTAATCTTAGTCAAATAAGAAAGATATTAAATATTTTTGTCTCCTCCATATTTTTCTCTGTCATCCGAGTACTTCTGATTTTTTATACAGCGCTGATTAGAAAACTCAACAAGGTTTCCCTTCCTTCTTTAACTTCTCTCTCTTTTTAAAATAGGGAATGCATCTGCAGTGTCTTTACTAGGCAATACAATGCGTTATGTTTACTTATCATCAGGTAACACGCTAGCTCATTTATCTAGCTACGATTGTCTGAAAGAGGTTTCGTGTTAGTTCACCATGAATTTGAATACGGCTGGTTATATTCCGAACTTAATAGCTCCAGGTCCATACACAACTTAGTATCGAGTTTTGTATGGACTTAAATAGGCCGCATCCTTCAATTTGAAGCAATGACTCACAGAGGCCTTAAGACGTAACCACGCTAGCTGCCTGCTCCACCGCCTGCCTGATAACGTTGGGCAATGAAGCTTCATAGTTACGCAAACATCATTCTAATACAGAAACATTTAGGCGTTAGACACAGTTGTCATAATCGCACGAGACTAGGGTGACTAGGAATAAATGTACAATTAAAGGACACAGTAATATTGGTACTTGTTCATCGGTACAACAACAATAGCCTGCAGTAGACCACTGCTGGACATAGGCCTCCCCCATAAAGTGCCACCTAGCCCGATCTTTGGCTTCACGCTTCCAGTTTCTGCCAGCCGCCCTGCGTAGATCGTCGCACCATCTAGCCGGGGGGCGTCTCACACTACGTTTATCGAGACTCGCTCTCCACTCCAGCACTCGTCTGCTCCAACGATTGTCAGACGCCAAGCCAGAACCAGCCCATTGCCACTGTAGTTTGCTAATTCGAAAGGCTATATCGGTGACTTTAGTTCTCTGGCGGATTTGTTCATTCCGAATCATATCTACCAGAGAAACTCCGAGCATAGCTCACTAAGCGACTTGAGCTTGTGAAGCAGACGGAGTCTCAGCGTCCACGTTTCGGTACCGTAATTTCATTGGTAATTTTATATAAAACAACGAGTCATAATTAAAATTATCCTGTGATTTCACTGGAGCCATTATTATTTTTATAGTATCATACTTGCTATAGTGCTATGCATTAATGGGTCGTCTTGAAGGGGAAAGTACAACACCCTCCCAGACTATCACTAGTTTATTTTTTGCGGTATTACGTTTTGTACGATGAGTGTGGGAATCCAGAGGCCAAATTCTTTCCCCTTCCTTTACTTCTTTCTTTTCGCCACCTATTCACTTCTTTATTATAGGTTAGATAATTCATATCCAGTGCCCTTAGTATTTCAGATGTCCATGGAACGCGGAGATCACTTACCGTCCGATGACCCGCTTATTCATTTTCCTTCTTTTTCTATGAAAATGTTTAAGCAAGGTTTAATTTCTTCAAAGATTTCAATGGAATCAATGTAGATAGGCCATAGGAAAATCTATGGATGAATACATTACATTCAATCAATACAGCCATAACAGTTCACTACTGGGAGTGTGGCTGACTCACAAATGAGTGTTGCTGTAAATCCCACGCTTGAAAAGTTGATTGGGATCACATATTGGTTTTATTACTCACTTCGATACCACTATTCGCCTGTTGGTACATGCTCTCTTAGTCACCTTGTACGACACGGAACGAATTGGGACCCTACTCTTTGCTTGTATACCATATGCTGCCAATGCAAATTAATTGCTAGTATCCATGGCATTGAAATACTTTTTACAGTTTGTGGAACCAGCTACCTTCGGCGGTCTTTCCGAAACGATACAACATTGGACCCTTTCAAAGACAAGACTATACATACCTAAAAGGCCGGCAACGCTTCCGCGACTACTGCGGTGTCGCGGTTGTCTATGGGCGGCGTTGATTGCTTTCCATCAGGCGACACGCTTACTCGTTTGCCCTCCTATTCCATAAAAAAAAAATACTTTATACACTGCTAGTATTACTTTGAAGATTTTCCGTAAATGTTCTCATTAAAAAATAAAAAATTAAATACTGTTTTCCAAAAGATGTTAAATATGGTCACCGTTTGCATTATTAGATATTTATGCATCTAGCAACCTCGCACAACTAAGCTATACGAAAAGTGACGTGCCATTTAATGTTTTAAGTTAAACATTTAAAATCTATTTTAAAATAACGTTTGAATTGTTCGTATATCGACTTCTGTGAATACTGTTACAGAGGTTTTACTCCTAAAGGCACAATTTAGATAAATGTTCATTTTCACGGTAATTTTTTGGGATAAATGCTTTTATATTGTCTCTTGGTTTGTTGATATTCAAAGGCGACAGTGTTTTTTATGGGATGGGAAGGCAAACAAATGAGCAAGTGGTTCGGGTGATAGAAAGCAATCAATACCGCCCATAGACATTCGCAACACCTTAGAAATAACAGCGTCGGTAGTCTTTGAGATATGTGTCTGTTTGATTCTGAATGTTCTTATATCGTATTTTTCGAAAGCTAAGTAAAAGATAACTGTTTTGGTAAAGATAACATTACAAAACAGACAAAAGTGATAGAGCCACACTGCATACGAATACTTTGTCAAGAAAGGCATATTTGTCTGTAGCATGTATGGGCTGGCTCGCCCGGGGCAGTACCAAAGTCCCGCAGAAAACTGACGTCTGACTGGTAGCTTAGCTATCCCGTTTTTTACTGTGAGTGGAGTTCCGGAGGCCCATAATGACACTTTCTTTAAAGGTTAGCAACATTTCCGCACTGCCTATGGCGCTGCGAATATCTTTGGACGGCGTTGATTGCTTTCTATCAGGTGACACGCCTGCTCGTTTGCCTTCCTAACCCATAAAAAACATTCCCTTTTTATTTATATATGTATGTATATTGATTTTGTTGCTGACTGTACCTAGCGTTTAATGCAACGTGCTTAGTTCTAACGGACATACGTTTCTGTGACGTCACCGCGGTCGTAAAATAAGATTTATAGTAATAGTAAAGTTAATGAATTATTGGGCGGTTTTCCTTCTAGCTTTATGGGCGTTGAGGTTTAGAAAATTATAGATTTAGAACGCATAATGCAAAGGTTATGCAGTTATATTAATGCTTACTTATACTTATGTAAAGTTTGTAATATATTTGCACCTTCTATGGCAATAATATGTTTCCGACAATTTTGTTTTAATATCACGGTTTTTTATCTATATAAACATAAATATTGTCATAAAAAAAATAAAGGAATCCTAGAAATGTGCATAAACACAAGAGGACAAGATAGAATTCTCCTATCCAGCGAAAAAGCCGATGACAATCACATTGATTGTATTTTATTTATTTCAAATTCTTCTGAGAGAAAAATAGTTGTTATTAAATATGAAAATTTTAGAAGAATTACGAAATATTGTAACCAAAATATAATATTTTACTTTTGATTTAAACATCTCGGAAAGCAAACTCTACTAAATCATATACACATAATCGAATAAGTAGTTATGTACGTTTCTTCATCCATATTTTAATATATTATATTTATTTAAGATAAATAAATACAAATGCTCTATGCTAATTTGGATTGCTATGTGTAAAAATATAGTTTTCGAATGTTTCTTTTTCTGAGAGGAATTAGTAGTGTAGCTGTATGGCTGTGCGCAGGCGCGTCGACGCGTCGCAGTGCCGCCAACATTGACAGCTGTCAATCAGATTCAATATGGCTGCCAAGCCGGTTCCCAGCGTACGTAGGCCTTCGTATCTCAGAGATCTGGTGCAGTCTGGACCACTACCAGATATGTTAGATTAGAATGGATGAAATCATAACAAGTTTAGAGACTGATTTGCCGATCATAAATGATCCATTACCCGATGTATTTGAATAAAAATAGACTAATTGTTTTTTTTAACCATTGTGAAGTATATGATTTAATATTTATAGTAAACTATTATTTCACATACTTATATAGTAGCAGTATTTACAAAACATTTCACTTTCGGGCTCGTATGGAAAGCATCAGTTAGATTGGCTGGAAGAGAACCCTATTTAGAATAAGTTCTGCATTTGTTGTTATTTTAATAATGCTCCTATGTTTAATTCATTTATAATGTACAGTAAAAAATATAACAGAAATATAATAAAATATAAAAAAATATATAAGATGTGTGGATAAGTCTAAATGTATCTATAAATTTTCGTCACGAATATCAATCATGAAACATTCACATGCAAACAAATAGCAAAACAATTAATCACATAATATATTACACGGTAAAAAATACAAAAACAATGACAGCAAAGTAAGAATAATGCTGAAGGTATACTGTAAATTTTATGTATAGGTTTATTATGTGATAACTTTTATATCATATATTATATGATATAATAAAGGTATAATTTTCATCGCGATAATTAATTTAAAACACATAAACAAGGACTAATATGTATTATTGTATTTTGTATGCATGAATTATTATGCGTTATATGGTTTCATAACATGAAAACAGGCAACTTATATTTTATTGTTATTAATATTATCTTTATTTAATATACGTACTATATTTAATAAACTATTTACATATTAATATCTTTTTCTGAATCTTTCAGAAACAATTGTAATTATATACATCTACGTAGTACGAATGAATCTATGTTCATTTTAAAATTAAGCTTAATTTTTTTAAAAAAAGCTTGCTTGTATATATATATATATATATATATATATATATATATATATATATATATATATATATATATATATATATATATATATATATATATATATATATATATATATATATATATATATATATATATAATAACGGCCTTAATAAATTGAATATAACTTCACTATACTGTTGTCAAATTAATTGTTTTTTTTTGTTTCAGATATGAAACAAGGACATTGCAAACGTTAGTGATGTGATGTCCATAATGCTCTATCGCGTCTTTTTGACGCAATTCCAACGGACTTTGATGAACTGCTAGTGCTGTGTTAGGTTTATATATAAAAAAATTGATTAAATATCATTTATTATAAATACAACCGCGAATGAACACCCTAATGCTGACGACGAGTGGAATGGTGGAAGATCAACCTTGCGTAGAAAGTAATATGTCTTTTTCGTCGTACAAGTAAGTATCGATATTTATTACATACACGCATACGAACACGTAGGGCTAGGCAGAGATCGCAGACCTCCATCTGCTAGGATCCCGGCACACTTTCTTGGGTCATCCACACTCATTACTCAATATTTATTAATATGTAATAAACAGAATTATTAGGAAATTATACATATATCTATTTATTGGTTAAATGGTGCATTGGCGAAGTGGTCTCCTTCTGTCAGACTCGATTCTTGCATCTGGATAAATATTTTAATGGCCTACATTTGTTCAGAGTCTGGATATTTGTACTAATTATTCCTATGTACAATTTAATGGCTATAATTGGTAAAGCGTTTTTTTTTTAATTTTTTCATGTTGGCAGAACCACTTTAAATAATTGCCAAGTCACGTGTAAAAACTATAACGTGTTTAAAACTTATATAATATTTAAAATTTATTGGGAATAAAGAAAAAAGTAAAAAGATTTTTAAATAAAAGCAGTAAAGCAAAAACATAATATTCTTATAATTATGAAATGTGAGTGAAACGTGTTGGATAAAGCCATTTAAACGAAAATGCACCAAAGAAGCTTTTGGTTCACTGCAAACAAAATTCAGACGACAGGATTACTTATACTTAGAAATGGCAGCAAGTTTTCAATGCATAATTAACAGTATTACGCCATTTAATTACTTTTTTTTTCGTTACCAAACTAACTAATTTTTATGTTTACCATAAGATTTACTAAATTCACATATATGCTTTAATTGCTTTGAAAACATATGTGCATGCAGTATACATTTTAATGAATTACATATCACACATCAATTCATTACAAACAGATGGGAAATGGGCGATGGCTCAGTCAAAACCTTAACTGATTTTCTTCCACCGCCCGATATATATGTATATATATATATATATATATATATATATATATATATATATATATATATATATATATATTATATATATATATATATATATATATATATATATATATATATATATATATATATATATATATTTATATTATAGGATAGGAGGGCAAACGACCAAGCGTGTCGCCTGATGGAAAGCAATCAACGCCGCCCATAGACTTATACATAAACACTAGCTTTTTCCCGCGGCTTCGCTCGCATGGAATTTGGTCTTCGTTCGTCGAAAAGTTCGTCTTCACAGATCATTCTAAATAAATATATTTCTTTTACTATTCGGTAAAAAAAAAATATTTTTTTTTACTTAATAGGAAAATTACATAAAATCATTACAAATTTTAGCCTACATGTTATTCCGATGTATAACCTAATTAATGTAAAGTTTCATCCAAATCCGTTCAGTAGTTTTTCGTGAAATAGTAACAAACATACATGCATACTCACAAACTTTCACATTTATAATATTATATAGTTATAGTAGGATATATACTTGATATCGACCCACACATAAACGTATAATCTATAATCCAGCCTTATATACATAAAATATAAACAATACGTGACAATACCAATACTGCTGAAATCTGACTGTTCGAATTTGTTTTAACAAGGTAGATTATTAAGTAACATAGCTTTATACTTTTTATTAAAAGTACCCGTGAATGCTGTCGTTTTATACTGGTTTACTATGAATAGAGGGAGCGTGTCTCTCTTATGATGAGATGGGAGAAATTTGAACTTCACGTACAAATACTCAGGATACTTATGTTTCATAATATTCAATACTAGATTGGCTAGATGCAAATGTCTCCTAGAAGTCGTGTTTAAACAGGATGCGTTGTTTAAAAATGGTGTTATATGAATACGCGGTGAAGAAAGAATCCTTTACATAGTTAAAATACAACTTCATTTTTTCACACAACACAAGCTTTTTTGCGACCAGCGCTGCTTATGGATATCTGCAGTATTAAAGGCTATGCACGTGCGTTGTTATGAATGTTATTGAATCGAATTTATATAAGAGATAAATCAATTATAATTTTAATGAAAATGTAATAGTTTATTAATAATTTAAAACCATAAGCGACTTATGTATTAAGGTCTCTGTGTATGTAATAATTAATGAAATTTGTACGCCATAAGTGGCAATGTGATGGAGTTTTTAAACGTTTTTTTTTTCATCTTGTTATACCTCACATTATGCAAATAAAGAATTAATATTATTATGGATGTGAATAAAGGAAATAAAGGAAATGGATCGACGTATTCATGCACTTATCGTAAAAAACGCGGTAGCTCAGTGAAATACTATCATTTAAGCCGATATTCTGTAAGAGTTTAGTACCTACTTCTCCGGTCTATTTAGCGGACTACTACTAAAAAATACTGCATCGAATGGTCTGAGTCTCACAACTCTATTACTATTAGAAAGTTTTACATTTTACAGCGTTGAAACTATTTTTGAGTGATCAAATACATTTTTTGTAGAAAATTTAAAACGTTTTTTCTTTCAGGTGGTGAGTTTTTATTTTGCGGTTTACTACGTTTTCACTTTTATGCGTCGATATGTACGTAAATGAATGTTACGTATGTGCTCGTTGTCTAAGCGTTTGAGCAGAGCACCGTACGAAGCGCGGTAGCTAAGTTACCACTAAGACGCCGGTTTTCTGCAGGAGTGTGGTACTTCCCCAGGCAAGCCGTTTAGTTATTTTAAATAAACCTCCCATTCAAATTATGAACGTGATGGGAAAAGATGAGTATAACAGCTAGTTTATCATATAATATTCTAATTATCATTATCTATATAAATCACATGTAACTGTGTATACGTACCTATACATTAATCTCTGAAAGTACCCAATAAATTTTAATGAAACTTTGTGAGTGTGTATGGTTGATTCCAGCTTGAAAGGCACCATACACACTACCATATTGTCATACTCGATAAGTGGCACTGTTTTCGAGATCTAAAAATATATGTTTTATTAATTACTCAACGATTTTTTTAAAACTTTTTTTTCCACATTTCTGGCAGTAGAACGTCGTCTGCCCGGGCTCACTTTTTGTATAAAAAGTGTATTAAAGCCTTTTTGTCCTAATCTCTAAAGTAAATACAGCAATTACCGCACGCAAAAAGCCGTTGGCCAATGAATTCGTCAGACGGTTACAGTCCTCAATCGGGCACCTTTCATTTTAAAAAAAAAGTACCATACGCCATTTCATGTCAATTTTTGAATTATTCATCGTGCGAATGCTCGAGCGCATCGATTGATGCAAGCAAAAAGCGCTCATTCGCTAATCTTCGCCCTCCTTCGTCTCCGCTCGGGTTTCCTCGACTCTCTCAGTGTTGCCTACTAAAATGTTTATTATTCAACATTTCTTGCAATCACGCTGGGCAAGGAGATAACCGGGAATGTATTTATTTGATAAATTATATTTTTTCTACTACATAAATTAATGCTTACTACAGTTTTTATACAATTTATCAGTCAATTCGTTCACACAGTCTGGTTTAAAAAAGAAAACGATTCTAATATTACGTCCTTTAAAACATCGAGCTAGTTTGTAATGTATTTGATTGATCTTATGAGATTGAGTTTTTATATATGTTACTAGTTAGTTTTAGTTATAGATAATGAGCTAAGTGGCACGTCATTTTCTTAGCGATAGCGACATAGCGATATTTATTACATTGGTAATTAATTTGATTCTAACGTCACTGGCCGTCAAGCCAATTACAAGTAACATCATGATGCTTCGAGTGCAGAAAAAATATAGTATTCGAATTTCCGAGCGTTCATCCCCCGCGCCCGCACGTCCGCCGCGCCTCGACGCCGCGTCTCGACTGTACGTGATTGGTTTATTAATTAGGCGAATCATCGTCGGGTTCCATTTTTAAAAATAGGCGGGATTCTTGCTATGCGACTTTTCTTTTTAATTTTGGCCGGCGTTGAACGTAATTAGAGTTGCCAGTGAGCTTTTTGTCACAATTCTGGCTGTGGCGATAAAAGTTACTTAAGACTCTGTTTAACATGCCTAATTAACAAGGTTACTGTCGAGCAGTATTTGATTTATTGAGCATATGTTATTAAAAATTCATCTTAATTCCTAATAAGCGACGTCGATGTAATTACAATTTTAAATAAGTCTTCAATGTCAAATATATTTGAATATTCTTACACATGTTCGTCCTTGAGCTTTGATATCTATATAGTTAAAAAAAATATTTTTGTAACCATTTTGGTACTATTCTAATATGAAATGAAATTCTTGCATTATTTTTTTTGATGATCCAAATGTCTCAGTGGCGAAGCTTCCGCATTAGGAGTGTTGCGTAGAATGGAGGCGGTTTCGATTCTCGCATGGGTAAAAATGTGTATCTTAGCTACAGGTATTTATAGGGAGTTCGGATCACCCGCTAATTTACCATGAAAAAACGTAGTGGTGGTCCATTCTTCCAGAAATGCGGCTCGTGCCCAGTAGTGAGGCATATCGTCGACTTAAATATCAGTACAAGTCCATATGAGTAAATTTTACAGGAACAACAAAAAAAAAACAGATTTTCATTTATAGTTTAAGAAATTTTCACAAAACCATTCTTATTTTATAAATGAAAAGAGGTATTTTTAAGGTAAATATGAAGTATTCCAACGGATAAGATTATCCATTAGATGGCATCAAAAATTAGAAATAAGGAAAAATGTTTATTTACATACATATATATATCGTCATGTCTGACTTCCGTAGCGGTAGGCAGAGACCACAGATCTCCTACGATCTGCTACGATCTCGGCATCTTCCTCCATACTCATTATTCTCCTCATGTAAGCGCGCTGGTGAAAGGTACTCTTGACCTGGCGTTTCTTAAAAACTTTAGCAATTTGGTCAAGGTATGTTTTCCGTGGTTCCTCTACCGACCCTTCCATCCACATTCGTAAATTTCTTTTGCCGGTCGTCTTTCATCCATCCTCTCTATCTATCTATTCCAAACCATCTAAGCATGTTTGAATGCTTAGAAAATGTTTCTTTAGAGTTACGAATTGTGATAATAAGATAATATAAATTGTCATAATAGGATAATTGTGATAATAGGACAGTGATATATCTTCCTTTATGTGTCATTTCTATCTCTGAGTTCGGCGACTGTTTGTTTGTATTTACTCCCATTGTCAGTCACAGCACTTTTCAGTGCTTTCCACCTTCCAGTTTTTTATGTTTTAGTCAATAAAATGCTTTATCCATATTCCTTTTTTACTTTCAACGATATTTCGACGCAAAAAAAAAATAGTTAACTGCAAAATGAAAACTTACCACCAGAGCCAAAATAACTTTAAGATTTCTTTGAAAATTATATGTGTTCACTTAAAAACAGTCAATTTCAACGTTGAACAAAATTTTCTATTGGTCGGAGAGCTGTAAAACTCAGACTATTTGATGCAGTATTTTTTTCTGATCCGAATATGCAATAGTTTTTTTTGACATCTATGTTATTTACAGCGTTTTCGACTTTTGCGTCGACATGGACTGTGAAAAATAATTATTTTCATTAAAATTAACATAATACAGTGAAACGATTAAAAAGTTGTGTTTCCGAACGTAACCGAGTGAGGTCAACAGGAAAATAACATAAAAAAGGTTTGTTCGCTGTCCGCCCTAAAGTTATGTCTCCTGGTGAATACCGTTAGGATGCCTTCCAGGCTCGAAATGAGATAAAAAAGTTAAAAACTATTCCAATTGCCTGCATTCGGAATCCGTTTTGTCTGCTATACGAGTTCTGCGTTATTTTGTTTCTAACGTTTCGCGATTTTAATCACGTTAGCTTATGTTTAATTAAATATTGTTTTATCAATTTAAACTGCTAAAGACTTTTTTGTGGATGTAATGGATAAATCAGCAAACGTGTCAACTGATGATAAGTTACCATCGCTACAATGTGACTAATGAGAGAGGAAGAAGGAGGTAATAGGAAGGGGTGAAGAATATTAACCTAACTTTGTTGGTGCAGCAACCCAAAATGGATCTTGGCCTCCGAACAGATCTTACGTCACCGTGCCCTGCCCTGAGCTACCACCTACCAGTTGTAGACTTGAATGTTGCGCAAGTCATCCTCAATCATGTCTCTCCAGCGGTACCTGGGGCGCCCCATAGGACGTCGTCCAGTTGGGCGACTTACATACGCTCTCTTGACTGCGCGATCCTCCCCATCCTCTCAACGTGGCCCAGCCAGCGAAGTCGGTGAGCCTTAGTCTCTCCTATTACATTGGGTTGGGCCACCAAATGCTCGATCTCGGCATTTTTTCAATTTTCACCAACTGCCATCATCCCTTTTGTTTGGGCCCGGGATCTTTCGGAAGAATAATAAACCTAACAGCATAAAATACCTTCACAATAAACATCTGAAACACTACTACTAAGGGAAGTACACGCACAATAAAAAGTGAATACATGAATAGAAGTATGACAACGATGCCATTATTCTAACCAATTCTGCTTCTGAAAATTTTCTGAAACGTCAATTGTACCTTTAGAAGGGACAGTTGATTCTTCTGAGCGCCTTTAATTTAGCATCACTTTTTAAATATTTTTTTATGAGATTGGAAGGCAAACGAGCAGGCGTGTCACTTTATGGAATACAATCAATGCCGTCCATAGACATCCATAGTGCCATAGGCAGTGCAGAAGCGTTGCCGGCCTTTAAGGAAAGGTTATTATAGGAGGGGGAGAGGGGTTAAGGCTCCGAAACTCAACCGTCAACCGGACGATTATATATCATATAATCAACGATTTTTTAAATATGGTTTGGGAAGAATACGTATGCAATCAGGGTTTTGTAAATCTAAATTTGTGTTCTCAACAAATTTTAATATCGAGTGCGATTCGAATTTAAAATCCGTACCTCAATAAGAAGACACTCTAACCGCTGAGCCAATGGGTAGCTACTAAAATGCATCACAATATATTGAGATGACTTGATTGGCTTAGTGGCAAAGTCACCGTATTTGAAGTCAATGGGCGCGGTTTGAATTCCCGCGTTGGTATAAATATACCTGAATGGTCCGCTAATCAACTAAGACAAGCGAAATGGGTTAATGTTCATTGCTTCATTATTGGGGATGCCCCGTTCCCAGCAGGGGGTCATATATGAGATGTATAAAAAATATATGTCGAGAAAATATAACAACGAACATTTAGAATCAAACAAAATGAGACGTAGGATTGTAATAATATTTGAGATTCTTTCTTGATGACAATTAGGTATGTATAACTATTATGCCACTGTCAAGTAAACTATACAAAGAAAAAGTATCTTGAAATGAGGTAGTCAATCTAATCTATCAAAACTTACGATGGATTTTTGCAATCAAAAAGTCACGATTATCTCATTTATTTCATTTCACCCCACTTATACGCCTTAATCGAGATATGTTCTACAATACGCCATCAGAAATAAACTGTATAACTGATCAGAAAACGAAATAAATACAATACGCCACCGATGTAAGTTGGCGGGAAGTGTCTTTGTGTGTACTTACTTACACAACCTTATAATATCACGTACCGCATAGTCACATATTACTGGCAGTCGGGGCAAGAAAAACATTTCACCAAGTCGGACAGGCCGGTTGACCGCGGCTACTAAGTAAGACCGGGACATAAATTCTTCAACGGGCTAAACAAAAATAAAAAATGCGAAAACCCCTTTAAGAGGGCTACCGAACTATAATTTATGGCAGTGGATCCGACGGCCATCGCTCGAAAAAAAAAAGTTTAAAATAAAAGATTTCCGAGCGGAGACGCAAAATGGTGAAATTGGGAATAATTCAGCGATAGCATCGCCCGCGCCGGTACCTTTCAATTTCTTTATACGTTTGCAAATTTGCTTTTTTGTTTTGTCGCAGGGAGTTATGGCCGGCCGGTGGCCAGTACGATCCTCTTGTAATAAAGTATTAAGTTGTTTTTAGAATTTTTTAGATCGAATTATTTATTTCGTTTTACGAAATTTACTTAAAAAAGTATTATACTTTATTTTTTCAAAATAAATTGATAAGATGTATTAAAACTAATAAAAATAATAAGTCTTATTGGTAGAGAGACGCCGCAGACGAATACTTTGTCAAGAATGGCGTAATATTTGTCTGTAGCATGAATGGGCCGACTCGCCCGGGGAAGTACCACACTCCCGCAGAAAACTGGCGTCTGAGTGGTAGCTTAGCTACCGCGCTTCGTACAGTGAGCGAGAGTTCCGAAGGCCCAACGCCCTCCCCTTACCCCCATCCCACTCCCATAATGAAACTTTCCTTAAAGGCCGGTAACGCTTCCGCACTGCCTATGGCACTGCGGATGTCTATGGACGGCGTTGATTGATTTCCATCAGGTGACATGCCTGCTCGTTTGCCTTCCTATCCTAAAAAAAACTACTAACGATTCGCAAAATAAAATAGCGTTCTCACAAAGAAGAAACGGCGCAAGAAAATCGCTCGTCTTCATTTTATGCTTTTTTAAAAATAACGTATTTATTATACGAACATATGTATGTATAACTCGATATTATACTTAGGAACAGGCCGTACAATCATTTTCGTAAGAAGTTAAATAATAAACTTTACGGTATAGACATCTAGATTTCATTTTTTAATTTCATTGTATAGACGAGGCCAATCACGAATTGCCACAAACTGGCAACGGGTAGTAGTATTATCGAGAAAAGATGGCTGACTCAATGCTTACCAATGCGTTTGCCCATCCCGATATGACAGTCCTCTCATTTTCAAGTGACAGCAGCGGATTGTTTAGGTTGTTGATAATGATTGAGAATGATTGGTTGATACTTTAAAAAATTAATTAAGCCTGTAGAAAAATCGGTATATTGGTATATTTTTATCGGCCTATATACGTATGTCCAAACACAGGAGACGGGGCTTTCCCATTTCAGAAGGAATGCACCATTACCCCTGTACAAGGAGATTTGTGGGACTTCTAGAATCGGAGAAAATATCTGTAGATGAGTATAAGTAAGAAATATCCACGAAAGACATTTCGGGTTAGTAAGAAAATCAGGTATCGATGGTTTCGTAATAAATTACATGTAAATTATAAAGTATTATAGAAATATTGAAATAATTTATTTTTCTACAGCTCATATATGTTCCATTGCAAAAACCTCCCCATTTGTGGACAAGACACACTAACCCACCACGCTTGTCCAGGGCCGGGTTGTGTAGATCATACAAGTGTGCGATGCGAGAATTGATCCTGCGACCATCGCAGTCATAGATCAGATAGTTCTAGTAAATATTTATATAACAATTATACTCGCTTCCACCGTTGAAATAGACAAGTGTTGGAGACACGTTTTGGCAAATGTAGTGGGACGGCCCGCGTCTGAATGAGCGGCTGACAAAAATTGGATATGTGAATCCAAAGTTCGGGCTAGATGGCTCCACTAATATGTCCAGCAGTGGACTATCTGTGATGATGTTGAAATATTTTCTGTTCTGAAACAGAATTACTAGTATAGTTATGTAATAACAATGACCCCAAACAACTAATTGTTTTCTAAAGATAACTTTTGATTATCACCCGGTCGGCAACGAGCTGTCAGAATATTTAAAAACATTTCGATGTATCATTGACGTTATTAGATCGAGTGGCAAAAGGTTCAGTGCTCTGTCGAAGCTAAAGTAATCTGAACTGGACGAGCAAATTAGAAAGCCGAGAGCCGATTAAGCTTGCGATAATATGAACTACACCGATCTTATATATATGGATGAGGCATTTTTAAAAAATTAATGTTGCATCGACATGCTTGTAGTCTGTACCACAAAAATAGCCTTAGAACATCTTAGAGCACTCACATAATGTTGGGAAAACGTGTATTTATGGAAGGCAATTGGGCAAACGTGTAACCCGATGGTAAGCAATTAACGTCGTTCATAGACATCTATAAAACCGGAGGCTTTGCACAAGCGTTTCTGACTGAATATTTAATCCCCCCATACACAGATATCCGCAATACCATAGGCATTGCAGAAGCGTTGCCGGACTTTGAAAAATGTGTAGGTTTTTTTAAGGTTCCAATATCTTACATCCACAGGGTAGTGGTGCGTGAAAAGTATCGTACTGGATCGTCACTTATACAGATAGTGTGGATGTAACTTTCCTTTCGGCGAATTCAGCAATAGTAGAACTCCTTCACAACACTTATTCCAAAAATAACATATGAAACTTTTTTCTCTTTTTTGAGTAGTTGGCTTCTAATATTTTTTATATAAATAAAAAATATACTGAATACAGAAAATCGGGTAGAGTGGAATAGATTGTGTAGTAAAGTTAACCTTGGTTCTAACAGAGATATATCCGATGTTGAAGAAGATTGTGGATGCCACAATACATTTTAATGTTGTAATGCCTTACAACACACGAAAAAATACGAAGAATGCAATAAAAATATTACTTCAAGCATATACTAATAATAAGTGCACGCTTCAAAATATAATATGATGACACACATAATAATAAAACTCCTCGCAATGTTTTCAGACATGTAGAATTCTTCGCGACAATAAAATTAAATTTTATCGAATTCGATTCGCTTCTAATATTTAACAAACTATGATTATTTAAGTTGAAAGACACCAAGAAACATATGGGCCAATAACTGGTATGATTCTTGATGTCTTTCAACTCAAAGAAAAGTTGAAAGCTTTTGATTGGTACTTACAACTTTTCTTTGAGATAGAAATGGTATTGATTTATGATTCAATCAGTAATATAGCTGTGGACTACTGCACGTGCGTTCTTTCAGAAAGGTTATACCAATACCAGGCAGACGGATTGGTTGTCACAGATTGGTTTTTATTCTTAGATAGATAGAAATAGAATAGAAATAGAAAAGACTTTATTTCTGACACCTTTTTTTTACAATAACAAAAATTAAAAACTTAACAATATTATAATATACAAATAAATAAACAAAACAAAAACAAATAATTTTAATCTAACAAGTGTCATAAAATAGATCTTGCGCAGCATATGCCAAGCGTTCTATTGGCGCTGGTTGTCAGCAAGAACCAACATGGTTAGGTCGCGGACCACAGTGACGACATTCATACTGACATGCACACATACATACACATCCATCCATATATAGTTAGAGCTGCCTTATCCACATGTATTCGTATGTGCTCACACCCACGGGAAAAAATGGGGTGGCTGTATTAGACACAACAATACTCATCTGGTGATGTATAAAACCACCAGGTAATAAATTAATTATAAACTTGGATAAAATAAAATCGTTTTACTATACTGTAATAGTATAATAGAATAATTGTATCATTATATTATATTATAAAGAAAAGTTTTATCCCCACCATCTGGATGAGTGGCGATCTACTGAGGCGCGCTTTTCTCGAAACTTCTTTCCCCGCACCACCACTCTGTGGAACCAGCTACCTTCGACGGTCTTTCAAGCACAAGCCAACACATACCTAAAAGGCCGGCAACGCTTCCGCGACTCCTGCGGTGTCGCGGTTGTCTATGGGCAGTGTTGATTGCTTTCCATTATGCGACACGCTTGATCATTTACCCTCCTATCCCATAAAAAAAATTATATGTAGAAAAAATTGTAGGAATACTGTCATATTAAAATATATTGCTTTTAATATTTATAATAGTTCTCTCCTTCGTGGGTCATAAATTCAATATAGCAATATCACCCCGAGGCAGTCCACTGCTGGACATATGCCTCACCTAAGGCGCGCCACCTATCCCTGTCTTCGGCTATACGGATCCACTTCAATATATATGAACTTAGTAAAAACACATGACAAATTGTTAATAATTGCTAACTGTTACTGATAGTTTCATCATATTTTCTTTTATTAGTATAAATTGAGAACGGTAAGGTACCTCGTCAGTGAATGAAATGAATTCAACGGGTCGAAATTTGACCCGTGAAATTTTCACGGAAAGCAAAAACAAAAGAGGAAATTCTTATGAAATACAGTTTTAACCTCAAATAGCTTTTAAAGAGTTGGGGATTAAGTTTCAATTTTAATTTAAACGATAGTTTTTATCAATAATTATTAGTTTTGAAAATGACATATAAATATATGATTACTTAACGTATTCAATATTATTAATAAAATTACACTCTTACCCCGAATCAGACTTAACAAGACGAAATTAATTTAACATGTTTTTTTCACTACAGTAAATCATATTTTATCTTTTAAAACTTGTCGTCTTTTATTGCCTTTTTCATTCTGCGACTATTGTATTGTCTTTATTTATTTATTTATTTATTTAATATATGTAGTTATAGATGGTTTCAGTTTTTAAGTCAGTTTTATTTATTTTTATTTTAAAGTATTCGTATATATTCGCAGAACAAATTGAAACAAAAACGAAAGTCGAATTTTTTTTTAACTATTTATCTATCTGTTATCAATTATTCATTCGCATGTCAACAAGTGCATAATAAATGGAACAGGTGTGAAACTAATTATCTTCCTAACACATTTTAATTGTGCACATTCTCTTCCATTGGTATATATTCCATGTACCAGGTAGCCGTATCACGCTTACGCCATGTCTGTCTCGATATATCACGATGGATCAATAGCGATTTGTCAAAATCGTGAGCCGGTTCTAATTAAATGTTATTGCCATTCTGATATTTGCACAAAAAAGAACTCTTAAGTACTATCTACCAAAAATATGTTTTTTATATTTATATAAAAGAGAAGTCAATGAAAGACGACCTAAATGATTCCTTCTTCCCATAGGATTTCCTTTTATGATTTCCTTATTTCACTTCCCTTAGGACTTCCTTTTATGATTTCCTGGTACTTTAGTAATTGAATCGCGATATAAATCACTGATGTGTTTCCTCATGACTCAAAATGATATTACGGCGACCTAAATGGCTAAGTGGCGACGTTACCGCTTTCTGAGTCACTGATGATGGGTTCGATTATCGCATCGTGAGAAGTGTATGTAGGTATTTATTCAGAGAGTGCAAGTTCATGCAGTCCTCTTTAAACAAGCGTGATTGGATAGAAATATCGATTTCCTCAAAAATCGGGGGATTCTGTGCCCAACGGTGGGACATAATATAACAATGGATGTTTAAAAAAGAGGTCAAAATTGGGTAATTTATGGTTTAGCATAAATCGATTGAGTAGACTGTTGAAGTTCCACATTCTAATATTACAGTTAAAAGGTAACATTTTTCTGTTATCGCATGTGTACGGTGGGTGAAGGGAACCGATGGTCCAGCTCTTCAATGCATTAGCTAGTAACATTTTCCTCCATTGTCTATTATTTCAAATCATGTACCAAGTGTAATGAAGAAGACAGTAGATCCCAAATTGTCAACAGATTTAAAACAATAATGAAAAAAATTGGTGACAATTTGTTAAGTAAATGACACCCCAAATTTTCTTCGGGCATAGAATAATTTATTTATTTATTTAATATAAAATTTACAGCATACATATGCTAACACTTTTATATTATTTATTATTGAAAACTTCTGGAGCCAATTACGGATTTACATTTTAACTATGATTATTTGTGTTACAAAATATATACAAATTCGTTGCTCACGACGGTTAATCAAGAATATTTTATATAGTATAAGTAATATGTGTGTATCTACATACACTCAGCATATTACATATACTACATACATATCCAATGGGTAAGCGTGTGCGTATGTGTGAGAAGTTGTTTAAAGTGTTTAATGATTTAAAAAATCAAAGACTGAAAATTATGTCCCAAATATTTTTCACGTGTAAAATAATTTAAAAATTTGAAAAGAATTTGGGATGACATTCCAAATTGTGTTACATAAAATAATATTAAAAAAAAATTATAAACAATTTTGGACGTATGTATAAATGTCTAAATGACATACTAAATTGTGTTCAGGCATAAAAAAAAGATATATTTTGTATAATGAAATATAGGTCAGAAATGTTTACAAGTGTCAAAACGTGGTTAATCTGTATATGGGACGCTCGGGTTGCGAGACATTTTGGGCAATGTCGCTGGCGGGAGTTACATAACGGTCGTGCGCGACGAACACACCGGACATTATTTTGTAATGGCGATAGTATGCGTTGTAACATTGTATTTAGAGTTAGAAATAGTAATTTATTTCCCTGCTGAAATTTCCTTCTTGTATATATCTTATATCGATGTAATTAAAGTGCAAACGTAGTGAACCGCAAACTGAAAATTTACCACCAATGCCGAAAAAAGAAACTTAATATTTCTCTGAAAAAATTGTATCTCGATCACTCAAATACAGTCAGTTTCATAGCTACACCAAATGTTCTATTGGTTGTAGTGCTGTGAAACTCAGACCAATCGACGTAATATTTTTGTGCTTTCACAGCGTTTTCGCTTTTTTGCGTCAATTATACTTATCTTATGCTCTACCTACTACTCTCTTACGATACCGAAGCGTGAACACTGACAGTCTTGCTTGCTTCACAAGTTCATACTCAAGAGAACCAAAGTCACCGACGTAGTCATTCGAATTAGTAAACCGAAATGGCAATTAATGGGCTGGTCACGTTTGTCAGTGATCCGACAATCGCTAGAGCTGGGGTGGATACCGCATCTTGGCAAACGTAGCCTGGGAGATCCCCCTGTTAGACGGTGCGACGATTTGTATAGGGCGGCTGGGAAAGACGCCGAAGATCGGCTGTCCAGCAAAGGGTTGCCGCTGAATGACGATGATGATGATAAGCCTATTAGGGTGCTAGAAATATAATGTTTCTATATATGGACGCAAAAAGCGAAAATGCTGTAAATGAATCAGAAAAAAAAATACAGTTTTACGATAAATAGAAATTTTTGTTAAAAACAAAACTGACTGTTTTTGAGTGATCAGATAGATTTTTTTAGCAAAATATTAAAAGATTTTTTTGGCTCTGGTGGTATGTTTTCATTTTGCGGTTTACTAGATTTTAGCTCTTTTGGGTTGATATGTTAAGGTTTATTATTAAAGTAAATTACCTCACCATCATTACGATTTAGTTGTCTAGAACAGGTGATATGATGTTGTACGCATTTGCAATATCTAAGTTGCAGTGATAGGTGCAATAAACTGGCGGAAGGACGATTCGTATGCACCAGCGACGCCTGATAACGATAAGAGCATCTGATACGCGTTACGCAACTAACCCAGTTGGCTATAATACTACGACTTGATTTAATTATGTTAGTTCACTGCGATATCCTACTTTATTTGGCCACGGTGATGTCTTTAATCACCATTACCTAACTTGAGCTAGACACAATATCAACAACAGCCTGCGGCAGTCCACTGCTGGTCATAGGCCTCCCCCATGAAGCACCTAGCTCGATCTTCGGCTACACGCATCCAATCTCTGCCAGCCACCTTGCGCAGATCGTCGGTCCATCTATCAGGGGCGGCCCTCACTACGTTTGCCGAGTCGCGGTCTCCACTCCAGCACTCGTCTACTCCAACGATTGTCGGTTCTCCGACAAACGTGTCCCGCCCATTGCCATTTCAGTCTATTCCCACATACAAATTTTATAAAGTTTCATCAGCATCATCTGAATACGTGGCAATACAGTACAGTGCGTTTTTCCTAAAACTTTTAAACAAAAAAAATATTAGATTTTAAAAACATTAGATTACATAATAAATTATTACTTTTTATATAATATTTTGAAATAAAATATTGTCGCACATCCGTGATGCTACTGTAAAATGGATCTATACTTCGGTTCCCATAATGATTGTTGATTAATGTGCTGGCTTGGAGGAGGCTATTTCTTTCGGAGTTAATGGTTTAAATTCCCGTATCAGATTATAGAAAGTTCTTGTTCATTGTGTATTATATTTATAATACGAAATTAACAGCAAATTAGAGTTATAAAATGGCTAAACGGAATGACAAAAAAAAAATGGCTAAACGGAACGACAATCTACACAGGGCGGTTGGCAGACACGGAAATATGTAGCCGAAGATTGGACTAGGTGAAGCATTTTGGAAGAGGCATATATCCAGTAGTGGACTGATGAAAATTATCACTCGTATATCTTTGTTTTTGAGTATTAATTTTTTTTGTATCTTTCTGCACCCTCTTTCCATATGCCAAATCATACACTCCTCTGTGTGCATAATGTGCTTAAAAGTGGTACAAAGTTTTTTCTTTACATATTTTTACATAAATATTTATGTATATATACAATATATAAATAAATTTAATCAAAAACTGTTTTACTTTTACACGGTATAGATATTTTACTTGCTCACTAAACCAAAATACCGTATCGAATTGATGTACGAATAAAAAGCACATCATTAGACGCGTTCACGCGGTCCCAGAAAAAAAAATAATCATTTTGTTTACAATCGCGGACGAGGCAAAGGCAACAACTGGCATTGTGCGGGCAGTTTCGTGTCAACACGCCGCGGCCGGGCAACAGGCGATACTGGGAGGTGCTACACCAAACAAACGGTTCGGGGAACGCGCGTCTGTCCGTCGCTATGGAATCTATGGTAGCCGCCGCGAATCGGCTTTTATTTACCGCGAATATGCGAACGTCGTGATCGGCTATGTGTGAAATATGATTGGTACTTTAAATTAACCCTTAATATTTACTGAGAATAAGGGTATTCACATTTTCAATTTGTTTGTTAGATGGATTATTTTATAAGCGGCAATAACATTTTTGGTTCAGGGTTGTGCTTGCAATTTTCATTACATTTTCAGTTTTATCATAGACATAATATCGGTACAAACTATTTCAATGTAATTGAACTGGTTAATAAGAATTTTAAGAGGTATTTTTTGCACAAAGAAAACAATCCTAATATCGCTTAATTCTTTCGCGACATGTTATTTTCCTATTAAGACGGGCAGTTTTCGAGGCTTGCGAAATCGTACGGTATTCGTCGTTTTAGCATACATTTACTTAATTAAAAATATAAATTTGGTAATTATTATATATACTTGTAAAAAAATACATACATACGGGAATATACGGTCTTCGGCGCGAAAGGGTTAATGAAGGGTTAGTACTTTGGAATAGTACGCTTCACTTTCACATTATACTTATGAACACTAACAATTGTTGGTTTTTCGACAAACGTGACCAGCTCATTGCCACTTCACTTTATCAACTCGGAGAAACATGTCGGTGACTTAAGTTCTCCGGCAGATTTCTTTGTTTCGAAATTAAATAAAAAATCTAGTAATAATAAAAACATTGCTATTCATCTTTTAAAAAAAGCAATAATTTAATTAAGCTTTTATTTGTTTATTTTACAGACGAACAACACAATGTTTCTACAAAATTTCAAATAGAGATCAAATTCGTTCGCCTTAATGAAAACGTACTTTAAGGAATGCGACTTAGTTCAAATCTTCAATATTGATTTAGATCGTCAAATTAATATTTATTATTTATCATAAATCGGAAAAATATTGATTCTTTCATAGGTAAATAGATATAATGAAAATATTATAATCAATACATCATCATCGATACAGACGCAAAAGGACGGGGAGGGTGGTTCAAAACCATGAAATTCGTGTGATGTCCAATCTTTAGCTATAAGTACTCAGTTTATGTCACACCAAGGGACATCTCACAGAAAGTGTACCAAAACACGGTCTTCACTCCAGCAGTAGTCTACTCCATTGGTTATCGGTTCTTTGACAAATGTAACTAACTAGTCCAATGCCACGTCTGTTTGCTAACTCGGACTAGTGGGAGTCGGAGTTTGGTATTTTATTACATACATACATACATATCGTCACGCCTGTCTCCCGTAGGCATAAGCATAGACAACAGGTCTCCGTCTGCTACGATCTCGGCATACTTCCTTTGCTTCCTCCACACTCATTATTCTCCTCATGCAAGCCCGCCGGTTAAGTTTACTATTGACCTGGCCTTTCTTAAAAACTTCAGCAATTTGGTCAAGGTATGTTTGTTTGTTATGTTATGTTTTCCGTGGTCTTCCCCTACCGACCCCTCCATCCACATTCGCAACGTAAATTTCTTTTGTCAGTCTATATGCCTAAACCATCTAAGCATCCCTATCTCAACCTTTGTCACAACACCTTCTTTTACTCCACATCGCTGTCTTATGTGTATTTTATTATTATTATTTATTTTTGGGTATTTTATTATTTATTCTTTATAACTATATCGCTTATACATAGTTATATAGAATAAACAATAAAATACTAACATTAACTTAAATATGTCGTTATTGAAATAACTTTTGTTTTCACCATTTAATGGAGTTACAACCTTATTATAAGACTTGCGCGGAATTTATTCAAAGGCTTATTAACAAAATTCCTTAGCGACTGGAATTATACAACGTTTGGACGCAATTTGTAGATTCCTTTATGCCTTTGATACTAAAAAGGTAATTCAGGTACGCAATTGTAGTATTATTTAAATCTTGTTTCTCAGGATATTTTTCTATTAGTTGTACGAATTACTTGGGGACATATAATACAATGGTTTTTTTTTATATTTGATCTCTATAGCAACCGTTATGATGGGAAAAATTGCGGGCAAAAGACAAGTTGGTCGAAAAAGAAAACCTTGGCTTCGTAATATCAGGGAGTGGACAGGGATAGCGAGTGCTCCAGAACTGCTGCATCTCGCGAAAGAGGAGGAACGTTGTGCTGAATTGGCTGCCAACCTTCGCAAGTCGGAATGGCACTTTTAGAACAAGAAGCTACAGTTGTTATGGAATACATACATACAATGGATATTGGATGATACACGAACAGATAGAGAAGGAACACACAAACATTTATTTTCGTGTATAAAATATATTGTAATTAAATGGATGTATGTATGTATTCCGTCATAATAATTCATACTGAGCTGGTGCAGTTTAAAGTGGGTTCTCGGTCCGTTGCATCCGCGATAAGACCTAGATCGCTTATCTCCTGATAACTTATCAGTGCTGCACATTGCACTAGATGCATTCGTTCCACGTGTGTGTGTCTATGTGTATTTGTATAATCTAGACATTTATAAGGAAAAAGAGGAGTATGCCGACGAACTAAACTATTCTTTTATCGCTGTTAGGAATAATCCTTTGTCATAATGATTATTTTTTTTTATTAATTAGGCAGGATTCTTTTTTTACTAATTAATTGAAATTACAATGAAATATAAAATACAATAGAATAGAATAGAAAAACCTTTATTTATGACATATACAATACAAAGGGCACTCTAGATGCATTGCCTATGTTAAGGATGTGGATAATAGAAAAGGAAGGAGGTATTTGAAAGGGAAAAGAAAAATAAGAGAAGGGGAATTGGACTTCCGGATCCTGGAATCCTTTTTTTAAGCAGCACACAATCAAACGCTACTAATTGACGCTTAAATTCTGTGAGTTTTTAGAGTGATAGAGCAATGCTAAGGTATGAATAGACCAACTCGATAGGTGGTGACTTACCACATCCTTACACAACCGGTTTTTAGTGGTTGCAATTTTTTTATGTGATAAGAGGGCAAACGAGCAAGCTTGTCGGCTGATGGAAAGCAATCAACGCTGCCCATAGACAACCGCGACACTGCAGGAGTCGTGGAAGCGTTGCCGACTTTTTAGATATGTGTAGGCTTGTTTTTGAAGATGCCAATGTCGTATCGGTTCGGAAAGACCGTCGAAGGTAGCTGGTTCCACAGAATGGTGGTGCGTGGAACGAAGTTTCGAGAAAAGCGTACTGTAGTAGATCGCCACTCATCCAATTTTCTCTGTTAGTATTGTACGGTGGATATTAGGATTTGAAGGCTCTTCGTTTACTTCACTCTATCGTTTACTTCCCTATTCTTAAGATATTATGTACTACTCTCCATTGCTTCAGCTTTGAAGATATCCATGGTGGCATCCATCCAAATAACCTGTTTGCTAGTTTGCCTATTTCATCCCTATAAGGAACAAAAACAGAAAAATTAAAAAAACGGTGTTTTCAGTTTAAAGGTTTAAAGATCCTTAGAAATACCAGAGAGAACTTTTAACTTTGACTATGACTATATATACTATATGTATATATATTGCAGTTTCAGTGCAAATATTGCACCATTTCAAATACATTATCATCACGAACATTCAGAACCCCACTTTGCGAGGGTTACCTTTCACACATTATTTTCAAATATCGAACAAGACAATAGCCATTGTTGACAGAAGCGACGTCAGCGTTCCGAGGACTCATCCCGAGATATCGATGAGAACTGCACCGTATCACTCGATTCTTCTCTCAATACAATCGATTTTGATGATGGCCGATTATTCTCCAATATAAGAAGAAAGGGCGATTAATTTTAGTGTGAATTTTCAGATCGTTTTGGGGATTGTTATGATTCATTTAGTGTTGATTCATGAAAATACCTAACTCGTTCACGTATGACTCAACTGCCTACTATGTACATACATATTTTATATTAATACGTGATAAAAAAACTTTGTATCCCTTTGTGAACACAGTATACACAGGGAAGAGTGTGAGGTTTGGCATTATTAAAGTTTATATAGAAAATGAGTGCAGACAGATATATAATAAAATAATGAGTTAACGTAGAATTTTATCCACTGGAAAACTAAAAGCTGTCATTAAAGCGTTTAGTTATATATCAAACATATAGTTCTATCATATCATATCTTCTGGGTCCTAAGTCCCCTTGGTGAGGACAGACACGATGTTTTACCATTCCTTTCTGTCAGAGGCCAGGGGCTTTACTTTACTTTAAGAGTGGGCGATTTTCTGCGCTTCAGATATGAACAATGAGAACTTTTACTTACTTATTAAAGTTAATCCGCGTCTAGCTATCGCGGATCTTGGCTAAGTAAAAAAAAGTAATTCTGAGTATAACTATATTATTTATATGTGATCTTTTACTAAACTATTCGCTATTGTAAATTCCCAAATGTATTACTAAATCGGAATCCAATCGACAATAGTATGATTACATATTTTACTCATTCTTAGTGATTTGTTTAGATGACGCGGAACGCGAGATTTCTAATGGAGACTATCAATTGTGAGGCGAGTTTTTATTTATATTTACATGGGAATAATGAGAAAATCTCGCCGTGTGTTTATGTTATGGATAAACAATAAATATGATGATGGAACTAGCGTGTTTCATATAATCACGTAGTGTTAAAGACGTTTGATTTCCTTAGCTGGTCATTCTTTTTAAAAATACTAGTTGTTTTTTTTTATTATTATATTTAGGACAATAAACAATAGCACAATTATAAGTAACTTAAAATATACCAATTTTAACCAGCGGTCGCCAAACTTTTTGACCTCACAGACCAGTAAATTTATATCTCGTGGGTGCTCCACGGTATTTAAATTGGATTTTTTAAGTGTTATTTAACACATACTTACAAAAAAATTTGATGTTTAATGGAGTCAGACGTTACTTTGCGGAAATCCATTACTATGTGGATAGTTAGAACTTTTATTTAGCTTAGATCCGCGACAAGCAAACAACAATAGAAAATAAATAATGTGTGTTTTCCAGGGAAACACCTCCACCTACCAACCACTATACACAACACCAAACACACACTACCACTTTTCCACCATACTAATGACACGTGTTTCGCCTCAACACGAGGCAACATCAGGTATAGTAGACTCTACGAAAGACAACCGTTAAGAACGGTTAATCTTATCGGATCTTAACTAAGTAAAAGTTCTAACTATCCACATAGAAAAAAAGTGATATAAGAATACATAAAATGTAGCTAGGTGATAAAATAAAACTATTAATTGTAACCAAATTATGAAAGCTTTTAATAAATCATAATCAAATAAACAAAAACGGTAAAAACAAAACAACCAAAACAACGAAAAGATGGTTTAATTATATCAAACTTTTAGCATTATACATTTCTAGCGGCACATTCAAAGTGTGTTATTAAATAAATAAATTTTATTTTATATTTTTTCTAACATGGCTTAGAACGGGCGCTCATTATCGTTTTCAAATATGATATGCCACGGTATTAGCAGAAATAACTTCTCATGGCAAGTCACATTATGTACGCGAATTATGTGACATCTAGCATTTAGCAGCGCGTGAACGCTGTCTCCAATTAAAGTACAGATTTATGGCTTTGTATCCTTGTGTAATCTCACCCTATTATGTATAATACAAGATCTTGTTTTAGAGATGTGAAGTCTTTCTTCTTAAAAATTGTTGATAAAATTCAACAAAGTCTGATTTTGCATATATACACATACATACATACATACATATCGTTACGTCTGTCTCACGTAGCGGTAGGCAGAGACCACAAATCTCCATCTGCTATTATCTCGGCATACTTCCCTTGCTTCCTCCTCACTCATTATTCTACTTAAGTGTACTCTTCACCTGGGCTTTCTTAAAAACTTCAGCAATTTGGTCAAGGTATGTTTTCCGTGGTCTTCCCCTACCGACCTACATTAGCAACGTAAATTTCTTTTGCCAGTCGTCTTTCATCCATCCTCTATATGCCCAAACAATCTAAGCATCCCTTTCTCAACTTTTGTTAAAACACCTTATTTTACTCCACATCGTTCTCTTATATCTTATCATATATACACATACACAGCCCATATATGTCCCACTGCTGAGACCGGGCCTCCCCGTTTCTGGAGGAACGGACATAAATCCACCACGCTTGTCCAATGTCTATTGGCAGGTTTATCAGATAGGAATAAATATCTGTTGGACATACATACGAGTATATTTATTTCGATGTGGGGATCAAACCCGCGACTATTGACTCCGTGAGGGAGGGGTCTCCCCGTAGCACCAATTGGTCAACATTTTCGTCGTTCACCGGTCATCAAGATTTTTTCTTTCATAAATCTTGGCTTTTTTATGGGATAGAAAGACAAACAAGCAGGGTTGATGCGCCTCTGGAACTCGACCGCTCATCGTACGAAGCGCCGTAGCTAAGCTACCACTCAGACGCCGGTTTTCAACGGGAGTGTGGTACTTCCCCGGGCGAGCCGGCCCATTCATGCTACAGACAAATATTATGCCATTCTTGACAAAGTATTCGTCTGCAGCGTGTCTCTACCACTATCAAAATCTAATTTTGTTATCTAATTTTGGTTAGGGATGTATTTATTGAAGATGATTACATTTAGGGATTTATGACTACATTAGTATTTCGCAACTGTTACATGTAACAAAGAAATGATTCAAAGTTTAAAAGGAAAGTCCGCGGCGCTTGCCATTCGACACCATATATTCCCAGAACGCCAATAGAGGCGCCACCGTATGGGAACCGTATGGTGCATTGTTCTTGCGATTTCACCCGACTCTTTCATCTTCGACACTCGCTACTTTATTGGAAACTGCATAACTAACGCACACAATATGTATAAAGGTAAAATGTGAGGAACTATTTTTATATGTTGTCGGCAAACAAGCAATCTGATTGTGAAATACACCACCGACATCTCCAGTTAAGATGACAGTAATAGGTGAAGAAGAGGGATGTAATAGAATTGTAGATTTTAGAACTCTAATAGTTAGATTTTCTTGCACGGTGAAGAGATGTCTCATCTCTCACTATTTTTATTACTTTTGTTTCTAATTTTAAATATTTAAAATTTGTAATTGTTTGGGATAATTCGTTTTTTTTTTCAATTCCTTTTAGTTCACACTTTTGCTATTTAATATATATATCGAGAGTGTGAAGTAATAGTATATATCGTTAAATTTTCTCGAACTCGAAATTTTTTTAATCTCCATATAGCTCATGTCCTTTCAACTTTCCCGTTATCAGGTTATGCGTCTCCAGTGCTATATTATTAGAATTATTGTTAACTATTCCAACTAAAATTATAATGCTTGTGATATGGTTGACATCAATAATAATTCAGTGGAAGGTATGAACTGACGACGTTCAGATCATAAGGCCGAAGCTTACCGACAGAGCTATAGCTGGATTATTAACCATAAGGTGATTAATTTGTTAGTTTTCCTACATCTTTAAGAATAAACTTTTTATTTTTACTGAAGGTAAGGCGATAAACACCTTTAAATATCGCTTACTCATAGATCCTTCGTGTTTACATTAGAATATTAAAAGTTTTTTACATATCGAATTTTTTATATTACCTAATTTTGTAACATTTCGAATGTGGACGTCTTTTTTATTCAAATGCAAGAATAAACAAACTAAAACATTTTAAAATTCATTATATTACTAGAGTATGTTATCTTCTATAGGTACTCCAGAATTATATTTTATATTATATTTCTAGAAGTATATTACTATATTCTTCAAACATATTAAATGTATATATAGTTTAAATCCAGCCTAATTTACCACCTAGGTGAGTCTCGGGAACTCTCCCATTTCAGTTGGTGTCGATTGATTAGCCGTAATGTAAAGGCATTCACTCACTACAGCGATACCGATATTAATTACGATTGCTTAATTTTAATTATAATAATATTATGTTACAAGTAACCGAAGTTCAAAGTTAATATATAATAATAATGATATATATATATATATATATATATATATATATATATATATATATATATATATATATATATATATATATATATATATATATATATATATATATATATATATATATATATATATATATATATATATATATGATAGATGTTGTTTTGCTTTGAAAATAAAAAATCTAGAACCCAATTGCGCCACCTAGAGTGAACTTCCAATTGTGAATCTAAATCGCTCAAATATACAAGAAATTTCATTAAAATCGATTCAATCCTTTAGAAGGTGACAAACACACGTAAAGAAGAATTATATATATATATATATATATATATTGTGTAAACATACTTTATTTGTCATTTAACTGTAGTGTATTTGGTGTATTTTCTTTTTAAATGGAAAACGTAGGCAAAAAGAAACCGGGTCACCTGATGGTATGCAAGAAGCATCGCTCATGGACATTATCAATACTAAGAGCAGTGGAGATGCGTTCTCTACGTAAGAATAAGAATGTGAGTAATGGGACAGAAGGAAGGAAGTACTGGGAGGTAAGAAGGAGTCGAGCCTTCGAATCCCAACATTCAGCAAAATTCTACCAATTAACGCCGATATTATGTAAGAGTGTGGGTAGTTTTCTGGTCAAGCCGACCCATTCATATATGGCTCTACCAATAGGTTTATTTGTAATAAATGGTGTCTTTTGTGAATAATACCTGAATTCCTATAATTTCTAGTACATATAGCAAGATAGTTACATGACAAACTTTGATAAGCGTGTTCTATAAATTCTTCATTTACACTTTGCTCTTTATCGCTAAGTAAATGTAAGTGAAGGTAGTAACGCACAAGTGTGCGCGCACCTTTATTTAGTTCCAGCGCATGTCTGGTGGCCAGGTCGTCTTACGCTGTTTCCTGATATCATTATATTCACGCTAACTCGTGGTAATACGCAAAATGACACCCACGGTGCCTGGATTTTTCGAATTCCGCGTAGAGTGCGTTCGTTATTGTTTTGTACGTAACATACGCAAACACGAAACATATCTACGACATATCAACGATGCGTAATATATTCATACCTACAATCGACTTTGCTGCAGTGATTAATTACTTTATTTATATATTTTGTTGTATTTGTAGAATTTTTAAAGTTTTTTACATACGTACATATCGTCACCCCTGTCTCCCGTAGCGGTAGGCAGAGACCACAGATCTTCATCTGTTACGATCTCGGCATACTTCCCTTGCTTCCTCCACACTCATTATTCTCCTCATGCAAGCCCGCCGGTTGGGGGTACTCTTGACCTGGCCTATCTTAAAAAGTTCAGCAACTTGGTCAAGGTATGTTTTTCGTGGTCTTCCTCTACCGACCCTTCCATCCACATTCGCAAGGTAAATTTCTTTTGCCAGTCATTTTTCATCCATCCTCTCTATATGCCCAAACCATCTAAGCATTCCTTTTTCTACTTTTGTCATAAAACCTTCTTTAACTCCACATTGCTCTCTTATATCTTCATTCCTTATTCTAACATTCAAGGTTACACCACACATACTTTTAAATGCTCTCATTTCCACCGTATTCAGTCTGCTTTCATGATTCTTCTGCCAAACCCAACTTTCACTACCACTAGTTGTACTAAATGTTTTTTTTTGTTTTAAAAAATTTAATTTAGTGTCGAATTTAATAACATATAATATTACTTTAATAATTTTAAAACTAAATAGTGTGAGAATAAATTCATGCTCACAATCTTTTAAGTAAATTTGTTTTAGTGGTTTTTTCATTTTTCTTTTGTTAGGTTATATTTAATAGTTTGTGGAATGTGTTATAGATTAATACTTTACATTTTTTCTATTTAAAATAATAATTACATGAATTTTTATATTTTGTTTTCTTTATATGCATATTTTCTAAATTGAGATTATTTAAAGGTTCACATGTTCTCTTCGAAAACTGAAAATCAAGGTATCCAGTTAATAACTACGCATGCCAAAATACTTAAATATGCACCTATATAAAATCTATTTTACTCAAATAATCAATGATACTATAGAATAATCTATTTTACTCATAATAATTAAATATTTTAATAAAAGAAAATTATTTTTCTGAAATATGTTCTATATTTTGCTTTGATTCAAGATAGGAGATTGGATTCAAAAACATTAAACGTCGTAATAGTTCATCATTTTAAATTGGTCTCCTTCAAATATAGAGGTTTTGGTACAATCTTTACAATTGGCAATGGTATTAGGGAATGTCGATTTTTTTTATTCAATTAGACGCTTGCTGATATTTTTTTCTTATAATCCTCTTCATAAATCCCCCAAACCAAACCCAACACATGGAAAGAAATGTGTTGGCCTTTTTCAATGCTAGAAATCACAAAACAAACCGGTATCGTAATTTTGTCCTATACTAGTATATTTTTCTATGGTTGTTGTAATTTTTAAACTTTGTTCTGTCTCGTGTGTTAATATTATATTTTTGAAAAAATTTAAATGATTTTTTTTTTACAGTATGATGGACTCAGGGCCTCCTGGCCTCACGGAATCACCTCCAACATACCACCGCACTTACGAGCAATATGTCCAGGGCGCTGTCGAGAACAGTACCGACTCTGTTCAGGATCAAACAAGCCCAGAATTAGTGGTGTGGTCCACATTACCCTACGGCCTGGATTACAGAGCTCAATACGATTACAGAAGTCCTTATGATACTACTAGGGATTACAGTACCCAGCAATACGCTAGAGCACCATTTACCACCAAGATGGGTCAGGCTAAGGCATTAAAGGAAGCGAGAATAAGGAGGCCCATGAACGCTTTTATGGTGTGGGCGAAGGTTGAACGGAAGAAACTAGCTGACGAAAATCCCGATCTTCACAATGCCGATCTGAGTAAAATGCTAGGTAAGTCACCTTTATCATTATAATATTAATATTCACCATTTATTTGCTGGAATATTCTTTTTTTATATTTGTTCTTTCTTAATGATAATTTAAAACATTCCGTTATCTCAACAATGACGTATGTGAGTCATAGTTTAATCTAAAATTAAGTTATTAATAGCAATGTCATAGTAAAATTAAGAATACTTTATCGATTGAAACCTTTCTAATAATTATCATTATTAGTATTAGTGTTATAAATACAGTTCATTGCTAGATATAGACTTGTCGGATTTTTGACTATACGCATCCAGTTTTTGCCAGCCGCCCTGTGCATACATACATACGGGGACGTCCCCACCCACAAGGGTGTGGGATCGAGCCTCGGGGATAAACCCCCATAGCTCGCGCGTCAACTCAAAGGGACGACCGCCTCCCGGTCCCAGATGCCGCTGTTCTCAGCGGTCTTTGGGCACTTGGACTTTGCGTTATCGAGATGTGGCTGAACCTCTTCATACGTTGGGTCGCCCTGTGCAGTACAATGGAGCCATAATCTGGGTAGTGATTTATTTAATTTTTGATAAAGTATCAAAAATATTTAATTGGTAAAGTGCGGTAAAAGTGGTTAATATTGGCATAATTATAAAATATTGAAAACTTTTAAACAAACATTACAAATGTTTAGAGAGGAAATCACTGAAGACTGAAACACGGGTTATTCCTAGGAGTTTGTTTTAATGAAGTAGTAAATTTATTATTATTATTGTGAATAAAACATCCACATCGGGTCTGGAGAAAAATAAAGGCCAGTGGGAATCTCCAGATTAAGAATCTTAGCGGTGATACGGGCTATATCAAGGTACACTGAAGTCTGAATTACTGACACAAGAATGACAGTATCATTATGAACATCTCACATGTCGGTCATCTCGTGTGTCACTACTTCGCTTCTACTAGATCAAGATACTTTGCTTTCTTATTTATTTGTACTTTCATGAGGATCTCATCATGCAAAATCCACTAAAGATATTAACGTTTAAAATTAACGTTTAAACTCCACGTATAACATTAACCGTTTAAAATTATTATATAGTCATGAACTATACCACTATAGGGCGTAAAATAATTTAAAAAAACGAAAAACATATTTTACTTTGCAATTGGCATAAACATTGCGCCTTGATCGTCATGGAGACTAAAACAGTTTTATGAATTGCGTGAATACAGACTTCATTATCATTATTAAAATATTTTAATACAGCAGCTTACACTAACGTAACGATATGTGTATATCAATTAAGGCGCCGAAAGAGTTATTCGTAAATGGAACGCTATCTTCATAGCTTTTTTTCGTGATTATCCATAGAGCTTCTTAAGGTCGTTTGGTATAATCTGGTAAGTTATAACCTGTTTTATTATATTCCATTGGTAGTTTACGCTTATATGGTGTACTAGTTTTAATAACCATGACATTATATTAAGAAGTGTTTTTATTATAAGCATATAATAATAGGTCAGAGAAAAAGTCTTTTCGCATATAGTAGTATGCATAAACTTGCAATAAAATTTCTTTGACTGTACTCTATGGAACTGGCTGGTTTTGGTGTTATTAAAAAGAAATAAGTAAAACGTTGTTTAGACTTTTCCCGCCAAACTAAAATATAAAAATAATACATCAGTGATGTTGTGTTTTTATTCCATTTTCATAATCATATATTATTATCAGTTATATTGTTTAATTGTGGTGGCGTATTATGTAATATAGTTCGATTAAGGTATATAAGTGATATGCTATAAATGCGTGTATCGTTACTTTTAAGTTGACTAAAAAAGTATATAGAAGATTTTGGTAAAATGGCCATCATTTTATCAAGACGTAACGTGATAAGTTGACTTTTTACATTTCAAGAGATTGGTTATTATTGTATTTTACTTGACACTGGCATAATAGTTATAACTAATCGCCATCAAAGAAAAACATTGTTTCTTGCTATTTTCATATGTTTTTCGTTTTCAAAATGAGTGAATCTAACGAAGAAATTAGATACTTTTTAAACTTTTATTACAAAAAAGGTAAAATGGCAATGCAAGCCGCGAAAAAAATTGCGACTTTCATGAACCTAGTGCAATGTCAATAACAGTAGTGCAAAGTTGGTTTCAGCGTTTTCAATCTGGAGAACTGGAAATTGACAACAAAACAGTTTAGATCCATTTGAAAAAAGAGGCAATGTGGAAAGCTAAAGTTTCCGAAATAGCTGTCCAAATGCCAATTCTATATAGAACGTTTAAGCGGTTAGAAAAAAATAAGCGGTATTTTCGAATTGATACGATATTTGAACTTTTAAAAAACAAGGTTACATTTTTCTCTAAGACCAGCTTCTGTAATATGTATTGTGTTGCAGATGACTGATATTAATTGTTTTCTATCAAAAGACATTTGTTCGTTTTCTTTCATAAAAAAATAAAAATATTCAAGAATTGCTACACATACTGAAATAATATTACACAAGATTGTGCATCAAAAAGAATTGAAAATAGTATCCTAAGAGAACAAGATGCAACATCACAGAAAAACATTTTAAAAATTAGTTGCTTAACTTATTTGAATTTCAAATCATTGAGGATTGATTATTTATGCTGACTCATTCGAAGCTAACCTTATTTAACGAATGTTGTTTTGGGAATTGCTACGACTAATTTAAATTTCGAATTATATTTTTTGTAACAGCCATTCCGATTTGAACAGAAAAAAAGATTGTTATGAGTTAGATTTTAGTCATTAGCTTGCGTATCTAAAAACACGAAGTACTGTATGTCAACATTTTGATATGACTTTGAACCTCCATGCATCCAAAATAAAGAATTATAAATAATGAACATTTATGTTCATTATTTCTTAAAAATATCTTTGTAATAAGTGGAAAATACATCTATATTTTATTTTACAAAATATTTTTCATTGTTTGTTAGGAAAAATCGTATTTTTTAAACGCAGAGCGTATAGTAAATTCTTAATTGAAATTTGTAATTAATTTATTTCAAAATCCAAATATATCTTACTAGATATATTCGGATCGTAACCAGCAATAGTTAGAATTTCTTCTCATTTCGTACTAGATTAAAATATGCAGATCATGTCTTACGTCGGCACAACAACTGATCTGACAACCGGGTATATACAGGTTGATATTTAAAAATATTAATAAACTTTTTAACATATTAATAATTAATTAAGGATATATTCTTATTATTTGCTTTCTTCTATATATTCTAGTCTACACTAAGATTTCTGGTATTACAATAAATAAATGAGTCGGTCAAATATCTAAATAATATTACTTGCAGCCATATGCGAACTGTGTGAACATTTCTTTACTGCCTCACTTAGATTGTAATAATATATTTATTACTTAGATCATATATGTGTCACTGCTGGCCACAAAAATTTCTCATTTCTGAAGGAATGGACATCGACCCACCATGCTTGTTCAAGGCCGATTGTTGGAACAGCCAGACTCGAAATAAATACCAATTGGTCATGCATGTATTTATATTTCAAATCGCACTCGTGACTCAAGCGGTAATTTTGCTGCAGCATTAATTAGATCATCGTTTAATAATATAATGTAATTAATTGAATCTTCTTCTAAGAGCGCCTCTCCGACTTGCGAAGGTTGACAGCCAATTCAGCACAACTTTCCTCCTCCTTCGCGAGGTGCAGCAGTTCTGGAGCACTCGCTATCCCGGTCCACTCCCTGATATTACGTAGCCAAGACATTCTTTTTCGACCAACTCGTCTTTTGCCTGCGATTTTTCCCATCATGATCATTTGCAACAACTAATTAATTGAATAAGGAATCAATATTATCTACGATGATTAAATTTAAAATAATAGAAAGATAAAAAAATTAGTTATGAAAAATTAATAAACTTTATTTTTTCGTATACGATAAGTATGTATACGAAAAAATAAAGTTTTAGTGATTTATGATATATACTTTTGAGTGATTTATGTCTTTGGTTTTCAACTTTTTTAACGTAGAAACGTAAAGGTTGTATTTTATATTATCTTTATTTGTACTATCGGTAATACATACCTCCTGTATATAAAACTCCATAAACTTGGTAAAAATTATATAAAAATGGCTCGCCGTATAATTTGTTGTTAGAGTCAATAATTCAGTATTACATTCTTGAAGCTTAAAAGGTGCGGACGACATCCGTCGCTTGCTAACAACTTAATTAAGACATTGCTAGTAATGATCAGTGTGCTACCGGTTTTATGCACGCATTCTTTTTGTATCCTTGCATGGTATTTTTTAATTAACATCGCGGTTATTCTTATTAAATTTATTTCTTGTGAAATTACATGCGTAAAACTCGGATTAAAATATATCTTTTTTTTTAATTATTCAAAGAAGAAAATACAAAGTGACTTAGGTTTACTTAACATCTACATAGCAGGGAGGTTTGAGAAGATGCTACATGATACAACAGTTTACGTCAATAACATTCTATAAACATGAAAAAGCTAATTTTTTTTTGTATTGATTAGTCTACTATTGTAGATTTTATCATTATAATTACAATCTAGCTATGGGCTAATGAGTAATTTATTTTTACCTTAATTTGCTAAGTAGAGTATAACAAGGGCACATTCTTGTCACTTAACACTTTTCCTAAAGTCTCTATTAAGGGGAAGACGTTTTTGTGTTCTTTACACTATTAAAATATTCACTTCACTTGACTACACTAGGATATCGCTAAACTAACTCAAAAGGATTAGTTCTCTTGAGTCCTCTTAACAAGTCCACAATGTCGAGGACCTCGACGTTCACATCGTGATGCATTCTTCGTTCATGAGCTTTGGTGTATTTATTTATAATATTAACGACTAGGTCCATTTATATATGTACTTCTTTATAAATAAATATAAGTAAACAGAAAATAGTAGTACTAAATTTAAGTAGGTACTGTAGTGATACATTGATAAATGTATCATTAATGCAATAAACCTTTTTATATTATACATACATACATATCGTAACGCCTGTCTCCCGTAGGGGTAGGCAGAGACGCACAGATCTCAGACATCTAGGCTACGATCTCGGCATACTTCCCTTGCTTCGTTCGTCCACACTCATTATTCTCCTTATCCAAGCCCGCCGGTCGAGGGTACTCTTGACCTGGCCTTTCTTAAAAAGTTCAGCAATTTGGTCAAGGTATGTTTTTCGTGGTCTTCCGACCCTTTCCTTTCCTCTACCGACCGGTAGGTTGTGGTGCCCTTGTCGTAAGTAATTCTAGCTCTGGTAAGACGAAAAGGTGTTTGGTTGATAATCGACTGGTAATATTTTGAAGTTCGTACATATTTATGTTAATAGCTAGCGCTATATATGCGCCCTGTTTAAGCATACATGCTGCCTCTTTATACGGTAGGAATAATAGCACATAATTCGCTGCAAACCTTAAGTGTTATGTACTTATTGCCTCGCCATTTTCGCCATTGGCTTAAAAACTATTATATATAACTACTAGTCAAATAATAGTTAATTATATCTTATAATAAGTGTACAAGAAAAAATTTGCCTTCGTTATTATTATTTTCTTTTTCCTTCACTCATTTACAATTCCCTTATTCTATCTCGTTCACACATTATCTTTCAAACCAGTACTACCAATAATGTGGTAACGAGATAGAACCCATTTCGCTCATATAATAAATTGCATTTTTATTTCTCTTTCATTATTTTATTTCTTAAGCGCCTTTAAAACTTACATTTGTTTTTTTATACTTTCAATATTTGAATATTTAATGAATTTTTAAATAATAAGGTATAACAACTCCAATATGTATATTTTCTTTAATTTTGGATGATAAAAAGAATTTTAACAATTTAAACTACTTCAATAATTAATAATTAGTAAAATGACGATTAAATTGGTTCAGTGGCAGTTATTGCCTTTGGAGTCAATGATCGCGGGATCGATTCACGCATCGTAATAAATATATATATATATATATATATATATATATATATATATATATATATATATATATATATATTTATTGACTGACTTTGTCTTACTTTTTGTGAGCTTTTGTAAGAAGTTTTCAGGCAACTAAACCTAACTTCTTGTTATTTTTAGTACAGTAATTTAAGTTTGTCGCATTCTGTCTTATTGTAATTTATATGTATACATACACATATATATTATTTGTTCCGAGCCTAGGTGTCCTGATCATGAAGCTTGGATAAATCTGGCAGATGAATATCTGTTACTCTAGAAATGAGGAGGTTCTGTGCTCAGCAGTGGTACATACATATGTATATGGGCTGTAAAATAATATCATACATATTTGAATAAACTAATAAATAATAGCGATGTCTTTTAAAATCAGAACAGAATTCGTTACGTAGGTTTTGCTACCAGAATATCATGAGTAGATGTGATATAGATAGTCTCAATTGAAGCACTCAATATTGCCATGCGGTAAGTACGTCTTAAGAATATTCTTGTTATAATTACCGTAACCTCTGTCAACTTTCTCCGCGAGACATGACGCGGGAGTCGGAGACGTGAACTCGGCACACTCCGTCGCAACGCAAAGAGTGTAATGTAGCTGTGTACAGTTGTGTGTAAAAGTTATATGGAACAAGGAACTACTAGCACTACTTCAAGTATTATTATTAATATCATATAAGGAAGTCTTTTTTGTTAGGTACAATTTTATCAAACGCAAATAGTTTTAAATGTTTAGCGTAGCATCGTGCATACTCGTAGCATTAGAACATATGAGTTGACTTAAATTTTCCGTCTGTGTAATAACTGTTTTTATGTGAATGAGTGAAATTGTTGGTGAATTTCAATCAAAACTTTTGACATCAATATTTAAAACAACGAAATTTTTGGTTAATTTTTTCATTAGCATAAATGGGTGACACGTGGAAATGATTATTTCCATTACGTCCAGAGGGAAAAGAGTGCCAATATTGATATTTTACCCTAAGGTAGGCAAAGCGTCGTTTTCCGACATATAAGAAAATTTTCTGGTTCTAAGGTTGACCAATATAAGTTCTATTCCTATTTCTTTTAGAATTCAGACAATTGAACATCAGAATACACTATTATAATATAATACACTATAATAAAGATTCACTATGACGAATCTTAATACACATAATTTGTTAAAAAATGACGGCGACGTGGTTCTCCACCCGTAACGTCCCACGAGGGCGAGAAGCGACGGATGGAGAGCCATTTCGCTACGATGAATGTGAGAGGAAGAATGGATGAGTGTGAAGGAAGGTGTGTCGGGATCGTAGCAGATGGAGATCTGTGATCTCTGCCTAACCCTACAGGGAGACAGGCGTGACTATATGTATGTATGTATGTATGTATAAAGTAAATTATTATAATAACGGTACATCACAAGAACTTTTGCACGCAACTGTATCTAGCACAGAGGTTAGATATGGCAAGTCATTACGGCGCTCCGGCGTGGGTGGCTCGATGCTATCGCACTTAATGAAATAAAACTCGAATAAAAAAAAATAAAAGAGGCCTGCCATGTACCCGTAAATAGTAAGCACAGAGCCACTGCCATACCGTTACAATTTATTAAATTTGTAAACGCGCTATCACAATTTTATAAAGTTCATTTTCGTGTGACACATACGAATTGGACTTGCGTACAGTTTTGTCTTGGCAGCGTCTATTACTCATACGTTACCAATGAGTAATGGTATATAGTTTTATCGGTCAAAATATGGGATTACCGGTGGCATAACCATAAGCTGTCACACGTAAGAAATCCCGCTCTTGTGTTTACAGGTCAACAAGATGCGTGGGTGGCTAAATACTAATTGTTTAGATAAATTTAGAACATTGGTGACACTCATTTTGAATAATAAATAATATTAAAGATTTGCATGAATTAATTTCTTGTATTTCTATGCTCCTAGTACTATAGGTTTGTTGATTTGCGCTAAAAGTTCTTACGTTTAAAATAAATATATTAAGTATGGTAGAAAATGTCTCCTGGATATATTTTTTCTATTTTTATTATGCCTTTAAAGATCTGTACTTATAATAATTAACCAGTAGTTTGATTTGTGTTTTCAGAGTCAAGAGCTTGTATCTTGTCAATCTTGCAGCATTCAAATTATATGTTGAAGTAGAAGCTGAGTTCACCCTCCCCCTTCCCCTCCCCCTCCCACTACTATAATGTCACTTTCCTTAAACGTCGGCAATGCTTCCGCACTGCCTATAGCGCTGCGGATGTTTATGGGCGGCGTTGATTGCTTTCCATCAGGTGACTCGCCTGCTAGTTTGCCTTCCTATCCCATAAAAAAAGTAACCCGTCACATGACGACGTCACATCACATGGCGAGGCGTTGCTCCATCTACTGAGAGGTGTCTCACAATTTGTTCGTTGCCACCCTGCCACTTCGCTTTGCTATGTTGGTGACTCTGGTACTCCTACATATTTCTTGACCCCAATATCAATCAGAGAAATTCCAAGCATAGATTTCTTCATAGCACTCTGAATGTCTGAGCTATTGAAGCACACGAATCGTCAGTATCGATCTATGTTTCGTCTCCGTAAAAGAATGCAAAAAGAACTAGCCTGACACTTTCATCTCCAGGCTTTGAGGTGTGACGACGAGAAAATTTTACTGAATAGAGTCAATTAAAGAGGTGGCTAATGATACATCAATCTCATCGAGAACAAAACCACAGTCCAGTTTAATCGTGTCGCCACAGTATTTTTGCAATTAACCGCAAAACGTTTGTGTAAACATACTCGGGTTTTCCCCGATTAATCAACTGGCGCGCTAGACTCGCACTAGACAGATCTATATAACGTTAGTTATAATTAATTTCTATTATTATAATTTATAAGATGGATGGATGGGAGGGTCGGTAGGGAAAGACCATGGAAAACATACCTTGATCAAAATGCTGAAGTTTTTAAGAAAGACCCGATCACGAGTACCCTTAACCGGCGGGCTTGCATGAGTAGAATAATGAGTGTGGAGGCAGCAAGGGTGCCGAGATGGTAGCAGATGGAGATCTCTGCCTACCCCTTCTGGCGACAGGCTGACAATATGTATGTATGTATGTATGTATCTTCTATACTTACTTTGCCGGCACAATAACCCAAAGTGTGGTTTGGCCTCCGATTCGAGAATATTGCCTCTGGTCACGATGTTGGGCTGCTTCTCGCCAATCGCTTGTCCGAAGGTCGCTCAGGTCGCTCCATCGGTTCCTAGGGCGATCGACTAGACGGTAATGCTATATATTTTGGCCGCACGATCCTCTCCATCCTCTCCGGGTGATCGAGCCAATTTTTGTCTATGCGCCTTTGTCTCACCGATTATTTTGGCATCTGACATATATTGTTTTAGCATATACGTGTATTTAAATTTATCTATATAAATTTTTTTGTGTTGAATTTTAGAAATTATTTTTATATCTTTTTCTATTTTTTCTTTACTGTAATATTTGTGATATTATGAAAGACAGAAATTATATTTGAAATTGATGCAAATTATGCAAAATTATATAAAGAATCAATACCAGCCTGCGGCAGTCCACTGCTGGACATAGGCCTCACTCAAGGCGCGCCACTTAGCCCGATCTTCGGCTACACGCATCTAGTCTCTGCCAGCCGCCTTGCGCAGATCGTCGCTCCATCTAGCAAGGTGGCGTCTCACACTTTATATCAATATTGATGTTGATATAAAGAATTGTGTAACATTAAATTAGATTTTTTCCCAAATTACCAAGGATGAAGCATACTTCACAGAATATCATCAATATTATACATTTATTTTATGTTATCGTGTTTCTTCTGGATTCTGACATCTTCCCTTCCATAAATCTCTGCTTTTTTAATAAAAAGTAATTCCCTATTATCACATTGACTTGGTTAGTCTTCATAGTGACTCACAATTTCTATTAGGTTAGTGACTTAGCCAAAACAGAGCGGTGCGTTCATGCATTCTTCAAATGCAGCATTCTCGTTCTTTGATTCGTCATTATGACATGTAAGCTCTCATTTTGGGTTGGTCATCATGGGTTCCACTGCTGGACAAACAGGGCAGGCCGTTACTTTAGAAACCGTTTCACCACTTCTAACAACTACCCCACTATGCTTTTTATAGGCGAATTGGCAGGGTGTGTAACTCGTAATACCTTATAAAAGAGAAAAAATACTATCTTGGACTATATGTACATATATTTTGATTCCGATGCGGCTTTGTAACTGAAACAATAATTGATTTTATCTCATTTTCACGTGTACTTGAAATAGTAACTGTAAAAAAATCATTTTTATCATCATTCATTTTTATCAATGACACAACTCGGGTTTTTTTTATGGGATAGGAAGGTAAACGAGCCGGCGTGTCACCTGATGGAGAGCAATCAACGCCGCCCATAGAGATCCGCAGCGCCATAGGCAGTGCGGAAGCGTTGCCGATCTTTGAGGAAAGTGTATGAGAGTAGAAATGGGAGGGGGAGGTGGTAAACGGAGGAGAGAGGTTGTTAGGCCTCCGGATCTCGATCGATCACCGTACGAAGCGCGGTAGCTAAGCTACTACTACTCAGACACTGACGTACGTAAGCAATCTAATTCTACTGTAAATAAACGCATTCTCCAAAACAAAGCGCCATCCCCGTAAGGTCTTCCACGTAAGATGCGGTCCGAAGTATTTAGCGCTGAGACTCCCGTGCAGGTGAACTCGTCTCTATACTCACTCAGAAATGTAAGATCGCTCGGTAGTAACCAGGTTTCTTGCAGTGTTATCACGTCGTAAGATTTACAATAGTGACGAATATTGTGTACAGAGCAGAGAGAATATTTTTTTTAAACAGCCCATATATGTCCCACTGCTAAGCGGCCTCTCCTTTTCTGGAGGAACGGACGTTAACCCACCACGCTTATCCAATGCGGATTGGCGGGGTTACTAGACTCAGAATAAATATTTGTAATCCATACACATATATTCCGATGCGAGGATCGAAACCGCGACCATTGACTCCGCGGGCGGTGGGCCCCGCCACTGAGCCAATTGGCCGTCAAGCTGAGTTACAGTAATCCTGGGATTACCGTTTGATTTTATTACTCAGGAAGACATGATCAAAAGAAGGTATGCCAGGATCGTAGATGGAGGTCTGTGGTCTATGTCTATTCCTATAGGATAAAGGCGTGATCGTATGGACATATGTAGGTATGTATGTGCGTAGACATCTTTATTGAGGCGTTTCCTGTATTATATGGTTCAGACACATCTAGACGATGCGAAATCTGAGGCTCGTTGTCTCCATTTCTTCGTTAGTTTCGTTTGTTTTGTTCGTTGGTTTCGATATGATGCCCCAAAACCCAGTGGCACCAATGACTAAGGGGCGGTCGCCCTAATGAGTTTCGGCCCGAGTAGTGGGATCCATTCTCGAGGCTCGATCCCACACCCCTACGTGGCCTGTGGATGTCCCCGTTTCATTTCATTTCCTTTATTATATTTTCTGTGTACGTTCTTAATTCGTTCTTCTTTCTAATTTTTTAACAATAAAAATGCAATTGAGTGTAATGATACGATGGGAATGAAACTATGTATATGTATGAAGTGATAATTACGAATTAAACTTTGCAATAATTTTCGCCTGTAGTGCAACCTCATTCTTTTTATTAGCCATGGAGACGTCTCATTATTCAGTGCGTCCAAGGTATCATTACTCCACGTCTTCTCAATAGCACGCCATCGACCTTGAGCCATCCTTCGTTAATTGGTTAAATTGCACGCCATTTAAGGGTGGGGCCATACTCTGATAATGACATCCTCGTAGACTGGCATGCCTTCGTACATACTTAGTGCACTTAATTAAGTGTGAAGCCAGCTTTAAGTCTGATTATCACTTGGAAAAACTGTCGCGTATTTATTGTGATGTTAGTTCCAGGGGTTGAATGTTTATTACCTAATTTTTGTTTTTTTTTTATTTCTGAGGGTACGCGAAATTATAAAATTAAAGGTGATGATTAAGACATGAGCGCAGAAGTCATGTTTAAAACATATAGTCGGCCCGCGGGAATGTCGACAGCCTCATAATTGAATCTTAATTTGAAGTTTCTGGAATCCGATGTGAATTTTTGCTTGCACTTCGTATTTCTTGAACTAAATTATGTCATTATATGTTTTTGTTTGCTTTTCGCGGATCTTAGCTAAGTAAATGTTCTAATTGTTCACATAGTAATGGATTTACACAAAGTAACGCCTGACTCCATTAATCATCATTATCTGTTCTTAAAAGAACTTCTTCTTCTTCTGAGCCAGAGTGATCGTGGTCATAACTTGCTGGTGGTGGCTTACTTTATTCTCTGTCGCTATCTTCGCGAACGGATCCCTAATGCGAGCATGGTCCTCTTTATGCATACATTTATCGGAACATTCAATGCATCCTCCACTTGGTCGGTCCAACGCTATGGAGTTCTACCTCGCGGCCTTTTCCGTTTCATCTTGTCTCGCACCACGAGGCGTTCCAGAGAAGCTTTATTGCATCGCGACATATTCCCAAAAATTATTCTTCGTGTAGCCGAAGATCGGGCTAGGTGGCACTCCATGGGGGAGGCCTATGTCCAGCAGTGGACTGCCGCAGGCTGCTGCTGCTGCTGATGATGATGATGATGATGATATTCCCAAAAAAACTTATTTCATAGAAATGAATAACGAATTGACCTAAAAATATCAAAGTACCCTTGCTATAAAGAAAAGTTACATCCCTACTGATTTGGCTTTAAAAAGTGCTGTCTCTCTCATTTACTATACACGTGACAAGCTGTACAAAGTCAAGTATAGAAGATTGTGGTTACTTGTGTTTTTGTTAGTTACAGAGTATTATATTTATAGGTTATTATTTAGAGGTCAACGACCAATTGGCTCAGTGGCGGGGCCCTCCACCTGCGGAGTCAATGGTCGCGGGTTCGATTCCCGCATCGGATTAAATATATGTATGGATTACAAATATTTATTCCGAGTCTGGTAACCCCGCCAATCCGCATTGGATAAGCGTGGTGGGTTAACGTCCGTTTCTCTAGAAATGGAGAGGCCACTTAGCAATGCGACACATATGGGCTGTTAAAAAGAATATATTTAGAGGTCGAATACTTCAGCCGGACAAGAAAGAGTTTCTCGATTATCAAGTGTAAATACACTGTATTTACTTTTTAATATTTTTTATCTACCCTGATAGTTAAATTTATTATAGGTATTCATTTAATCCAACTGATGTTAACATATGTTAAAAGAATCGTATTAAGAAAGCTACGTTTACTTTAAAACAATTATTGCTCAATACTAAACGCTGTTCCTTTCGCTAAATGAAAATGGCCGTAAAACTATCATAATTAAAACACGGTGGGCGCCTACACAAGCATATCGTGCATATTTCCCGCCAAAATGTCTCCTTTTGGCTTTATCTCGGTTAAGCGCTTACCTTTTTCGGGCAAAGGTAACTTTTTACTTACGGCCTAAATACAGTGTTGGAGCCGGATTATGGAAATATTAATCTTGATGTTTGTAATATTAACTAGAGTTTATATATATATATATATATATATATATATATGTATATATGTATATATATATATATATATATATATATATATATATATATATATCTATATATATATATATATATATAGTTTCTTTTCTTTGATGGCAATTAGTTATAACTATTATGCCAGTGTCAACTAAGTGACGACAATATCAAATCTCTTGAAATATAACTAGTCAACTTATTATGTTACGTCTTGATAAAATGGTGGCTATTCTACCAAAACCTTTTATGGACTTTTTCAGTCAACTTAGAGTCATACGCATTTATTTCTTATCACTTCACTTACACGCCTTAATCGAAATATATTACATAATACACCACCATAAATAATTAAACAATATTACCAATAATAATTGGTTATGAAAATGAAACAAAAAAACATAACGTCACCGATATAAGTTGGCGGGAAAAGACCCATTCTAGTGTTTACATGTATCCTTTATGCAATAAGAGAATTCATGTTCAACTCACAATTTATAGGGAATTTTTCGACGGAATCCAAAATCGGCGACCAGTAAAAGGAAATCGTGGGTTATGCGTCTCGCTTACCAAGTAGGGCTGCAACGTTACAACGCCCGAATACGTTTTGTACACATATCTATACAATCTCAGTCTAATAGTCTTCAGTGAGGCTAGACAAGCGTTCGTTCGCCAATTCCGCGAACACTGAGTCCCGAAACTTGTGTGGAATAACCACGAAAAGCATTCCGAGAAGCGTAACAAAAAGCAGCCGAACGTATTGGTATTCGACGCTCGTACCCCATAATAATACAATTAATTCTATTTGTCACATCTGATGTATAGTACTGCACGTCTTTACACTCAACACGCCTTTGTTACCGCGTGTTAAAATATATAATCCCATGTCTAAGTGTTGCCATATATTTGTTTGACTATATATGAAAATATGATAGGGTCGCGTCGTCTTGGGAGGTAATCCCAAAGGAGAGTTTCTATCTGCGCAGATTGTTTATACTTTTTAAAATATTAATGATATAATTATATCTATGTATGTATTAATACGTACAAAAATACGAATTATGGTCAAATTATGAACATTAGACGACCACTAGTACTATTATTTATTTATTCTTACAACCAATTGGCTCAGTGGCGCGGCCCTCCGCCCACGGAGTCAATGGTCGCGGGTTCAATTCCCGCATCGGAATAAACATATATATGGATTTATAAATATTTATTCCGAATCTGGTAACCGCATTTCCTTTCCTGCCCTTTCCTTTCCTATCTATCCTTTCCCTTCCTCTCTGCTAATCCACGGTCTGCCGTGCCAATGGATGCGTGGCTAGGGGCAAGCCTAGTCGAAAGCGTGCCGACCGTCCCGGGATTGGGGTACCCCCGGGTACTATGGTGCCTTACCTCAGCATGCTGGGTTCTGCTGGGGCTGACCTCCATCCTCCCTTGCGGCTCGTGGGATTCACTAAGACGAATTTTAATATACCTAATTCGTTGAAAAATGATGGCGACGTGGTTCGCCAACCGTCACGTCCTGATTCTCACGAGGGCGAAAAGCGACTAATGCAGAGCCGTTTCGCTGCAATGAATGGTAGGGGATGGAGCTCTGGTCTCTGCCAACCCCTGCGGGGGATAGGCGTGAATATATAATAATAATATTTATTCTTATTGTACAATTTTGGTACAAAGGCAGACTTTTATAGTTTTAGAGCATAAATACATCCTTAACCAAAATCAGATAACAAAATTAGATTTTTATAGTGATAGAACCACGCTGCAGACGAATACTTTGTCAAGAATGGCATAATATTTGTCTGTAGCATGAATGGGCCGGCTCGCCCGGGGAAGTACCACACTCCCGCAGAAAACCGGCGACTGAGTGGTAGTTTAGCTACTGCACTTCGTACGGTGAGCGGCCGAGTTCCGAAGGCCCAACACCCTCCCCCCTCTCTCTACGCCTTCCATTCCCACTCCCATAATGACACTTTCCTTAAAGGTTGGCAACGCTTCCGCACTGCCTATGGCGCTGCGGAATTCTATGGGCAGCGTTGATTGCTTTCCATCAGGTGACACGCCTGCTCGTTTGCCTTCCTATCGTATAAAAAAAAGACTTTATGCCGGAAGTAATTCTCTCAGCATAATGTTATGTTATAAATTATCGTTTTGACAAATACTTTATAAAGATATACAATGGTGAGATAAATTTGTTTATACACTGGTGATATATAATCATCATAATTCCTTTAGTCTCTTCTTTGCTGAATATTAGCCTCTCCCAAAGTGAACCACCTATTCTGATTCGAAGCCATCTGGCGTAGATCATCGCTCCTATTAGCCGTGGGTCTCCACTTCGTTTCTCAAAATACGGTCTCCACTCCAACAGTAACAAACAAATGTCTACTCTAACGGTTGTCGTTTCTCTGAAGTGAAGAATGGCCTGGTCCATTGCCATACAATTTGCGAACTCAAAGAGCTCAGAAAGTGACTTTAGGTCTCCGGCGGTTTTGGCAGTTAGTTCCCGTTAATAACTTCAATGTTGTACCTACACACAAGAACAGTAAAGTTACTGTTGTTCCTCTAGTTTTGAAGTTTTAAGTAAGTATATATTTTTATATTACTTATTAAGTTATGACCCCTCAAAGTTAAGGTTTCGTAGCTTATAAGCAAAAGTGATTTGATATCCTGATGTTAATATTCCTTATTAACCAGTTCAAATATGGATATGAAGAGCACAAAAATTGATCTTGAAATTTGTTTAAGATGTATTTTTGTGCTTTTTGTGATATGTATCTTTATGCTTTCAAAGTGGTAAAACCACGCTGCAGGTGAATACTTTGTCAAGAATAGCATATTATTTGTTTGTAGCATGAATGGGCCGGCTCGCCCGGGGAAGTACCACACTCCCGCAGAAAACCGACGTCGGCTCGTTTGCCCTCTATCCCATAAAAAATGCTGGAGAATAGAACTGGTTCTGGTGTTCCGGAAGTTCTGTACATCGTAGACCCATGATGCAGGCTAGTCTTTTTAGTCTTTGCAATCTTTTTAGAATTCTTAAAAATATCGAATTTCATTGATTTTTTCTTCTTCAGCATGAATATGAATGAATCAATTATCTATATATATATGCTAATGATGAAACAATTTTATAACACTAAATTGTTTTTAACCTTTGCCTCAAGATTAAGCACCTACAGCCTAAATATTCCCATTGACGTACAACCAAGATTGTAATTAAAAATATTTAACGCTATTCGCTTATGTCAGTCGACTTTTGAAAAATATACAAAAACCGGTCTAACTAGGCCCCGATTATAAATAGGGTAACCATCATTGTGGTACTGAACTGGACATTATTATAATAATAGTTGTATTTTTGATACGATAGGACACTGAAATATTTAAAAAACAAAGTGTTTTTTTTTCTCTATTAGAATTTAGAGTTTTTTTAGAGATACTTTAGTACTTTTTTAGAAGAATTTAGTATTTTTAGAAGAGTTGAGAATATAAAAAGTTATAGTTAATATATCCCGCTAATCAAATTTATATGGTGTCATTAATTATGATTATGTAATTACCTAATTACTAGGCTTGGTGCGACCACTCATTGTGCCTACGCTCTCGTATAATTGTCTCGTTAGTTAAAACAGGCACACGCTAACAATTGGCTATGGAAATTGAAATTAATGATTTAGGCTTCGAAATGTAATCTAATTTAAAATTTGCATTAGCTACTGAACAAGCCATCTATGGCTAAATAAAAAAAAACCAACAATAATGCTTGAGCTTAGATAAATAGTAACTTTCGATCTCTTGTAAGCATTTAAAAATAAATTGCTTATCGATTGCATTAATTTATTGGATATTATTATATTGCAGAGCTAGGGTTACCATTTTGATAAAATGAAAATCCGGGACTATAAAACAGAAGTCCAATACACTTAGGTAAATCGATGTTTAGCATAGGGTAGCATAATTTACAATTTTTATAGGACGTATAAAGAGTAATTATATAATTGTATAACCGTAATAAGTGTTACAGAGTTTAAAATGTTTTCTTTCTTAAATAGTTTGTTTCGTGTTATATATTTCTACAGTAAATCCTTAATCTGTTTGATTTTGTTGATCTGAGTTAAGGTTTTGTTTTATATTTCGTATGTACTTTAATTTTAATGTAAAATTGATTTATATTGTCCGTCTGTTATTACTTGAAGACTGAGGTATGAATTTAAAGATTACCATATTTTATTATAAAATGGACATCAAGGCTTTAGACTTTTAAAAATTCTCGATAAGTCTTCATCGAATATATTTAAAAGTAAATTTGTGTTAAAATACCAATATTCTTTCAATTTGCCCATTTGGATGTTAAGTGCAGGTATAATTTTATTATTCAAAAACAATAATAGCATACTGCACCGCTCTAACGGATGCCAAGTCGAATAAATTCGAAATTTAAAACGTCAAAGTTGCGCACGCGCCGCGAACATGACTCACACACGCAATAGGGTCACGACACGGCCGGGACTCGATACTGTTGTACGTAGATATAGCCATAGTTCCTACAAAACTATACACAAACGCCGCTTACCAAGTTTTGATTACGATTCGTATGCTACAACTGCGGAATTATTTGTTTGATACTTTAAAAAATCTTCGATCACAATCACAACTAAGACCGTTATTTATTCACTCTCATATTCGGATATTTTATTGAAGTAAACACTTGAAGATCTAGGTAGCTCAGTGGCTAAGATATAGCTTAGAAGAAAATATTTGTATGTAAGCGAACATTTTCCTGGTTATCTGTGAGACTTTTTATAAAGTTTATTTGTACACATTGCCGCATTGTTAAAGTATGAAAAAAATAAAAATATACCTGCGTAGGTTTTTTTTTTCGATTTCACACTGTCCAAGTTAACCTCAATACGAAATGGTGTTCAAGGGTTGATTATTGGGGATTTATTACTATATTAATTATATTTATTAGTCCATGGGCGGCGTTGATTGCTTTCCATCAGGCGACACGCTTGCCCTCCTATCCCATAAAAAAAATTAATTTATGTTAAAAATAGCAACAGCCTGCAGCTTAGGCAGTCTGCTGGATATAGACCTCCCATTAGATGCACCGCCTAGCCCGATCTTTGGCTTCATACAGCCAGTTTCTACCAGCTACTACTCCATCTAGCTGGAAGAGTCCTACACTACGTTTGCCACGACATAATGGCTACTCGAAGACTTATCTACTCTAACAATTATCAGTTGTTTTATATTTCACGATTCCCGTATGATACTGGATTATTATAATATAATATAATATATGGTCATATTCTTAACTGTCTCAAATAAACATGACACTTGTATTTTTCGACCCAAAATATTATTTATAATTTAGGTTATCATAACATTTTTATATAACTTATTTTATTTAAATATTTTGTATATAATAAACTAAAAAATGTAATAATTATGTTTATCAATTTAAATTAATTACTCTTGAGATCAAGTACCAAATCATTTAATTCAAACTACATTTGCGCCTACGCTGCCGCGCGCCGCTACGAAGGTTCGAGCATCGAATACATTATTTTATTATAAGTAGGCGAATACTCGATAGATATGACTGGCGACGACAAATTGTTATTGCAGATTAATCGATACTTTGCAATCGATTTACGTAATCAATACTAGATAATTGAAAGTCGGTATGGAGAGGAGGAGGAGAGGTTTTCTTGCATTGAATTATTGGATAGTTAAATATAAAAAAATGTAATGTTGTGACAAAAAATGTTTATTTTATAAAATCGCTCCATTTTATGGAAGGCCAATTTTTAGCAGCTTGCCTTTTTCATAAAAATAATTTGTTAACATATTAAGTCGATACAATCGTATTCTTTGATTAGCGAAAATATCATGACAATATGCATGCCGAAGAATATTTTGATATGCTGCTGAGATACTGAGAGCTATGGCTGGTTATGCTCCATATCTATTCATTTGAATGATTCCAATGACAAACAACGAGATGTACATATGTGGGAATGATAAAACGGAACGTGTTAAATGTATGTATATGGTGAATAGAACGCAGAGAGAGGAAAGTCAAATGGAATGGATATGAATTCAAAAAGATGGAAGTATAAGTGAGATAGAGACGGAAGTTACTTACTCTATGGACATAATGGACTGTATAAGACGTAAGAGGGTCGAAAGACGAACAGGACGTATTTTAATTATAATTAAAAATAGGCCGACCGATTGGCTCAGTCGCGGTTACAGCAGAGATGGCAATGGCAGAGACCACGAGCTCCATCCGCTGCCATTCATCGCAGCGAAACGGCTCGTCATTGGTCGCTTTTCGCCCTCGTGAGAATCAGGACGTGACGGGTGGCGAACCACGTCGCCGTCATTTTTCAACAAATTAGGTATATTAAATTCGTCTTTAGTGAAGGGAGCCGAGCTGCAAGGGAGGATGGAGGTCAGCCCCAGCAGAGCCCTCATGCTGAGGTAAGGCACCATAGTCCCCGGAGGAGCCCGACCCCGGGACGATCGGCACGCTTACGACTAGGCTCGCCCCTAGCCACGCATCCATTGGCACGGCAGACCGTGGATTGGCGGAGAGGAAGGGAAAGGATAGAGAAGAAAGAAAGGGGCAGGAAAGGAAATGCTTTAGTTATTACTAGAATTCTGGTTAACCATTCCAACTAAGCTTATAATTCTTGTGTTACGATATACATAGTTCACATCAATGGCTCAAGAGAAGAAACTAACTCACGACGCAGGCACAGATCGTAAGACCGAGCCTTACCAACTAAGCTGTCAATGCCAATTCAAATATAATTTTATATATAAAATATTATATTGCATGTATTTATATATTTCTTCGTTTTGTATTTTTTATGAGATAGGAGGTAAATGAGCAGGCGTGTCACCTGATGGAAAGCAATCAACATCGTCCATAGACTTCCGCAGCACCATAGGCAGTGCGGAAGCGTTGCCGACCTTTAAGGAAAGTGTCATTATGGGAGTGGGAATTGGAGGGGAGAGAAAGGGGGGGGGGGATGACGGGCCTTCGGAACTCAGCCGCTCACCGTACGAATCTCGGTAGCTAAACGAATCTAGGTACTTCCCCGGGCGAGCCGGCCCATTCATGCTAAAGACAAATATTATGCCATTCTTGACTATTCGTCTGCAGCGTGGCTCTACCACTATTTGTATGTATGTCTGTGTATTCCTGTTCTCCTTAAGTATGTTTGACTGTGTATGAATATTATTAGTGAATAACATATAAATATATGTATCCTATGTATATTTGGCAGAGACTAGATGCGTGTAGCCGAAGATCGGGCTAGGTGGCGCGCCTTGGGTGAGGCCTATGTCCAGCAGTGAACTGTCGCGGGCTGATATTGATATTGATATATATCCTATTTTGGGACCAATGAGACGATTTAAGTTCCATCGTAGGTTAGTTTTTGGGACCAATGTGACGTCACTTTTTTACCTAAGTAATATTTGAAAATAACATATTGTATGTTACATTTTAATATAAAAAATTTAATATAGAAGAGAACTTATAGTTAGAAATTAAAGCAATCAAGCAAGTGTGTCGCCTGATGGGAAGCGATTTACGCCGCCCATAGACATCTGCAATACCACAGGTATCGCTGAATCTTTGCAGACTTATGAGAAATATGTAGAATTATTTTTTAAAGGCTATCATGTGGTAGGGCTTCGGATATACCGCTGAAGGTAGCTGGTTCTACAAAATGATTTGTTGGATTTAAAGCAGCTGTCTTAGTATGTAAAAATATTCATTTGGTGTGCTCATTGAATTATAAAATGCAAAGTAAAAATACATATGGGTCGTTTCGCGTGCAGCAGAATTCGAAATTGAATAGTTTGTTTACAAAGAAAATTACATAGAAGTTAATGCCCTAGCTCACGTACACAAATGACATGAGTCAAACAAAATAAAATCACCAATAACCAGACAGCCCATACAGGCACAATCGGGGACTTATCGATTCATCGATTGTCCTGCGACGCGTGCCAAAGCGATGCTATTCGAGCTGGCATACGATTAATTTATTTATTGAAATCAATACTAATATCTGCCAAGACAATGGCCCCAAATGAAAATGCGTACGCTGTTATGGCATGTCGGAATGCTAAACGAAGCGGCGTCATTTATTCAATACGCCATTTTGCATTCGATTTTGAGGTTATTAGATGCAATCGGAATGCGTGCGGCCATCTTTGTGCGCGTTCGGCTATATTCGGGTGTGTTCGGCTTCTGTCACCCGCCAGATTCGGTGACAATTGACGTATGTAATGGCGTTACTGATTTCTAGGAAGATAAGAGCGATTATAAGTACATGGAAATTGCAAAACTGTATGTGTGTGAGGCGTGCTCATGCTTTAACATATTTAGAGTTGCGACTGTTTAATTGCCAAGGTCATCGTACTCCTATTTAACGAGGTAGGTGAATGACGAATAAAATACCGACTTATGAAGGTGTCATCGTTTATTAATGTTTTACTGTTCTAGAACTTATGAAGTTAAATAAGGTCCACCATCTGCGCAGATCCTTGATTTATTGAAGCCAGTTTCTATCCATTGCAGTTTTTCGCAGAACTATGTTCATTATTCATTTTCTCTAGCGGATATCTCTATTTACAATCTTATAATATATACCTAGTCATCAAAATATACCAAGTAGCCCAAACTTCAACTTAATGCCTTCAATTCCTTCAGTCGCCCTACACAGATTGTTACGCAATCTGACGCGGTCTATGAGCCCATTACTATTCCAGTTTGCTAAGAAAGTGAGCTGTGCTGGTGTTTTACGGTATTGGAGCTTATTTCCCACGATCTGGACTTTCAAGATCTTTCAGGACAGCAGTTCCATGGTCCGTCGAGCCACGTTCTCATGGATTCTTGAGTGTCACGAAGCGTTGAGTTATGGTTAAAACCCGTTAAATCCGTCAATCAACTTAACTTTGCTGTACCCGGAATCCATGCACGGATACACAATTTTAGTTTATTTTATAATGAAATGAAATGTAGCGTTTTTGGATCCAATGCCCCACTTCGATACAAATACTTGAAAAGTAACAATGACTCTCTCTGCGATAGTATGGTACAATTTACGCACCATATTAAATCTAACATTTAAGTTTATGTATAATATCTGATTTGTCTGCTTTCATTATTTGTTAATGTTGTGTCCGTCTTTGATTAGGATTAAATTGTAATATGTTTTCTTTACTATTTAGAATAATATAACTCCTGTTGATGGTCAATAAATAAAATTAAAAAAATCCTAAGTGTACCCCGCAGTGTAAAGTAACCCGCTCGATTGTTAGAGACAATTAATCATCAATGCATTACAGCCGCTGGGGGGCCTTAGCTTGTTTTAGTAAATTTTACCAGTCTGATCTTCATTTAAGTTTTTCTGTTCAGTCCCACACACCGATTGCCTTTAAGTCATCCTCGACTCCATTTAGCCACCTGAGCTTAGGCCTTCCGCGGTTTCTACGACCATCTGGTTTAATGCCGTCGAGTTGGGTACACTAGCCTCGTCCATCCGTATCACGTGCCCAGAGCTTGTTAGAGACGCCAAGCTGGTTACATTTTTATGCTAATTGTCTCATTTTGGCCGTGAAAAGATATATGTGAACGAATCGATTCGGTGCAAACAGTCCACGCGGTCTCTGTTATTGCAGCTGTCCAGCAATTAAATATTAATAGACGGAGTTGTATTTACATTACACGTATATGAAACAATATGTCGTACCTGCACCGGTGACGTGAGGTGACTTAGCTGACGGACATAATTAGGGTGACCATGTTAATGTGCGGGAAATGTTGGCCACCATTTTTCATTCATTCATTTGAGTAGCTTTCAATAGTGCACAAAATACATATACGGATGATTTCGCCTATATCACTTAGAATGTAGAAAACACGAAGGAGATCGATCGGAGCGGTCGACATACGAATTGAGAAGACACGAAGGAGATTAGATTAGACACCAATCTTTTACGGCACAAAAGTTGCGTTACATGGTACAGAGAACGGAATGGGGTCAACAAAGTATGTCATCTTGTGTCTAGGAGAGAGACTAGTTGTAAGTTTTCTTATATCACATGTATATACATGAGTGTCAAAACTCTAACTCTCTTAACTTCAACTCCTATATACGTAAAATTTTATAATAATAATAATGTTTTATTTAGATGAATACATAATATACTAAAATAATGTTATACATCGTCATCCTTGTTATCTGTTTTGTCGAATGAAAAAGGCCTCTTCCAACATTTTCTATTGACCCCTGGTTCTCCTAATCCACAATTTTCCTGCTATTTCTTTTATGTCTTCCTCCCATCTTTTGTATTGTCTTCCGCGTCTCCTTTTCAGGTTCCTCGGGTACCAATCGGTGATTGCCATATTCTATTTCCATTCTCCTCGAAGATTATGTTCTGTCCAACGCCAACCGAGCCGTCGACTATGTTTCATATCTACCAAGCATCCTATGACGCTTCTCTTTTTTTTTTCATAATGCAACCTAATTCTTTTAAAATGATAGCCTTATAGAACTTAAAGTAATTTTTTTTAGATCGATGGAAAGGGACTGGCCCAATGATTTACAAACACCCGGTAACTTTGAGTCAGCACTGACTCACGTCCGTTCTGTTCGCCTCGTTCAGACGTCATGCACCTTCCCGTAGGATTTTCCTTCTCCCTTTTATGATTTCCTGGTACTTTAGTTATTCAATCGCGAAGTAAATAACTGATGTATTTACTGATGTATTAATTAACTTATATGAGTCAAAATATCATTAAAATGATCTAGCTCCGTGGTAAAGAAGTTACAGCTCTCGGAATTAATGGTCGTTGGTTCGATTCCTACGCCTACAGGTATTTATTCCGAATTTGAATTTCCCGCCAATCCGCTTTGAACAAGCGTGGTAGGCTAATGTCCACTTATTGGAATCAACGCTGACCATAGGCATTGCAGAAGCTTCGCCGACCTTAAAGAAAGTTTAGAAATGTGGGCTGGGTACCCCAGGATATTTATATCTCTCGCTGGTCGATCCTTAATGACTGAAGATCACGATCACCAAACTCCACCCAGCGGTTCATCAGGTTCTTCCACTTATTGCGGTCGACAGCCAATCGGACCACTTCCACGAAACTGGAGGTCTTGTTCTGTTTCAGTTGGATCATCTCATCGGGGATCTATCCTTGAATCTTCTTCTCTCAACATTTGCACAGATTATCAATTTCTCCAAGATGAAAACTTGGAGAAGATCATCTGTGCAAAACCCATCATCTGGAATAATTTTCGGAATAAGGTTCGGAAAGACCGTTCATTACAAGGTGATTCCAAACTAAATGAATTAAAAAACAGTTTTAAGGCTCATACTTTTTTGTTTTATATTTCCTGTATTCAGCTAATTAGCAGATATGATAATTATATAAAATATGAGGTGCATAAAACAATACAAGGGTACTACTGTTTATTTTTTTTAACTTTGCTTATTTCATTTGCATTGATTAACTCCACAACGGAAGAACTTTGAATAATTATTATGCGTTAAATTTTTGCAACTGTAGGAATTATAATATTCTTCATTATATTCGTATTGCGGACGCAGAATTTCTCGGTTTGGTTTTAAATATTATTACTAAGAGGCACGAACAAACGGGCATGTACACCCTGTCAGGAGTGTAGGAGAACCTTACGCCAGGGAGGCCACCGTCTCCCGGTCTTTGAGCCGCTGTTTCCAGCGGTTTTTAGGTACTGTGTATCTGGCCAACCCCCTCATCTTCGTACCCGGCAAGCAGGTTACGGCCAAATACGTTGTACATCGCCGTGCTAAAGTCGACGCCGGACTCCATCACGACGACGAGCTCATGGAACAACCAGGAGAGCCGGCTGACGGCCGCTCCATATTGGGCAATCCGCTCTGTTCCTCGCTAAGAGGCAGTTAACCAATACATTACGTATCTAAATTAACTCTTATCACTTCACCGGTGAGTCTCACTTACCACGCTATTCCTCGCATCAACTCCGACGGTGAGTTTTACTTACCATCTTAATTTACATTAATTTCAACTCTCTCTCTCTCTCTCTCTCACTTTCTTCTAACAAAGTAATGTTATATCAATATAAAAAAAAATATGTGAAACTATTGATTAACCAAATATAAGGCGATTTCTAATAATATATGGTCAGGGAGTATCTTTGCCTAGCATCCTGTACGGTAGTTATGGTATTGGTACACGGATACGCGACCCCAACCTTCCGAGCTACTACCGTGTCACTCCTTGTATTCCGTTACGGTAGTATCATAACCCTATCAACCTGTCTGAATCAATCTTTTCTTTCCTTTCTACTGTATACTTTTTCCTTCCTGTGGCCTTGGGTGAGGCTTACGTCCAGTAGTGGACTGCCGTGGGCTGATTATAATGATGATCTGTCTATAACGCCGTGTTGTTTATGACAATATAATAATAGTTATAATCATTTTTATGAAAGAGTTAAGCTTAAACAAACGAGTCACTTCATGGGAATCTTCTGGCATTGCAGATGTTTAGCCGACCTTAAGACAGGGAAGAAGAATAATAGAAGGAAAGAAGGATATAATACATTTCATACATTTTGTTTCATATTATTATACATTTTTTTATTAGTCAGTTTATCCCACCAACATTAAATTCAAAGGATTCAACATGAATTTTGAAGAAATTTTATGCAAACTTTGATAATAAGGTCTACATTTAAACTTAATTAGACATATCAAGAAAGAAGTAAATACAGTTGGATGAACTAGTTCCCTTAATTAAATATTCAATTAAAAACTGAAACCAGTTAACAATAACACGTTTTGTAACATTAACCCACATTTATTTCTTATTTAGCCATGGGAACGAACAGATCATAAAACTACGCACCTGAATGTACGAAACATAAGAAATATTTCGATTTATGAATGGGTTATGTGTGTAATAGGTATTGCGTAAACAGAAATGTCAAAATACTAACGCCATTCCTTTTTACGTATTAAAGGTTGATTTTTTTATATGAAGTTTGGCCCTCAACAAACTCATTGAATTATAATGTAGCATGTTAAAATATTTAAACGTGAAATTCTAATATCATCCATCTTTATACGGAAAAAAAGTTTCGACGTTATAAATAGGTTTATTGTATTTAGCATTGCGTAAATAAAAATTTCAAAATAATAACGCCGTTTCATTTTACGCAAGGTTTTTAATACTCGCCTTCATTCGAGTTCAACGTTGAAAATAAATTCATAGTAGAAAACTGAAACACTTTGATAGCGCCGAGAGATTTAAACTCGTTGAATTATAATACAACATTTCAAAATATTTGAACATAAAACGTACGGGACAAAGGCAATGACAATATCACCATCCATATTCATAGTACAGTGGCTTGGACAGCTGACAATTGCAGTACCGGACGCCGCCTCTCCCGCGCTTTGTACTTGCCGCCGGCTCCTTCCCGCGCTCGCGCGACCAATGGCGTCCGCGCTCGCCGGCCAATGGCCGCGGTGCGCGCGCGCAACTATTGAACCATTTAAATCACTTATCGATAGGGTTGGAAGCTGAAATACTGTAGAAAAAAAACTAGTTTTACTTAAAAACTAATTGATAACAAATAAATTGTTTTTTTTTCTATCAAAAATCATTACATCGTTTATTACGTTGGTGCCAAAAAGTTGTACTTTATATTAGAGATTATAATTTTTTTCGCGCAACCAACGCACTCATAGACAAGATATAGATATATACTTTTTTTGGCTTGACGTATGACATAATTGTTACGTATAAAAAAGTTTAATTAAAAACAAACAATCATGTACATTCGAAGCAATATATTTATATAAACACGTATCTCAATCTTTCAATCTCAAACGGCAAACAAATATCAAATATCTGATCACATGCTATTCGATACAACGAAATTAAAAATAAAGTCAGCCCTGAAACGTAGAGTTGTCCACAAGTGATAGCATCGCGTTTTGTCTTCACATGTCCACAGTTAATTTATCGATATAAGAGCGGGGCTTCTGATTGTCCCGACACTAATTGTGTTCGCTATCGATATCAGAGACAAAGCGGCAGAGTGTCAGAAGAAAATGCAAATTCAACGATCCATTTAATACATTGTTTTAACCGCTAAAAGAAATAAATATCTTATCGAGGACTCATCTCTTTCTTATGGAAGAGGTAGACATTAAAACCAAGGTACCTACTGCAGATGCATTGCCTATTTTAGGGCAGGTATATGTGAAACAAGTAATATAAAAAAAAAAACAATTTAAGTCAATTCCTACTTTTATATCCTGCCACATATCTTATGTAAGAGAATTGTTTTTCTCCCATATAAAACTAAAATTAATTAATTAAATTTAATTAATGAGTTAATATTTGAAAACTGTATTAACATCAAGTGTTAAAAAAAGTTACAAACAACACAAGTTTAAAAAAATGTGATTAATGGAGTCAGGCGTTACTTTGCGGAAATCCATCACTATGTGGACAGTTCCAAAAGTTTTACTTAATTAAGATCCGCGGCAAGCAAACAATAACAGCAAACAAATTAATAATGTGTTCTTCCACTTCATCCACCAGGAAAACACACATTATTAAGTTTCTGTTATCGTTTGCTTGTCGCGGATCTTAGCTAAGTAAAACTTTTGAACTATCCACATATTAAAAAAATGTATTTGATCCTTAGTGAATGAATAAAAAAGTATTTTATTCAATTTTTCAATCAACATGTACCTACTTACTAAATATATATAGAGAGAATGTGAACTCATAGTAGGAATTGAACAATGACGATATCAGAGAGATAACCGGCTCAAAACGGTGTCACATAGTCCGCTCCACAGTGGACTTGGAGGAATTCTTCACCTACAGAGGGATTCTTGCTAAAAATTGAGTTTAGAAATATTTTGGTTCGCTGTAAAGAGGGAAGAAGGAGAGAAGAAAAGTTTAATCAAAGAAGAAGGAAGTAAAGGAGGGAGAAAGGAGTTGAGCCTCGGGAGCACTATATGTACTCACCATACGAAATGCGTTAACGTAGAAAAATGATATCACGCCGCTGCTCTTTGATGATGTAGACCTTCCCTGGTAGACCTGGTAGAGTCGTTCTTGTATGTTTATACTACTTTTTAATTTATGTTTAAACTGAATAACAACCAAAAATTTTCCATCGATGATTCTTTCAAACCAAAACCCGGTGGTAGGTAAGTGTAGGTATGTATAATAAAGATTAATATCAAACAAGTTAAATTTTAATCATCATTAAATTAAAGTTTATTGGTATAAACATGTTTGTATAACTTGAATAAAATACATAATTACATACACCGAATTAGCATAGGAATTAACTCGATTTCTTGCTACGTCACCCCGTCGCCCATTTTGAATTGCAAATAATGTTCGGATTTTAAATTTTTGAACGCCTCTTGCGTGGGCGTGTTGGCAAACGTCTGTTTGTTACTTGTTACAACCAGATGAAAGACCAAAGAATATTGAGATATATAATATTTTCTATAACTAATTTATTATACTTATATTTTTGAAAATATAAGTATATATTTATTACACTTATAATTAAACCTACCTACATTATTTTACATTTTATTGGCAAACGTTAATGAGTACTGGCTGACTATATCTAATTAATAATTACTGATTACAATAAGCAATGGTCTTTCAGGTTAATGACCTCTAAGGTTAGGTTGATTGGAACAAGGACATGAACTTTTCTAGTATGTAATTATATTTGATATTTAGGTTTGATACGACGATTGGACAATTCATATGAAACTTTGGAATAAACCAAAATGATTTATTAATACATCTTAAACTGAGATTTATTTTTATAGAAAATTGGATCGTAATCGCAATTTTTATTAATTGTACAATACAATTAATAAAAATTGCGATTACGATCGAAGGTTTTTCCGATTTGATTCTTCTATTGGACTATTGATGTGTATAGTATACTTCTAGCACAATCATTATTAGCTTAGTTGGGATTGTTAACAAGTATTGTAGTAATTTGAAAACATTACTATTTTTCCTTTTTAAAAAATAACAAGTGCAAAGAAAGTTATGAAAAGATATGGTAACAATTCAATGAGGTGGTTTATATGAAGAATGTTCTAAATATCTCAAAAATAATCAGAAGCTTTGTTATCAGATACCAAATAAAACAAAAACTCTATTATACTTATACTCGTATATAATTTTCTATATTTTAAAACATAAATATGAACTAATTCCGCGTACCAGTATATTACGACGTAATATTCAGTTATATATTTTATAAGTTTGTTTATTTATAAAAAAAGAAGAAAGTATTCGTTTCCAGATTATGAAACTATATCGCAAATAACAAAACGGGTCTAATATTATTTCTTGTCCGAAATGAAACCTATTTAACTTTTAATTAATATTAAAGTTTGCCGTTGACGTTCTATCCATGTCATCAAACATCCGAGGTCTGTTTTAATTATTTTTTTAAAGTTTTAATAAATTATTTAAATCAAATTAGTGCCGTATCATGTCAGAATTTTTTGTATATCGACATTTTGATAAGTGAACACACGTAAAAATACTGTTCGTTTTAATGTTTTAAACTTAGGATAAATGGATAAAATATGGTTAATATTTAAGTATTGATAATATAATATTACAAAATAATAAGATAATTTAATAAAATATATCATTTGGATTGCACACACGCCTTAATATAAAATCAATGCCATGCCCGGCCATAACGTTTTTAATTTTTAAAGCGCCGCCATATTAAGCGAAGACAACCTTTCGTAATGCCAATGACTTGAGTTAGCGTACTTGTTCACTTGCATATAATTAAGTTGAATATATACATAAGTGTATAATATACGTGAAAAGTATATGTCGGGATGAAATAAAATATGCTAATTGTTACTTTAAACTCGCTGTGTGTTAGTTAGCGTCCGTATATTAAGAAAAAAATACCGTTAACTTTGAGAGTGGGAGGGTTTTGAATGGGGTACTCCGAATTATATTTCGAGTTCTTCGAACTTGTTCCTCTATGTAAAATTGTATTGGAACACTTTTGTCGTTGATCTGCGATCGCAATTTCTTTAAGTCTATCGCCATACAGATTAGAATTGTATGGCTATACATATAATATATATTTTAAATTGTAGGTACGTATGTGCGGAGATAATAAAGCACCGTTGATTCGTTTTACATTAGGTGTGGTTGATGAAGATGGGCCCTTTCTTGGCTTGTCAGATCGTTAGCTGTCAAATGTCAAGCGAGTACGTATAGCTTGTAGACTATAAAGGACCTAGTAGTACAAATATTTTAATTGTGCTTGCAATACATGAACACTCATTATAACTTTTTTAAATTACATCACAAATATAGTTTATTTACATGTGAACTATTTGAGGTGTAATTAATGGAGTCCGGTGTCATTTTATGGAAATCTGTATATAATAAAAATTTACGCGATCACCATGACTACATTTTGAGATGTAGTCATGGTGATTGCGGAAAGGGAGTGGAGGTGGGCAGGACATATTGCTCGAATGACCCAAGAGGGGTTGACGTGCAAATTGCTCGAATGGAGACCTAGAGCATATACTAGAGCAGTCTAGGTAGATGTAGACCACCTACAAGATGGAAAGACGATGTCATCCGAGATGTAGCATATGATTGGATATTGATAACTTAAGACCGACAGGTGTTGAAGAGATTGGGAGAGACATGCGTCTGAAGTTGGATATAAAAGAGGCTGTTATAGATAGATAAATTATAAAAATTAGGTACCTTAGATTAATTTTCCTTAAGTAGTAATGGGATGGTCACGAAGTAGACGTGTTCTGGAATAAAGACCTCAAAAACGTAAGGCGCGACGCCTTTCAATCAGATTAACGGATATCCAGTTTCTGTCAGCCGCCCTATATAGATCGATATAGGGCGACAGAAACTGGATGCGTGACGTCGAAGATCGGGACGGGTGGTGCATCTTGGGAGTCTAGTCCATCAGTAGATGCCGCAGGATGGAAATTTACTCTGCTAGAATCATGGAAAATTTTAATGGTCTTAATGAAATGTTTAAAAACTAGTTTTTTTTAAAATTGACTGCTGGCTAACTCTTTATTATATTTGTTTTGTTTACAGGTAAGTCAGCTGTCTATTACGTTCACAAGTTTATGGGTAAGGATTTCATATTTTTATATTCTTCTTCTAAGAGTGCCTCTCCGACTTGCGAAAGTTAGCAGCCAATTCAGCACAACTCTCCTCCTCCTTCGCGAGGTGCAGAAGCAGCTGTTTTTAATGACACTGAAGAAAAATAATTTTATAGATTATTTTTAAAATGTTTACATATATTACAGGACACTAGATCCCAGGGAATCCTACTGTTCCCTGTGTTGTTGGAAACTAGGCTCTTCCCTTCGTAAATAATACATAAGTGTTATAACATACATATCAGAACAGTAGTGAAAGAACAAAAATAGATTAAACAATATAGATAATAAAAAATGGATTAAGATAATAAATTATTAGAGAATTGTATGTGTGTAGATGTTTTTGTGTATGTGTATGTCTGATTCTGTGGTATGTTATTTACACATGTTGTTCCTGTTTTTCTGTGGTGTTGTGTGGAAAGAAGTTCTCTGAAGAATCTTATATTAATTTTTCCATCGCAGCCGCTTGTATATAAAAGGTTTATAGTTTTTACTCTTCTAATTATTCAATTATTTTCCATCAGATTGGCATCTTCTTAGCGTTTGCGTGATGGGGTCGAATGCTACGTAATAAACGAAGCGAGGTCGAAACCATTTGCAATTTTATCTATAAAGTGTTAGCTTGAAATGAAATATGACGTCATAAAGCATCACAATTAATTTCCGTCCATTCATAGAACATCTTGAAATGCATATTTTCTAAGCAGTAATAACTCAATTGGCGGGGTAAAACGCAGTCGCTTATGATTTGATGTCATCAGTTAGATTCTATCATTGGACTATTGACATGAAATTTTTATTATATTCTTAACTAGATGATCCAGTCAACTTCATTTCACTTAAAACTTATGTGATTATCAATCTTCCATTTTCAATTCATTGAGATCGATCTGCTATCTAAATTCACTTTAATCAAGACTTTTCTTAAAATAAATCTTTCTTTTTTCCAAAAAGCTTTTAACAAAATCTTTTGTACACAGATACGACAGTTTTGTGTACACGTCAGTTAGACGATAAAGCCGTCCTGAACGCTATTTATTGACATGAATTGGAAGTACAAAATTGACAATGTTGAATTTTTCGTTGTACTGTTGTTTTAGGTTTTGCTTATATTTTTCTATTCTTAAATCTTCGCTGTATTAGAGCGATAAGAACAAAATTTGTTTACAAATTGTAATTGCTTGCACGTATCGCAAGATATGAATAACATAATTAAAAAAATACAACAAAATTACTGGTGCAGCAAAAGACGTCAGACAAAAATAACAGACTATACTCAATAGCGATCAAATAAGAATTGTTTTTATGTAATTACTAACACTAGTCTGAAATAAAGTTTTTCTTTTTCTAATACAGATTTTTCTTCTCTCCATTTAACGACAACTCTCTATAACGTCAAAATATGCACAGTCCCTTGAGGGTCGTTATGTAGAGTTTGCATTGTATATATATATATATATATATATATATATATATATATATATATATATACCTAGATGTACTACTAATCCTTCTACTTTCAGTATTCAGTTTTTGTTTAGTTCCAGTTTCACTTTTATTACACTTCGCATATTTTTAACTCCACTGCTCCACTGCTAATTTTTATGATTATAGATAGTATTAAAATAGGTAAATTATTCGTTTCATAAACAATTGAAACTATCAACTTGATTTAAAAAAAAACAACTTTTGTCTTGGGGGACATTTAGCTTTGCCGCACCGGGCCTCTGACGTACTTACTCTGTCTGTCTTAAATATCTTTGTTTAAAAGGGTTATTAAAATATACTTTCGAAATAGGAAATTTTTCAAACGCAATTCTGTTTTGAAATTTCTGTGCGTCACTCTCCATGACTATAAAGACTGCCATTCGAGCTCCGACAGCGACAAGCGTCCGACACACGTCACGTATTCGTCACATGTCACCCACACACGTCAACATGACATGTGTGGTCACATGCGTATGGGACACTGGCGCTGGAACATCAAAATACGAAAAAAGAGGATACCTGCAGATTTCTTCTCTGTCCAAAGAAACCTCATTACGAGTAAAAGCTTGACTGCTGGGGAAATAAAGTTTGACAAATTAAATGCTATTTATTATGTCGAAAATTTGAATTCCTATCATCTGTATTTCCTCTATGTCGTATCGAGTAGGAAGGAGGATTGAGTATTAGAGAGTCGCCATTGGATATTAATATGGTGGGTTTGCCAAACCATACTGCGCCTTTAAAATACGGTTACATTACGCGCAGTTTACTTGGGTAGTTATACGTTGTACGTATATAGAACAACATATTAGTGTTAAGAGTAATAATCAAAAAAAATAAACAAAAATTATGAAAGAGATAGGCAACTGATTAATCCGGTTAGTGAATATAACTGTATTATCGTGCTTCATACGATGAGTAAAGCGATTCAGAGCCGAAATTCCTTTCCCTTACCTTTATTTTCTTCTTCCCCTCCCATTATTTTACATCATTTATCTGAAATACGCAATGCATCTATATTTTTTAGTATTGCGAATAGCAATGGGCGGCGGTGGTTTCTTATCAATACTAACGCAATACTAAAAAATATAGATGCATTGCGTACTTCAGATGAATGATGTAAATAATGGGAGGGTAAGAAGAAAATAAAGGTAAGGGAAAGGAATTTCGCCTCTGAATCGCTTCACTCATCGTATGAAACACGATAATACAGTAAAAGGCAATGTATTTCTATAAATTAAATATTAAATAGTGATTAAGATGTGCTACGGCATGAATGGGCTAGCTCGACTAAGAATTTCTAAACTTCAGGGAATATCAGCGTTTTTTTTTTGTGTTACCGCGTTTCGTATGGTGAGTGCTGGGATTCGGTGGCCCTACTCTTTCCTCTTACTACACTATTCTCTTCCCATCCCATGACTTCTCTCTTTTCTTCCCCAATCTTCAAATATTATATTTAAATTAAAATTACTTTTACTACTAATCGTTCTAATAGTTATTCAGTTTTCGTTTAATTTCAGTTTCACTTCGCATTTTTTGTATGGTTTCTAAATATTTCCTTTTTATATATGTTTCTTTCTTCTTCGCTCTTCGAAGAGCTGTGGAGAATTTGCAAAGAGGACCCAATAGATGTACAGATACGTCCACAAAAATGGAGATGGATAGGGGATACTCTCCGGCGCCACGCTAGTCATATTCTCAAACAAGCCCTCGAATGGAATCCGCAGGGGAAAAGAAAATGTGGGCGCCCAAAACAAACTTGGCGGCGTACCGTGACGGCCGAAGTGCAGAGCATGGGCCTATCCTGGAGCGAAGTGAAGCGTACGGCCTCCAACAGGTCGAGATGGAGAAACGTCGTTTCTGCCCTATGCCCCAACAGGGGGACTTAGGACTCAGAGAGGATAAATGTTTAATCAAGTAAAAGAACATTTTTAACTTTTTAAATTCTTGACTTAATTACGAAAGAATATTTAAGCCAATTTAAAGTCGATAGACATTCTAATTAAGAGGTAATCTCCATTCTATTATTCGATACTTAAGACCTTTGGTCCCTTTTAGGTGTGTGCCACCGCGCTCGTGCAGTGCGCACCGCATACAAATGCATCACAATTATTCAGGGGCCTTGTTTAGTGGCGAGCCAATATGCCCGATCCAACGCATTTGTTAATACTAACGAATGATTGTTGTGGAGCAGTTTCACGGTCAAATTGTACTTGGAGTGGACGCGAATATAGGCGATTCTTCTTCTTCTAAGAGTGCCTCTCCAACTTGCGAAGGTTGGCAGCCAATTCAGCACAACTTTTCTCCTCCTGCGCGAGGTGCTGCAGTTCTAGAGCACTCGCTATCACGGTCCACTCCTTGATATTAGTAAAGTAAGTCTTGGCTACGTAATATAAGGAAGTGGACCGGGATAGCGAGTGCTCCAGAACTTCTGCACCTCGCGAAGGAGGAGGAAAGTTGTGTTGAATTGGCTGCCAACCTTCGTAACGACTTACGAAGGTTGGCAGCCAATTCAACAGGCACTCTTAGAAGAAGATGATGTACATATGTATGACCTACACGTAATTTTTCCGAATCTGAAAGCCCCGTCTATTCACCATAAACAAGGGTTAATGTAAAATCCTTCGGTAATGGGATCCTTAAGATATAACTATATATATTTTTTATGGAATATTGAGGCAAACGGAGTTGCGTATCACCTTATATTTAGTCCTTGGCCAATTGATCATTACGACAATCTGCAGTTGAGAGCTTTACTGTGTGTTTTTTATAAAAAAGGCTATGAAGTAAGGCTTGAGATGGCACACCGTGTCATCATCATCAAGGCATTACAGCCGCGGGTGGGCCTTAGCCTGGTTCAGTAAATTTTTCCAGTCGGATCTTCGTTTAGCTTTTTCCCTCCAGCCCCTAACACCGATTGCCTTTAAGTCATCCTCGATTCCATCTAGCTATCTAAGCTTAGGCCTTCCGCGGTTTCTACGACCGTCTGGTTTGCCGTCGAGTAGGCGTTTGGGTTCTCTAGCCGAGTCCATACATACCACGTGCCCAGCCCAACGAAGGCGTCCAATCTTAATGGTTTTGTTAGGCTCATTATACAGCTCATATAGCTCGTGGTTGTAAAATGTACGGCACACCGTCTGCAGCCTGCGAATAGTAACGAACTCTTATCACAAATATACGTAGCGTGATAATAAGGTTTTAATATTATTCCACGTAAAATAAACTGTACGCAAATTGACCACACGCAATTACCGACACACATATCTTTCGAAGGTAAATAAAGTGTTACCATTTGTTATGTGATCATATATCGAAAATGTAATCATCTCGATCGGAAACATTTCACAACATGTTTCACTAATTATTCTGTTTTAATTAGATTTTTTCATTAGTGATTTTTATGTGTAATTAATGTTGCTATTTGAGATTTTTTTTAAGAAATATGTATATTACCTATCACAGCATATAGGTCTAATCTAAATAGAAATCAAAAATTTCTAGTATGGGATGTAACTAGGACGTAATAATTGTATTTTTAATATCATTTCTGATCAGTTTAAGTTTAATGTAATAAATATTGAAAGCAATTAAAATTATCATGTATTAATTTTTGTAAGAGTTCATTTTTTAGCCATTTTGACTACAAGGAAAAAATCTAAAATATGTTAAGTATCAATTGGCCAAGGATATACATATATATTAATGTGAACCAATTCATAGCACAGGCGCTATCAGATTGGTTGAAATGGTTAAGGAGAATTTTATTTATAAAAAATCATTGCTAATCGTTTTTAATAATGAAAATGTTTAAGTGAGTATCGAGTGAGTTCAAACAGTAGCTGCAAAGTATGAGTGCCGCTATGGCAGCAAATTATGGAGCCGTACGAAATTGATTCATAAGGCTTGATGCGTTTATCATAATGCGGTGTATAATTTGCAGCAATTACTTATACAACACAATTTACCTACAATCGTTGTACGCCAACGGCCCAAATTTCAAATTTATTGCTTCTTGACAAAGCCGACCCTCTGTTGACGCATGCATAATGACACCTATGACACGTATTTTAGCAAAGTAAAATAACAGATTATACACGTCCCACTGCTAGTTGCGTAATTTAAAATTATTATGTCACAACTCACACTATTTGTAATCTTTGTGTGTTAAATATGTGAAACGACTGTCGCAGTGTTTGAGAGTATATATATATATATCTGTGGGGGATATGTATATATGATGGATATGATATATTCATATCCCCCACAGGACGTGACGTGATGGTCGATTTCTTTATCTCGATATTTCCATCAGACTTTCTAGTTCTCCTTTTTTACTCTTAAAATAAATAAGAAACCGAAAACTTAAACACTGTCATGTTATAAACATTTTTTTTCACCGATACAGTCGTCATTCATTCGTAATCGATATCGCCGTTCACGAATCGATATCGTTTATATCGTTACTTGAGCAGTCTCGGGTAGCGCTCATTCATCCAAGATCAGTCTAAACACGTCTCGGATTGCACCCGTTCATGTTATACTTTTGCTGTATAAACATTTCCACTTGATATTTAAATACGGCCGTGAGAAGGGAGCTTATGAACGGCTGGTCATTGGCTGTCAGATTCAATAATGTGATAATTTATAGTATTACAACGCCGGTTCGGTCGTGACTGCATTCAGGTTGTTGTTGAAGGAAATGACGTCATTCGTTTTATATAAAAAGTGAGAGGGTTACTTGGGAACCTGCTGAAATTCACTGAAATCAGAAGCCTGAACTCTACTAAAAAAAAATTCCGAACGTTCGAAACGATACCGATATTATATCCATTCAGTCTCTCGATAGCGGAGCTCGATTTGTCGACTTTTCGATGTTAGTTTGTTAATTTTCTTAATTTCTCTTTCGTTTTTCTTTATACATATAGTAAGTTGGTTTTTTTATTCATTTTTTGTCTGTACTGCATTATAGATTTTCTTTCATCTGAGGGGCTCTTGGATGGCTACTAGCCTCTATGCTTTCGTGATCCATCTTTCACCCTATCAAGACTTCGTCGCCAAGTTTTCGTCGTAATCGTCCTCTCCAGTTCTTCAGAAGCAAGTTGTTAAGGCCTTGACCGCTATGGGAAAAGGACGACGGATCAGTAAGCTAAAAATAGCTTGCTCAATTTCGTCTAGTCGAGACCTAGACGACGTCGCTATTAATAGACCATTATTATAGAAATGTACTAAGCGTTCGGTGTAAAGCAGAATAGGAAAATGTAAAGCTTTTGCATTATTTTCGGAATTATTTATTTGTGAACTTATTTAACATTCCTATTGAAGAACTTTTAAAACTAACTAACCTGTTTTCATGACAAAAAATATTCAAATCATATAACGTCATAGGACTATGAATCTAAGTAACTTTAATATTAATATTGTCAGTAGTAGTAGTAAATATTTATACATACAAAAGTGTGTTACATCTTAGACATCCTTTATTTCTTAGATGTAACACATTTTTGTATGTTACATCTTGGACATTCTTTATGTCTTAGATGCAACACAATTTTGTATGTTAAATCTTAGACATCCTTTATGTCTCAAAGAAATCTGTACACATCCCGTTATATGCAAGAAAAAAAAGAAACAACTTTATTTTTAAAATACAAAAGGTTTCATCGCCAAATCGAGCGGAATTGTCGCGAGAACGTGCTCCGCGGACCAGGCAATAAGAGGTAAAAGGAGGTGGATTGGAGGCCTCGGGTTCGTACGCCGCAAATGACCGAGCGGGCTGTGTTAAATTAACGTGCAATATTTTGCTCAAAAACGGCGGCAGGCGTCATGTTTCTCGCTGTTTATTGCGAGGACATACGGACGGGAAGTTGTCAGAGCGTAAGAAACCACATTAAATAAATTGTACAACCTAGTAATCTTTTAGACAGGGAATGCTTTCAAATATTATATTTATTAATAAACGTAAAGAGAATAACGAAATAAAAAAGTTTATAATAGTACAAAAGGCACTAATTTCTTTATGAACAAATATTTTCCAGCTTTTCATTTAATTAAATTTGATTTTAGATAGCTAGAATATAATAATACCTTTAAAATGTTTATATATGTTACAGGATACTAGATCCTACACTAGGATTCCCTGTGTTGCGGGAAACTAGGCTCTTTACTTCATAAATAATACAATATTATAAAATAAATATCAAAACAGTAGAGAAAAAAAATTTAAATTAAACACTAGTGGGAATAAATGTTTCTAAACATTATCTTTAAAGCAATGATTTCTTTTAATATTTAATAATAGTTTTTTTAAACGAAAAAGTACATCACCTAATAGCAAATAATCACCGCCACTCATGGATATCTTCAATAACTTAAATAAATGACATTACAGATACGTTATCTGCCTAGTAAGGATGTGAATAATGAAAGGAGAAGAAGCGTTATAGGGTATAGAAGTGCAAAGTTCTGGTAGATAGAGAGTGGTAGAAGACGGAAGTAAAGGAAGAAAAAATGAGTAATGAATCCAAATCTCTGTACGAAACGCGGTAACAGAGAAAAATGGTACCATTTGCCGCTAAATCTGTGTGAGTGGTACTTACTAAGTCGAACCAGCTCATTCGTGCTAATATGCCTCTACCGCTGCTCCTTGTTATGTATGTTATTAATGCATTGTTAATTTGAGAACGAAACAAAATTCTCTCGGTCGTTCGTATTTCATTCCGTGTGTTATCGCATTTGCCTATAGCAATCCAGTGAACGCTCACCTTTCCACGGAGTTCGGATTAGGTACGGACCCGATTTCTCGCCGTAGAAATTACTTTAACCTCACTCACTGCACGGTACGCTTGCTTTTTGATGAATATCCGTTATATACTTACTTTATGCCATGTCAGCGTACACCAAAACAAATAAAAACATACCCAAAAAAAGTTTTAAGAATAAATATTTACGATTAATGGAGTCAGATGTTAAAGCCATTAATAAGACGAGGCGTCAATAACGGTGTACCCTGCTAAGATTCGAGAAAAAACAAAGGACCTAGCCAGTTAAGCATATGAAAACTGCATTCGCGTCTGATGCAGTGTTCTTACCTTATTTATGTTGTTCTTCATCTAAAATAGCCATACAATTAACTTCACACTTCTGACGCATCTAGTAAGAGAATAATGGGAATGTCCACCCTTCACCACTTCATTAATCAAAAGTGCAGTTTTCATATGCTTAACCCGCTAGATCCTTTGTTAAATAAATAGCATTGTGTGTTTACCAGCCTTTGAGTTGACTAAGCGGTTGTCTTTTTTAGAGTCTGTTACACCTGAGGATGTTATTAATGGAGTCAGGCGTTACTTTGCGGAAATCCATCACTATGTGAACAGTCAAAAGTTTTACTTAGCTAAGATCCGCAACAAGTAAAACAATAACAGAAAATTAATAATGTGTGTTTTTCTGGTGGATGAAGTGGATTTATTTGGAACTTAAACCAAAAACTTACCGAAAATCGGCCATCAATTTTCCACCCACCAACCACTATACACAACACCAAACACACATTACCACTTTTCCATCTTGTAAACGACACGTGTTTCGCCCCAACACGAGGCATCTTCAAGTATAGTAAGTAGACTCTACGGAAGACAACCGAAAAGTCAGAAAAACACACATTATTAATTTTCTGTTATTGTTTTGCTTGTCTCGGATCTTAGCTAAGTAAAACTTTTGACTGTCCACCTGAGGATGTTGCTGAAAAGTAGTGTTGTGTGTTTACTGTGTAAATTTGTTTCGCGTTGTTCGCGGATCTTAGCAAGTTTATTATTGACTCTCTAAATAAATAAAATAAATATATATTTCCAACCGGGTAAATTTTTAACCCCAGAATAGGCAGAGCAACCCTTCCAATTTGTGGTGGGTTAATATCCATCAGTTAATTTGTATTGTTTTACCTATTAATTCGTTGAGGGTGAATTTTCTGTAAAATTTTATTATAATAAAAAATCCGAATCCTTATCAAAAATTATCACAGGCTGATTAACGGAGCATTACTGGTGTAAAGTGGTGACTATGCAGTAATCTGCAACGAATCATGATTTTTATCAAAATCTTTCAACTTAGGAGAGGTGTTTGTGCAGTACTAGAATTCAGTGTTAGTGTCTGTTGGTGTATTAATTAATAATAAATATAATAGTTTTATCACGCCGGTCAGTACATCAAAGCTACTAAACATATTACAAAAACACATTTAAATATCTTGACATACTACGAATTATATATTTTTTTTTTATATATTCACGCCTATCCCCCGAACTACGAATTAAATTTCCCAAATGTGTAAGGCAACAGTTTACAAGGATAATATTCCTACATTCGTCATGACAAAGTATCGAACGTAACGCAAGCAAATTCAAAATGAGTTGCCATTTCAAAATCGCCGAGTTCGCACCGTTGCCTCGTGAAACTCCCAATAAATCAACCGAGTCCCGTCGCTGGCAACACTGTTGCGATCGTAAAGCCGCACACACCGCATAAAATCGTTCAGGAGATAATTCGATTGCTTCCCCGAACGGTTTTGGTGGATTTTTAAACGATTCGCTCTAGATTAGGGGGCGAAGACTTCGGTTTCACCCGTTCTTTAGTCTGAATAATATAACTGCGAATATACATTTCGTTTGTGTCACTCCATTTCACCAATAACTTACACTTAATTGGTGTGGATAAATATTGCCAGGAAAGTGTACAAAATATGAATTAAATAACAACATGTGTTCGGAATAACTTTAGTATCTATAGAGTTAGCAGATTGGCAGAATAAGGTTATTAGTAAGTACTTAGATATAGTCTTTATTGTATACCAAAAACAAAGTTATTTAATTATTGCTTGTAATATTTATATACAAATAGCGGTCTAATCGCTAATAATTACTAATAAGATACTTAGTTTGACAATAATTATGATATGAACTGTAATCATTTTATAGTGGTAAAAACTTCATGTGAACATAACTTTCTTTTATTTTCATGCTTTATTCTCTTTTTAACTCTATTTGTCAAATTTTCATTTCTATTTTTATTTCTTATCTATTAGTGTAAACCATTTTTTTAATCAAGCATATGCATTTAATTTAATAAGTTGAAGGAAATAGAGGAGTTATAAGACAACGTGATCTGATATATTAGTTAAGCTATAACATATACAAGATATATTCAAAAATATTATTATAAACTAATGGAAGAGGAAATAAGGGGTAGAATTATTCATTTATTCATATGCAGTTAAAGCGGCAAACCAAAATTCTAGTGGTGGTTAGCGGTGCCAGTCCTCCTTTATAGAAAATATCACGATTAGCTAATAAGTAAATAAATATTTATTTATTATAATAAATATTAACTTGTTGAGATATATTTCGCAGTTATAATTTCTTGTGTTTCTTGATTTTTGATTGTATATGTGCCATTTGGAGCTTCGGGTAGTTTTAAAAATGAACATTGAAATACGTGACTTAAATCGTTCTGTCAAAATTACACTGCTCAAGCAATAACTTTAAAACTAACTTCCATCAAGCACTCCCTCATCGTAAAAGCCAATCCAAAGATTTACTCCGCATGACGCGCGACTGGCTGCAATAAATTTCACATATTACGACACAGATGTTTTCCACCTTTGTGACGTCACCGTAAGTTGTCGCCACAGATTATAAATCATATTTTTAATCTGTTGACTATTAAGCTGATGTGCAAGTGATGATTGGTTATAAATTTGCAATAGGCCGAGACTGCTATATAGTTTCGAATACATTGAATTTTCCAAAGGTAAATAATCAATGCAAAAAGCCTGCGTCCAGTATATTTATACAAGAAATACGCGTATATGCTATGTGCCATTTACCACCAGGTCACCCGCATTTTCGTTTTTCTGCTCTTATGTAAAATGTTGCAAAGATCATATTGCAAAAAATAAAAAGTGCAAACAATTTTTAACATACAAACATTCATATAGTCACGCCTGTCGCCCTGTCCTCTCACATTCATCGTAGCGAAACGGCTCTCCGTTCGTTTCTCGCCCTCGTGGAAATCAGGACGAGACGGGTGGCGACCAACATTAGAAACGTAAACGTCGCTGTCAATATTCTCGCTTGTTATTAATTATAAAGACTTGGAAAAAGTTTGGCAATTTGTAAAGAAGACTGGAAAAGATTGGGAGAGGCCTTCGCCTGTAAGGCACACAGAAATCCAGATGTCGTAGATTAGCTAAAATTGTCAGTTATATAGATATCCTATGTAGTAACTAATTTAAATTGTACAATCGCGTTTCTTAGGAGTATGTAAATCGTGTCAAGTATTAAAACTATTATTAAATTAATTAGCTGTATAGCGCAACATTTACAGATTTATGTCCTTATGTGTTCTCGTATGTGTAAAATTAGAAATAAGAAGAGAAATGTTAAATCATCATCATCATCAACAGCCTGCGGCATCTAGCCAGGGGGCGTCCTACACTACGTTTACCGAGACCGCGGTCTCCACTCCAGCACTCGTTTGCTCCAACGATTGTCGGATCTCCGGCAAACGTGACCAGAATGTTTAATATTGAATGTTAATAATAATTAAATATTGGTTATAATAATTTATTATTATTCGGCATGACAGGCTCAAATAAAAAAATGGTGTTAAGGACTGAAATATTTGTGCTAAATCCGTTGCCTACTTTCGTTTGACGATAAGGTACTAAAAGAAAAATAAATTAGTTCACAAAAATATGTAAAATTAAAGAAAAAAAAATAATTTAGTGTTTCTAGTGATGTAAACAACTTAGAACAAACAATGTCTCACAGTGTCGATGGCAACACGAAATCGTAATCGGTCATCAGCATCTCACAACAGACGGAAACTGTCACCGGAGACAATTGAAATCTCCCAAGGACGCTCTCCTAGATGCGAGATAAGAACAATTGGTAAACAAAGGCCGGCCGAGCACGTGGCGGCTGACATAATTGCGGACACAGAAAACAAACAATGTGCCATTGTTTGACCGGAGTCGTCGGATTGGATTCCACCGGGCGTTCACTCACTTATAGAAGAAAGTGTGATAATTGATGACAAACAAAACTATGAGCGGATTCCATCCGTAGACGGAGAAATTTGTCTTCGGTGCGCAGGATTAATTTAAGATGCGCATATTTCATGCAATGCCTACCCGTCAAGTTACTCCCGTGCCATCGGCGGAAGCTTTGAAAAACGAACGGGCACCAACAAGGAATTTTTTAAAGATAAATACTCCAGTGTATGTGATTGTACACTTGTTGAAGTAATCTCTTTTGTTTTTACGGCATTTAACTCTACCGGATTCTACAACTTAATAGTAATGAACAAATAATTATAACTAATAGCGATGTTGCAAAATTGAAAACATAAAACTAATATGACTATCCGTAGAAATTTAAAAGTTTAGTATAGTGTAAAAAGCTTAAAAATAAAGCTCAAAAAATATTAATATACCTAATTTTTAAATAATATATACTTAATTTGTTAAAAAATGACGGTGACGTGGTTCGCCACCCGTCACGTCCTGGGTGATCGATCCCACGAGGGCGAGAAGCGACTAAAGGAGAGCCGTTTCGCTACGGTGAATTTGAGAGGAAGAATGGTTGAGTGTGGAGAAAGCGGGGAGGGTGTGCCGGGATCGTGGCCGATGGAGTCCTGTGGTCTCTGTGTCCGCCTTCTACAATGCCTCTGGTGTTACTGATGTCTATTGGTGGCGTTGATTATTTTTCATCAGGCGACGTGCGTACTTGATTGCCTTCCTGTCTCATAGAGATAAAAAACCTCGTGATAAACGAACGCGATGATTCAATGCACTTAAAACCATAACATCTAATATGTAAACTATAAATTACTAACATTTATAACCATACCGTTTAAATTATATCATATCAAATAATTAAACGTAAAAATATAGTAAAACAACGCAGCACAGTACAATGAAATCAAAAAGATACAATCAATTACGGTAAATTAGCACGGGAGGCCCCATTGAAAGCCCACCCGATCCCACGACCAGCTGAGCGCCACATTTGGGCCCGCACTGACCCATATTCCGACCTATGACGTAGCCCGACAACAATAGGGCATTGTTCTTTTATATTTGCGCGAACATCAGGAGTTCCTCAAGGTGGCCGGTTCATTCACATCTAGCGTCTTTCGTTTAAATAGGTGCATTTGTTTTTCGTCATTGTTACCCATCAGCTGTTTCCACGAGATTCCTATCTCGCGCACCATTGATCAGTGAAAGGTGGTTACGTGAACTTGACGCATTTGTTTTGGTTTGACATGACGAGTAAATTGTATTGTTTTATGCCTTACGTTTCTAATGTTGGCAGTCAATCTGTTGTTGTTGGATAAAATGTTACATTGACAATGTTGGTACCTTTTGTTTTCATAGTTATTAGTGATAATCTTTTTTCGCGCTTTAAGAACGCTTTAAGAATTGTAACTTCCGATAAAGGTCTATAACGGATCCATCAATATGAGCTAAGAAAAGACTTACCTATATACTATTTACAATTCATTAGTCACACGTCTTAAAGTCATAATAGATGAAAGTCGACAGAGTCACAAAAACTTTTTTGTTTTAATTTTATTAAGGTTTTTTTATCTTTGTTTATTAATATTTTTTCTTTCTTTTCTATCATCCTAACAATAATGTATCACAAAGTTCATCAAATTATCTTTTTAACATTGTGTCCATCCTACGGTTATCTGGAAGAAATTGCTTTTAGCGATAAGACCGCCATTTGTATATAAATATTGCAATCGATAATTGTATAACTTTGTTTTTGGTGTACAATAAAGAATATATCTATCTTTCTATCTAAGGTTCACCAACGACTTAAACACTACTATATTTCTTTTACATATTTAGTTAACAATTTTTACGTATTTGGTAAGGACACACCATGCAAAATATAAAATAATGAACTAAAGTTACTATGTAAACTAGGAAAAAATTTTGTTTATATATTTTTAACGCATAAATGTATTTGAAAAAACAACAAATGACACAGTTCAATGATATAGCCATCGCCAAATTGGTCCCGTCATATAACGCAAATCAGTGACTGGTATCATTAATATTGGGATACATCCGAAACGCGCCACAAAATGGCGTTCTTTACATGTATACACTTCTAACATCTAATATGTAAACTATAAAAATACTAACAGTTATAACCGTACCGTATAAATTATATAATATCAAATAATGAAACGTAAAAATGTAGACCTTTTATAGAATAACTGTTAAAGCTATAAACTGGACACTTACGTTGGAAACTATTTCACTTTTGGATTAAAATTTTCTATCAAAAAATACCACTTTAACATTAAACAGGCATTCCTCATATTTACGACATGTTAGGTTCTCGAAATACGCGACGTAAATCGAAACGATGTAAGTCGAGACATATTTTTTGATGTTTACATGTAAAAATTAAGGTTTAGAATCCACACGGACTCAAAATTAAAAAAAAACTGCATATGTAACAAAGGATATATGTACATACATACTTTATTATCAAAATTAAGTTCTTAAAATAATTATATATGTACGTATACCTCGCGACAAGTGAATTCTCCTATGCCGGAAATCGAAACACTTGACGTATGCTTGAGGAATAGTGTCAAAACATTGTTTGACGTAACTTGAAACGACGTATGTCGAGGACTGCCTGTATATTATTTTGAATATTTTAAATTATATTCAAATTCGCCGGGTTTTTGAACCACTAAAATCTTCTGCTAACGGACTTAAAGTGTACGTAGAACCCGCAAACAGGCGGTCGCCGGTGAAAATGATCCATCCGAACGGTAGTGAACAAAAAAGTCGAAGCGTATGATAAATAGCCCCAGTTAATCCGCTCTTATCGCCTCGCCCGCCTCCCGTGCGGTCCAAAAATGAGAGATGGACCGAGACGAGCAGATAACATTTCTCGGTAATAGCTCTCTAGAGAATAGAGATGGTGCCACCTCTGTGTTCTGCTATTATTTATTTATTTATTTAAACTTTGCACAAAGTGCACAGCAGGCAGACTAATGACATTGGGCATTCTTTGCCAGTCAACCTGCGTGCGAAACTGAGAAAATTGCTTTAGTGGTGGTGCCACTTGAAATGAAATAAATTAAAAACTACTTTTTTATTTATATGAAGTATAGTATAATACACATAAGTAGTATAATAATAGTGATGAAGTATAATATATGTGAGCCTATTAAACTTTGTTGGTTTTTGCTGGGCCCAGATCCAGGGCCGTCTTAAGCATATTCCGCGCCGGGATGCGAGTAATCAGCCCGCGTCCCCGCATTTGACATTTAATGAGTTTAGAGGTCAAGAAAATTTCCAATTTTTTTCATTCGGCGCCCCCTAGGACCCCGCGCCCGGGTGCGGCTGCACACCTTGAACCCCCGGGTAAAGACGGCCCTGCCCAGATCCCTCCTTAGGTCAACTAAATAACTTAATAATCTTATAATATTCACAAACTTATAAATCTCTTATTATCTAAATTTTAAATATTTTGAAATAAATTATATTTTACTATATGTATGGGTAGCTTTTATTTGACATCTCTCTTCTATAAGTTTAACTACATACAATACATATTAATAGATATATTTATACACATACATACATATTTATACACAGACTTGCATACATACATATTAATACATAATAAATAAATATAATACACGAGAGAAAAAAACAGAAATATTCCTCTTAAAAAAATTTTCGAATTTTGAGTTTAAATAAGAATTTGTTTCAGGCTTTTCATATTTATTTATATTTAACTACAGAATGATAAGTAAAATTTTTACTTACAACACTTGTAACTTCTATCGTACCTATTTATGCATTATTATAATTTTGTCCAAAAATCTGTATTTTTTCTTTTTATTTGGGATAAAATAGGGTAGTATATAACTTATAATAAGATAAACATAATAATAATTGTACAAACACATACTACCATATATACTTTACATAAATATATAAAGACAAGAGTAGTAAAAATATTATTAAAGGAACAAAAATATAAACATTAAAGGCTGGTGAGAAAAAGCCAAACTAAGATCCGACTGGAAAAATTTACTGAACCAGGCTAAGGTCCACCCGCCTTTATAATGATGATTTCATTACATTTAGGTGTAGTTATTAAGATTTTTTCACGATGACAACCTCATTATCAGTCTTATATATAATTAAGGATGACTATTTTAAAAATGCTATAATATATATTTATGAAAAAAAGAGCAAGTGTGTTGTCCAATGGAAAGCAATCAACGCCGTCCATAGACTTCTGCAATACTATGAGCATTGCAGAAGTACCGTTGACCTTGATAAATATGTAGTCTTCTTTATTTGCTTAGAATCGACTTCTTTCAGCGATATTTCAAAACTATTACAACTTTGCGGCTATCAAGAGAGAGACTATTTTACTTGTGAAATCCTAAACGGACTTCTCTGAAAAAATAATCTCTTTCTCTTCTCATTTACATTGTAGGTGACCATCGATGTCGACGAATACTCACCATCAGCTACGATACACTTCCTCGTTTGGTTTGATACTTTACTATAAAAACAATGAAAAATGAAGAGATGTACGGGGATTTTATTTAACCTTTCTTATACAAAAAAAAAAATTATTCAATTTATTTCATTGCTTCATTACACAAAAGTCATGTCCTGTACTTTCCTTTAAAATTTGTTTATATGATGAAATATGAACCGATTTACTCTTTTAATTATTGTGATATTACAGTGGGTGAATTGAAGCTGTAATTAATTAAATCAATTTAAATAAAATATTTTATCTTTCTGCATTCGTTTTTCATATGGACGTCAACTGTGCTAAATCTCGCACTCTTCACACTTCTCCGCACGCAATTAGCGTTAAAATGAGTAAAAAGTTTTTTTCTCTACGTCTCACGTAAAGAAGTTATAACTTCAAGTGAAACATTACAGTACAAATTGCTCTACAAAATCTTATATTCCAATTGTTCGTATAAGCTATGACATTAGATTGATTGATTGTGACTGCATTTAAATAAATCGCTATTGCCATAGTTCGTTCAACTTTTGTTTCGAACAATAATAACAGTGATTAAAATAATTGGCGCTTGTGCGTACATACTCATACATACGTATCACTATTGTGTAGGCTTCTATCATATTTTTCTAACTTTTAAATGGCTTAATATGGCTAGTGTTATTATGTCGCCCTGGTCATATAATATTTCTTCATAGCTTTATTCCCCGCTTAAATTTAAACTTAAATCTTAAATAAATAAAAATAAAATACAAGTAGATCTGTCCTCTAAGTTCTACATATAAAGTTTTTAAAATTAGTTTTTATCTATAATTCTCAAAACAAATTTTAGTTTTTTTTTTTCAATATAATATTTCCATAAAGAGTAGTTTTTAATTCATTATATTGTCGACATCTCAATAGCTCCCTCACTATGCGTCGTTGTCTATGACAAATGTAGTGAATGTGAAGTTAGCGCTGCGCCCGCGCTGCGCTGTACAACGATATCGCCTAATTGTATCGGTATTTGCTTTCATATGCTAGAGATACTATTTTAATATCGATATAAGTAAATGTAATGAATGCACTAAGTTCGCTTTTTATTATTTAAATTGCCTCTATATAGTTACGATATGAATTGAAACTTGAATTTTAAATTCCAAAAGAAACTACTTTTTTAAAATCTTACCTAAACTTAAATTTTCAACACAATGCGTTTTTCTCAAAACTTTTCACGCACAGTCACTACGGTGTTTCCGAAGATACACTATAAGAACCATTGAAAAACAACCCTACACATTGCTCAAAAGTCGGTTAGAATAGGCTTCTGCGATACCTACAACGTTGCAGATTCGATATCTATTTTTACTAAAAAAATACATTTAAGATATCATATAATATTAAGATTAACAAAAGAAGAATATATTCTTAATACTATTAAAAAAAGGTCTATAAAAAAATTGTAAATATTTTATCATGAACTAAAATATAGGAGAGGGCAAGGAAAGAAGAAAAGGAATATAAAGTTTGAATAGTGAATATAGATAAAAAATGAAAGTAATGGATAAAATAAAATGTTTGTGTGTTATTCACTTATTCTTTCTTTATCGATAACTAAGTCTCGCAGTTCACAACACTATGCGTATTATTTGTCGACGGTATCGTGGAGGCCTCCCGTGCACATATCCATCACCTCGCCACGGATATCACAAGCGGACGTTCAATAAGATAAACGCGCTACCTTATTAACTGTTGCGTACGACCATTTGTAATGGTGCGTTATAGGCATCGACTCCGTGCGACACTACGGCGTAAATTTCATTTCACCTCACTATCATCCGCTCGCCATCTTGTTATGTGCCATCTCATCGCACATTACGAGATAGTAAGGAACGGCATTAGATAGGCTGTGATTTATTTTTCTATGAATATTTAATTTGATTTTGATATAAAAAAAAATGTTGACCGTTTTGTATTATATTACTTTAAGTGAAATTTATATCACGATCCATATGGCATAGAGGTTCAACTCTTGCTGTATTTTTTCTTTTGTGTTTATGGAAGCGATAGGCAAACTAGCAAGGTCACCTCATAGTAAACAAACATCGTCGTCCACGAATATCCGTAGTTCTAAGTGCACAGATGCGTCACTTATCTTAAGGTAAGGAAGCGAATAATAGGAAGAAACGAAAGAGGCCTAACTCGTTTCCCTTTCTTTTACTTCTTCCTCAATTTCCGTTTATTTTTTTTATTTTTATTTACCAACAAAATTCATAGCATTTAGGTTGCTTATGTGTATTGGTTTCTGGGATCAAATTTTGTATGGGATTAGTCGGCAAACGAGCAAGAATGTCTTCTGATGCCTGAGTAAGCTTGAGAAGTCGTTTCTGAAATACCACTGAAGGCAGCTGTTTCCAAATTGTGGTGGTGCATGGATTAAAGTTCGCGCGGAAAGAAGTTTTGGGAAAATCTCACCGTGCAGGATCGCCGCTCATCCAGATGGTGGTGATGAAACTTTTCCTTTCGGAGAATTTTGAGGAAGTGGTATTCAGCGGCAGGAAACTAAAGACCCTTACTGAGTGCTGATGAAAAAAATTTTTAGGCACATTGATTCCCAACATGGCCATGATTGAATGATCTCTTTATCTTTTATTTGTACCTATTATCTTTCTAACAGCATAAAGACCATGACTCCGACACGTCCACCCAAAATAAAGACTGTCGTAATCTCATTAAAAAGTACACTCGCGCACCTGAGCATGACTATTGCTTTCTGTCGACCCCCTTGACGTTATTATAAGGCCTATATTAATATCTTTTGTGATGATGACGGATCGATTTTCTGAATTAACGTTTTTGTGTACTATCGGTGAGAAAAGTCGCTAAGCAATTATAAAATTAGAAAAGTTGAAAGCATTCAAATATCAAACATATAATATTAAAAGCATTGATTAAGTTTTTATGAGAAAGGAAGGCACATTGATCGCTTGATGAAAAACCATCAACGCCACCCATAGACATCTTTCTTCTTCATTTTCTTCTTATTCTTTGATGACAATTAGCTATAACTATTATGCCAGTGTTAAGTACAATAATATCAAATATCTGTAGTAATTTATATATAATATATAAAAATGGAGAGCTATTATGTTAGTCTCGCTACGAATATTATATTTTTCATATGGGCTAAGTTTACGAATAAAAAAATAGGAAACAAAAAATCTTTTTCTTTTAATTATTAACTTTGAATAGATGGCGTTCGTGACGGCTTTATCGTTTAACGAACGTGTTGTTAAACAAAACTCCGGAACTTAACCGCTCACCGTACGAAGCGCGGTAGCTAAGACGCCGGTTTTTTGCAGGACTGTGGTACTTCCCCGGGCGAGCCGGCCCATTCATGCTACAGACAAAAAATATGCCATTCTTGACAAAGTATTCGTCTACAGCGTGTCTAGTACCAACATAAAACTCCTATTTCATTATTTTAAATATAAACGTTTTATCTTTGTTTGATTCGATATTTAAACGCGCCACCTATCAAAAATATACATTTTCTACGTTATTACAAAAACGGTATCGTCGTGAGAGTTAAACGTGATATGTTTTTCTGTATACCTGTAAAGCATCGCTTAGAGCCTCGAAGGTGGTGGAAAAATCGTTAAGCGAAGTATAACCGCACACCAGCGCGGGCGCATTGCAAGTGGGTACAGTTAACAAAAAAATTATTTAGTAAATAATGAGTTTATTAATTAATAGGAAATAAATTAATAATTAGGAAACCACTTAATAAATATGTATAGGTTACTTTTACAGTGTAATTCTTAATATTACATTATTTTGAGCTATATTTTTATATTGCGCCTTAAAAAAAGAGAAATAAAAACAAGACGCTTTGATTGAAGAATTACTCATACACAAACCGAGTTCTTTTTGGCCGAGTTCCAGAGGCCCAACACTCCCCCTCCCTCTACCCCTCCCCCCATTCCCATTCCCATAATGACACTTTCCTTAAAGGTCGGTAACGCTTCCGCACTGCCTATGGCGCTGCGGAAGTCTATGGGCGGCGTTGATTGCTTACCATCAGGTGACACGCCTGCTCGTTTGCCTTCCTATCCCATAAAAAAAACAATATTATGTTAAAATTTAAATAAAACTACAAAAATAGTAATGATTTTGCTGTCGCTTCGCAGTACGTCGCGGTAATAAACTCGAGTGAAGTCGCATAAAACCTTTATGTGATTTACTATGTATTTAATATAGCCACATATAGAAGGCTGTGTGTAAGTACGTGCCCGTGTTAGCCATTGCTTCGGAACGTTTTATTTAAAATTAGTTTCTTTTTCCAGTACTTCTCACAGATTACTGGGCGTAATGTTAGAAATACAGTTATTTATTCATAATGGCCATTGTTATATAATATATAATATTATAAGATTTATATTATGGCCAATTTTCATTTTTATTTCTTCCATAATAAGAAAGCGCTTCCGTTATTTATAAATAGAACCTAAAACAATCCAAAATTAAGCTAATAATGTAGGAAATAGATACATCCGTAGGCAATGGAGGATATGGACTCACGTCGTCTGATTCGTAAACTCGATTCTTACTAACTGAGATATGAATATGAAATCCACATATAAAAATTGTACACTACATAAAAGAATATATGTATGGGTTGATTACAAATATATATAAAGTTCGAATTTCTCAAATTACAGATCGAGCGGTGGCAGAAAATCATCACTCAATCAATACATATATAAATATAATCAGATGTGCATAAATTATAATTGAATATGTACTCATATTTGTTAGTGGAAAATTAAATAAATGTATCTGTCTGTCTGTCTGTCTGACTGACTTATACCGTTGCCGATGTACAATTAAGCTCAAATTAGATTATTGGTTAGTTTGTCACGGGCGACGCGGATTGGTGCTAGAATGACGCTGCGCTCTGGGCGGACACCACTCTCCTCTCGGTAAATTGAATATGTTAAGTTATTTTTTGTGATAGGCTGTGTACAGTCGCGAAAGAAAGTTCTTATCTTATATTAATTTTTTTTAAATCGATTTTATGGTCAAAACAAAATCGAATAAATGAATAAATAATGAAAAAAACTAATAAATGAATAAACAAAATGAATAAATGAATAAAAACAAATGAATAAATTAAATAAATAACTGCTTTTACATAATTTCATATGCTTTTTCAACGGTTTCAATACTCGCATCGGGGTAAATATATAAATGGACTATAAGTATTTGTTCCGTCGCCAATTTGCTTTAGATAAGCATGGTGGAATAATGTCCATTTGTCCAAAAAGGGGGTGATATCGTGAACAGAATATCTATTCTTCAGAAACAGGGGTTTAGACCCGTGCGAGTTAGACCTCCAGCTCCTACCCTCATCTGCTATAAGTATTTTTCTAGAAAAGAAGATGATGTACTTTTTTCGTCCACTGTACGAGATACTACCAAGATATTTCCTAACGCTGGGTACATGGTGTTTTCGCCGCCCACGGTCGAGATGATTCGTGGCGTTCTCTGATAGTTTTTACGTAGTACAATCACTGCGGAAGGCATTGCCAGTGTGGGCGTACATTTCCGTAGTCGCATTGAGATTGTAGACAATATTAAAACGGCATTGGAATGACATTTTACAGTAACTGTACTGTAAACTGTAGTCTGAAGCCAAAATAGAAATAGTTAAATTACTTTAATTTATTTTTTGAATACCTAGTTGACTCAGTGGCGAAGTTTCGAAGCCAATGGTCGTTTTCAATTCAAATACAAATGTACATATCTATTGCCGCCAAGGCTCAGAATAAATACCTGTATATTTATTTTGAGTCTGGAAACCCCGCCGATCTTCCTTGGACAAGTGTGGTAGGTCGTTAGTAAAGTTAGTGTCGATTCCCTCAGAAATGGGGAGATCAGTATTCAACAGTGGACATTTATAGGCTGAAAAAAAAACAAGGCACTTAAATACATGCATAGTTAAAATTCTGATTCTTTTGAAGAAAGGTTGCATTAGACGCATCGGCTAATATAATCTATGATATATAATTTTACCATAGATATTATTGTTAATATCTATGGTATAGACCCATTGATTATGTTTAAAGGCCTACAAACTATTAATTAACTACATCAAGTCACAATGTCGTAACAAGCGTGTATCTAAACCGATAGTTAGATTATAACTGCTAAATCATTAATCTTAATGCTTTTTGATGAAAGATAAATTTAATCTATAATATTTAACATTTCAATGGCGAATAACTAGCATAATAGACAGAGAGTATCATCGTCATTTCATAAAGAAATATTCTTCATATTAAATAATTACAAAGAAACATAACTTAAAAAAGTCAAATAATTAGGTGAGAAATTAAGAAAAGGATTGTCACTAGGCAGCGTATACAGGTTGTTCCAGAACTTAACGTCAAGCCGAAACGGGGTGACAGGATTGATTGTAACTATCATGAGAAAAATCAGAAAAAATATCTATCCCATGCAGTTTGAAAATTATGGGACAGCAAGAAAAACCTAGAAATTTGGTCAAACTGTAACCATTTTTCGGTTATTGTGGTCAATTTTTATTATTTTTGTTCATTTAAACTATGGAACCGTAACCCTAAATAACATTTCTAGAATTACAGTAAAAAATAATGACACATTTGCCCCAAGTTTCCTAGAATTAGAACTATATGTTAAACTATGAATTTAAAATTTTCAAAATTTGTCGACTTTGAAAGGCCCTCCTTTTAAAAAAAAGTACAAGAGTGCCTTGGCAAGTGCCATTAAAAGTTGGCGCATTTAATCAGGATTGTAAAATGGTACAATACTTGTTCGTTTCATACTAAAAAAACCAGTTAAAAAGAAACCTCAAGTAACCCAATTTTTGCTAACCCATTTTACTCAGTTAAAATGTTTTTTATTCGCACAAGAACCTACCAAGAGGGTAGGTTCTTAATTTTAAGATCTTCAGATAGAATATTTTCTGATTTTTCTCATGATGGTTACAATCAATCCTGTCACCCCGTTTCGGCTTGACGTTGAGTTCTGGGACATTCTGTATAATCACAGGAAAATGTTTAAATAAAGTAGTAAATGGCTAGTATACCGTGTATCAGTCATGAAGTTTCCAGTCAAAACAATTGATCGTATTTAAAAATTGATACCACATAAGCTATTATTATTAATGGCTTAGAACCGAGATTTGAAACAGATTTTATTGGCACTGGGCCAAGCTGTCATAATAAGCTACTTCACGCTAACTTAAGCTAAGCCACTTACATAAAGTACCTTAGCTAAAGTCAGCGTGAAGAAAGTTTGAATGATAGCGACCTTTAAAATTATTAATAAATGCCAACTTTGTATTATATTTAAGAATGGAAGCATGTTACGTAATCGCTTTGCTTAGTAAAAATATATTTCTTAAGGTGTTAAACGTTAAGGTCAAAATGCTTTACGATTATTTCTAAATCGGTCATACATACGAACACGTCGCTTTATTGTGAATGAATCCAACCAGTATTTGATACCAAGTTTAACAACAGTCGATATATCTTGAATGCGTTAATTTTAGACTTTATACATTGACAATACGGTCGTTATTGTTTAAATGTTGGTTAATCCAACCGCAATGTTAGATTTGTCGATCTGTAATTGTACGGAACCAGTCGATCACCTATCGATATTGAATGATAAATGGTGAGTGTCAAAATGGAACGGATTGCGTGTCGGCTGACGACAAAAAACGGTTTGTTGAATTTGTACAGTTCATTCACCAGTATTTTGATATTCGAATATTAGCTCTGTATAGATGTGTTGTGATCTATGAATAAATATATTGTGTATTTAGTAAAATGTGTGTAATGGATATCAGACATTTTGGTTTTAGTTCCTAATGTTATAAATACGTAATACATTTTCTTTTATTTTTCACTGTATTGGAGCTAACAGCAAGTAGCATTTTTACGGTACGATGTCTATAACACTGCGGATGTCTATGAGAGGCGCTGATTGCTTTTCATCAAGTGACACGCTTCTCCTGTTCCATTGAAAATGGTTTTTATGCTATTTTTTTGCGTTAAGAAATAAGAATATTCAATAGTGGGAGACCCACACTGCAGACGAATACTTTGTAAAGAATGGAATAATATTTGTCTGTAGCAGAGTGGGCTGGCTCGCCCGGGGAAGTATCACACTCCCGCAAAAAACCGGCGTCTGAGTGGTAGCTTAGCTTACCGCTCTTCGTACGGTGAGCAGTTGATTTGCGAAGCCCAACACCCTAACCCCCCACTTCCACTCCCATAATGACACTTTCCTTAAAGGTCGGCAACGCTTCCGCACTGCCTTTGGCGCTGCGGAAGTCTATGGGCGGCGTTGACACGCCTGTTCGTTTGCCTTCCTATCCCATAAAAAAAGAAAGTCCTCTAAATTAATATATTCCATAGAGGCAATTTTCATATTTTCTGCAGCTACTGATTACTATACAAATATACGCTTTTCTGCTATATTTTATCCCAGTAACAACTCAAGTGCGTTCGGCCAATTCATTCATGACTTAGCGATCACTCGATAATTTTAGTTATTTTGTATCATATACATGTGTGTACATCCTCTGGATTCACGCTTCATTACACGCATGTTGTGTTTACATGTAATTTAGTTTTAGATACAGGCTGATAAATAAAATATGAAGGACTAAAACAGTTTTAATCACTGTTTTTATAACCAAGAAAACACGAGCTACCCTAAATTAAGTAACCTACCTACCCTAATTAAGAAAACACGAGATACCCTAAATTAAGTTACCTACCTACCCTAACCAAGAAAACAGGAGCTACCCTAACCAAGAACTGCTTGCTCCCTATTTTAAAATGGCTATGCTAAGTCAAAAATCTTCCCAAACGTGCTCATAGAGCTTACCAAGTTTCATAGTCAGATGTGTATAAAATTTAAAAAAAATACTCTTTATTCGCAACCCGTATATGTCCCTTTGTTGGGCATAGCCTCCCATTTCTGGAAAAACAGTTATATACCCGCCACGCTTGTCCATTGCGGATTGGAAGGGTAATCAGACTGGGAATAAATATCTGCAGGCCACACAAATATTTATTGATCGAACCCACGACCATTGACGGCATGCGGCAACCTCACTACTGAAACAATTAATTGTCACATTAAATATGTGGTTAAAATAGACAATTAATATCCTTTTTTTAATCTTCTTCTTCTAAGAGTGCTTCTCCGACTTGCGAAGGTTGGCAGCCAATTCAGCACAACTCTCCTCTTCCTTCGCGAGGTGCAGCAGTTCTGGAGCACTGGTTATCCCGGTCCACTCCCTGATATTACGTAGCCAAGACTTTCTTTTTCGACCAACTTGTCTTTTGCCCGCGATTTTTCCTATCATGAACAGTTGCAGCAATTTACACCTGTTATGTCTAATGATATGACCCAGGTAAGCAACTTTTCTATCTTTGACGGTCTGCAAAATTGTTTAAATTGAAGTAACATTTTGGTTTATCAATGCAGTCATAAAAATCTTCTACTGGACACATCGGATTTGATTGACAAATTGAGGAGTGTGGCTATAATATCTACGTTTGGTGTGCGGACTGGAGAATACATATTGATTTGTAATTTTAGGTAAAGGCTGCTCCGCATGTACTGGCATTTGCTTCCATAGTTACCACGTAGGACAAGAGATAATGTAGTTTTATTTTATGCTGGGAATCAAATAGCATTGTTTTTTATGCCAAATGTTATTTTTTGTAGCCCCAGGCGTTAGATAAATACGATCCGCTACTATCATACAGACAGACATTAACGAAAAGGATATATAGTATGCACGACCAGGAAACAAACCAATCATTTGATATGTAGTTAATTAATTTTATTGACGAAAACAAAAATAGTTTCTTGTCTCGTTAATTGAACAGACATACAAAGTAAAGTTAGAATACAAATTGAATTATGTTTTATTATATTATCTGATTAATTTAATTTATTTATATCCTTATAATATATAATAGTAGGAGAGTTCCGCGAATTGAAGGTCAACTATTTGTATAAAATACGGCATATTTTTATCAGCCCCACTGCTATGCACGGGTTTCCTTAGTTCAGGACGAATGGATAGCAACCCACCACGCTAATAAATACATACGTATAGACTATACATATATTTACCCCGATGTAAGAATCGAAACTGAAACCATTAACTGCGAAAGAATATTTTGTTTCGAGTCAAAAATGTCCATTAGTAGTAAGCGGCGATAGCTCAGTTAGTAAGCCTCGGCCTTACGATCTGAACGTCGTGAGGTCGTATCTTCTTCTGGACTATTAATGAGAACATATCCTAGCACAAGCATTATTCGCTTAGTTGGAATGGTTAACAAGAATTCTGTTAGGTAATATAATATAAAAAATTTTGTTGCTAGTCACCTTTTTAAAAAAGAAGCAAAAGATCTATCTGTTTTGGCTTCCAATACGAGAACTCTCTATTAGTCACGGTTTAATGCGATCTGTTGTCAAGTATCTATTTAATTAGAATGTGTGTCTATTTAATTATATAGTCTTTCTTATCTTTTCCATCAACCCAAAGATTGACTGTCAGAGAATGCCTTCCGCCATTAAGTTTTTTTGTACCCATAATATATATTAAAAATAAAATAAACAAAAATAAAGAATCACGATCAAAGTCGGACGACTACTAGTATTTATAATAACGGAAATAAAATCGCAGTTTCGAAAGATTAATTCGTCTTGCAAGCAAAATCACGTAGCCATCAGTCATAAACATATATTTCGTTAGCTACTTGTATACAGTTTGTAATACATGTACCTACTGTCATTTGCAACTATGTCTGCCGTGTGCAATTCGTTTATCTGAAACACTAAACTCCCGCTATTGTCCAACTGTCAATGCAAAGATAAAGTAATTGTTCTACAATTTATCTCAGTAATGACATATTTTATTATAATACATCGAATGTCAGTTATCACTTTTTTGTTTAAATGATAAATATAACGACTATTGATTAAGGAAAAAAAATCAGTAATTTATGAAGTCAGGCAGTACTTTGCGGTATCCTTTACAAAGATCGACAGGCATACTTATGTACGTACTATAGACGTGCTAGCTGTACTGACACGGCGACACGGGCTCTTTAGGGTTTTATCTTTGATATAATGAAACTCTTCCAAGTGAAGTTAACTTATTAATGAGTCACTTTATATTTTATATTAATTATATTTATATTAATGAATCACTTTACATTTTATATTCAATATTAATTTCCTATGCCAGGAAAAGTGTCGTGTCCCTCGAAAGACGTCAGTCGATTGAATCTTATTTTTATATAAAACAATTTATTTCTTTCTATTTTACATTTTAAAATTACGAATGTAAAAAAAGTAAAATGGTTTTATTATATTTCCTTAAAAATTTTGATACATTAGTACAGATACGTAGGTACATTTATCAATGTATCAATACAGTACTTTATTAAAATCTGTGAATACAAATAGGACATATAATATTGTGTGTTTGCGGAGAAGGGTATAGAGACTAAAAAAATAATGATTAATGGAGTCAGGCGTTACTTTGCGGAAATCCATCACTATGTGGACAGTCAAAAGTTTTACTTAGCTTAAGCTTCCGGATCCCTATACTGACTGTTCCAAACTGAGTAGAATGCTTTGGCACCTTCACAAAATAAGCCTACAATTTCTTCAAAGGCTGGCAACGCTTTTATGCCTATAGCGCTGCGAATGTCTATGTACGGCGACGATTGCTTTCTGTCAAGTGATACATCTTCTCGTTCTCCTTCACATCCCTCAACAATTCTAGCACTTAACACTAATATTCTGTAAGAGTGGGAACTTCTAAGATCGAGCCTACCCATTGGTGTTGTAGCATATTTCTACCACTAATAAATGGATATATGTATAAAATGCTTAGTACTGACTTACAAGAAAGGAATATAGAAAACAGAGGGGCTCCATTCCATGCTAGGAACCACATAGTAATTACTTCATATAGTATGTATGTACATCTTGTTAAAATTCTCTTAAAGAAAAGATTCATTCCCACCATCTGGATGACTGGAAGTTTCAGGAAAAGCTCACCTTACTGAATAGTAAGGTGAGCTTTTCCATTGGAACCTACAAAAACCAAAACTACACCTTAAAGGCCGGTAGCGCTTTCGTAACACCTATGGTGTTATGGATGTCTATGGGGCGGCGTTGATTGCTTACCATCAGGCGAAGGGCTTGCTCGTTTGTCCTCCTATCCTTTAAATAGATTGTTTCTTTTTTCGTGCATCATCCTGTTTATATAGCCCGAGCGAGGCGCGGTCAAGTTAGTCGTCCGTGTCGAACGACCTTCCACCGCACACGTCATTGACCAGCGCCTTTTATAATACGGTTTGACTCCATTAGCATCTACTTCGTATTGACAAATATGTGGTCTCTTTAACGCAATATTTTGAAGCAGAGAGCCTGTGGTTCGAAGGCTAATACCGGACGTAGGTCCTTACTAAGCAGACCTTAAAGTCTAACATACTAACAACGCATATATATGTAACTAACCAGCGACAATTTAAAAAAAGAACCCTAGCAATGTTTTTAATATTACTAGAGACTTTTTCCGCCAACTTACATCAGTGACGTTGAGTTTTTATTTCCTTTTTATAATCGCATATTATTATAATTTATGTTGTTTAATTATGGTGGCATATTATACAATATAGTTCGATTAAGGCGTGTAAGTGAAGTGATATGAAATAAATCCGTGTATCGTGACTTTCTAAGTTGACTGCAAAAGTGCATAGAAGTTTTTGGTAGAATAGCTACCATTTTATCAAGACGTAACGTGACAAGCTGACTAGAACATTTCATGATACTTGATGTTAGTGTATTTTACATGGAAAGGAGTACGCTAGACATAGGGCTACGAAACCGAAAGACTATTTTGAATATTAGAGAAAAAACCAAAGTGATTGATGCCTTCCAAACAATCAAAAAACTGAAATGGAACTGGACCGGACACATTATGAGGACAAAACTAGACCGTAAACTTAAAGGTGCAAATAAACACAAAAATGAATCTCTCGTCTGAAGCCTTCCTTAACCAATGGAAAAAGCTTATGGAAACAATTAGAGATTTGTCTTAGAACATGAATAAGATAAAATATTACGTCTGAACCAAAAAATTAATATTTTTCTAACAATAGCATCAATTAGCAATAGCGTCACTAATTTATAGTACCAGCTTACTTCAGCTCACGGAAACGATACGCCGTTAGTAACTTCAATACAAACCATGGAAGCTTGTATTGAAGGTACCTTTTTATGGGATAGGAAGGCAAACGAGCAGGCGTGTCATCTGATGAAAAGCAATCAACACCGCCCATAGATATCCGCAGCGCCATAGCAGTGCGGAAGCGTTGCCGACCTTTAAGGAAAGTGTCGTTATGGGAGTGCAAGTGGGAGGGGAGGGAGAGGGTGTTGGGCCCCCGGAACTCAGCCGCTAAGCTACCACTCAGACGCCGGTTTTCTGCGGCAGTGTGGTACTTCCCCGGGCGAGCCGACTCATTCATGCTACAGACAAATATTATGCCATTCTTGACAAAGTGTTCGAGCACGTGCGTGCACACTGCAGAGCGTGGCTCTACCACTTCTAAAATATTCCTCCAATACAAAGTGTAGCTAGCTATTAAGAGTGGTTTCTCAAAGACCGCCAAAGCTTTTGCGACGCCTATAGTGTTTCAAATGTCTATGGGTGGTCGTACTTTCTTTCCATAAGGCGACACGCGATCAGAAAGATCTTTTGCCTTCATATCCCTTAAAAAAGCAAAATTAATACTAGATTAAATGAGTTGTAGACTTTCCGATGTTTATTCTCGTATTAATGCAGTCATTTTTTATTGCATTACGGATAACCACGTCCAGTTTGTGCTTTTGATGTATTAAACATACATTAAGTGCTCTCCGGACCGTGACTCACGGTACTTGTGTGTGATGACCTCTAACATTAACAAAAAAAAAACTACAATTATTCATGTTAAGCTAACCAGATTTTTAAATACAAAATTTAAATCTTGTTATTTAAATTTTATGTTTAATAGGTACCTTGATTTTTGTAAATTCGTCATTTTTAATTTTAATTACATGAACAACTTCCTTGTGCATATTAAAAGCTTCTTGACATATAATAAGATCGTACATAAATATTATATTATATGTCCTGATAGAATGAATCACTGAGTAAATGTAATAATTTTAAACTAATTTCATAATTTAACATAAATTTTCATGTATTTAAATTGTAAATAACACAGTTTTAAAGTTGTAATATTAAATTATATTTAAAGTATTGATATTAAACTTTTTCTAAAATAATGAAACCATTTTTACAATTGTATATAATACTAAATTATAATATATTTCAGTACTGCTTTATTTGTTTATATGTATCATCAGTGTTATTTTAAACTAATTTCATAATTTAACATGAATTTTCATGTATTAAAATTGTAAATAACACAGTTTTAACGTTGTAATATTAAATTATATTTCAAGTATTGATATTAAACTTTTTCTAAAACAATGAAATAATTTTTACAATTGTATATAATACTAAATTATATTACAGTACTACTTTATTTGTTTATATGTGTCATCAGTGTAGGCCCGTCGCTTACCCCTGATCTGCTTGAAGGTAGATTTATCCAGAACCAAGTAAATCATTGAAAAACAAAATATATTTTATTGCAGAATTACTATACTTGGTAACCAACTAATTGATTACACAAACGAAATGTATTCTTTATAAAAGAGATGTTATTGCAGAATTAACATGCTTGATAACAAAGTAACTGATGACTTGAAGCTGTTTGTGAAGCTTCTGGAAGCTAAAATAATGTGAATCAACGACGTTATCCAGCGAGTCGGCGGCGCCGATGTAGGTACATGGGTGCGCGGGAATACGAGGCAGCTCCGCTCTAAAGTAACTGTCGTCACGGGTCGCGGCTTCGCCCGCAATTAGCCGACGCGCCCACCCGTGACAGGCCTTACTGCCCTCCGAAGATCTAGCTCTTGCTCGCTTATTTGTTCGCTACATACGAACAATATAACAAATTACTGTACTGTTACTACATACTTCTTAGTTTACGTGTCTATGGCACTGCGGATGTCTATGGGCGGCTGTTAGCGACGCTCGAATTTTTTTATTTTAATAATATATATTATGATGTCAGAGAAAAGATTTTTTTAATTCTTAAAGATAAAAAAACCTTCAGACTCCAATTTGTCATTTAATTAAGTTTTACATTTAGTAAAATATTTTTTGTGTAGCCATACAATTTAAATTATTGTTGTTGTTGATTGTATTCCATAGGGTGACACGTCTGCTCGTTTGCCTTTCTATCTCATAAATATTTTTATTATATATAAAATATTTAACATAATAATTTCGAGATAAATATACCAGAAAAATCAATGTTATTTTCTGCTGTATTCGTCTTGTATGACACTCACAAGAAGAAATATGATGGTCCTGATTCTATTGTGGAAAATACACAATAGTATCTTCGATTGCTTTTTCAATTCGATATCTGAATTTCAGGACTTCAGTTGAGACTATACATACATAAGCAAAGACCACAGATCTCCATCATAAATAATAATAGTCACAGAATAATGAGTGTGGAGGGAGCAAAGGAAGTATAGCGCGGTCGTAGGAGATCTGTTCTCTCTGTTGAGGCTATATCGTTAAGAAATTATAATACCTCTCAAATATGGAGTATCAACACTTAAAGGAAGAACGAAATATTTTTAAAACGATATACTTAAATCTAATATAAATGTTTTGAAACAATTATAAATCAGTTCATAAAATTTTTATAACCTCAAATTGTTACCTTAGCTTCTGTAAAGTATCGGTCTATCCTTTCTCTTGCCCAACATAAACAAAAGGCACCACGACACGGCCGGAAGTGGCCTGTTAACTGGCAAAATTCAAATTTCTATCAGAATATCCGCCAAGGGGAACGGGCAATATCCGTTGTGTTTCGCAATATATCCGACAGGCGTTGAGGCGTTTATTGTTACCAATTTGTAGGATCTACGGTAAAACCGTGGATTCATAAGTGTACTTTTTCGTTTTTATTGTTTAAATATAATAACATTTTTTCTTTTTATTTTGATAAGGATTTTCTAATATAATAATATATTAAGAATAATAATTGAAAGTATTTGCAATATATTATATTAAATATTTTTACGATATAATCTGTTAACTTATTAGTAAATAAAAATCCATTTACAACAAACAGAACATTGCTGCGACTGTACTGAAAAAGGAAATAATTGTTAAAATTACAGTTATTGCCTTTTCAGTTTATTCACACGTTAAATAGTAGTTATAGATATTTCTTTACTATATTTTATTTAATAATGAAACCTTTTTTTTATACAGTTCACTTCATACACTTTTATGTGAATTGTGTTTACTGAAAAAATGTAGTTATTCCTGCTCCTCAATCAAACTGCTCTTTCTCTGTCTGGTCGATTCCTTATGTCTGAAGATCACGATCATCAGACTTCACCCAACGGTTCGTTAGGCTGTTTCATTTTTTCCACAAACTCACTGTTTTCTTCGTGACTTACATGGTGATTTTCTTGGAAATTCAGTGCGGAGGTCAAACTGTTTTAGAAAACATATACATATATATGTATATGTAGCATATTACATATATATGTAGTAGATAGTAATTATATAGCTAAGATTATGACATCAAAATAAAAGCAACAGTCATTTATGTAAATTGCCCGCAAAATTAAGTAACAATAGTGAATATTTTTTTTTATTTTCAGGTAAGACAACTTCAGTTTTTCAACCAGTACTTTAAAAGTAAAGAAAGGTATGTAACCACAAACATAATGGTAATCCCGATCAATCAACAAAGAGCGACAAAGAGCAAGCAACAAAGAGCGTATGTGTTCTCAAAGTACGGCAATGCATTTGAATGCTCCGGCGTTATGAATGTCTATGGGCGTCGGTGGTCACATACCATCAGGTGATCAGCAGGCTCATCTGCTTGCTCAGCTATAAAAAAAAAACAAGTAATTGATTCATTTTCGACTAGAAATAATTAATCATGAAAAAGGAAAAAGTTTATGTTTTTTTAGTTATGTCAACACTAATTGTTTATATAAAAAAAACAAATTCAATAAATGAACCAGACAAAGAAAGCACTAGAACTTTTCCCGCCAACTTACATCAGTGACGTTGTGTTTTTATTTCATGTTCATAATCTTATTATCAGTTATATTGTTTAATTATGGTGGCGTATTATACAATATAGTTCGATTAAGGCGTATAAGTGAAGTGATATGAAATAATTGCGTGTATCATGACTTTTTAGGTTAACTGAAAAAGTCCATAGAAGGTTTTGGTAGAATAGCCACCATTTTATCAAAACGTAACGTTATAAGTTGACTAGTTGTATTAAAAGAGATTTGATATTATCGTATTTACTTGGCACTGGTATAATAGTTATGACGAATTGCCATCAAAGAAAGCACTATAAAAATAAAATATATTTCCAACATGATATATGAATTCAAATAATAAATATTTATATATAAAGATAACGAAGGTAATTTTAAATTATTTTTAATTCAATATAAGGAAATAACATTACATTTGTAATATTACATTCTATAATTATGTTTCTTACCTGAATTATCCTTTTTTTAATTTAACGCTTGTTTCCGATAGGATTTGTGAAAAAAAAATATAAATAAATGACGTTCACTGGATCCAAAGCTAATATTTGTATATAAAACTTTAAGTTTAGTACCGGATTTATATATATAGGTAAGCGGTCGTAAGATATACAAATAATTAATAATTAAACTAAAAGTAGTATTTTTGGTGTTTACAGTTTTAGTATTAGGTAAGTTAAAAATATAAGCGTAAATCTACACACGACAAAGCTTAAAGTATCAGCTTTGTAATAATTCAGTTCACTTGAAATGCGACCTTGTAACAAAGCGATAAAACGCATTAACCCCCACCATCTGCCGCTCACCGAGATGCAACGATAGGCGGTCCAATGGCGTACACAATTAATACAGCACTTATCTCAACTAATTAACGATTGCAGAGCGACCTAGAATCTTTAATGAGGCTTTGGTAAGATCCGGCCGAGAGCAGTTACGAGAGAGACGCTTCAGTTTACGCACCGCTACGCGCTGGTTTGCCTCATTAATTTGCACCAGTGATATTCCACATTTACACTTCTGCGTGTAAGAGCTGTAAGGGGTCTTAGGGTCTTCACGGAAATACACGAACATATCCATTTTACAAGCGAACCACTCGAGAAGCACTTACTATTTACTTGATTAAATGTATTTCGTTAAACATTACGATCTAATTGTATTAACAGCAAAGTTGTAACTTTGGGAGTAGTAAATATGTGATATATATTTATATTTATTTAAGGACATCGATTACTGATGAAAAAATAATGTGAACGTAAAAAATGAATCTTAGCTTGCCACAATATAAATTACGAATATAATACGAAAAGTACGAATAAATAAATGGTAGTAAATATATATATATATATATATATATATATATATATATATATATATATATATATATATATATATATATATATATATATATATATATATATATATATATATATATATATATATATATATATATATATATCAGCAGTGAGACATAATCAAAGTTTGTTCCTTAAAAATGGTGAAAAATATATATAAAAAATATATATGATTTTGTGGTTTTTTAATATTCTCGATTAGGCTTGTAAAAAATAACCAATTCGAATTATTCTAATTCATTTAACGTCATTCTACCTACTGGAATTAAAATTACCATTACGTAGTTTTTATAGCATTAATTAATTAACTCAATTAATTAATTAATTCTAAAGTTTAGCTATGGCGAGCCCCATTGGCTCTCAATTACCATAACCTTGAAATGAGGGAGTAACAAAAACACGAGTTGTCTGTTTGGCGAGGCACGCGGCAGTTTTTCCTCGTGCCACGTCACAACACCTTATAACTTAGTCGTTTTTATAGCCCAACAGACATCGTCCAGCGTCCACGTGAGGATGTGAAGGCATAATTAAGCCTTATTCAATGTGAATATTAATTAAAAGCGTGACATAATAGACAATTGTAGAGGTTTCGTGTTATTAATTATAATAATAGTAACTGGTTTGATAGATGGCCAATGGCGAAATTCTCTGACAAGTCTAGCAAAAACGTTAACTTTTCCAGACTGTTAAAGGTAAAAAAGCTGTTTGCCTGGGACACATCATGGAGATATATATTTTTTAACAACCCTTAGCATTCTCACGAGAGCGTGAAGCGACCAGTGGTGAGCCGTTTCGCTACCATGAATGGTAGCGGATGCCAATCCCTGCGGGGGATAGGCGTGAACAAAAAAAATTAACAGCACATATATGTCCCACTGCCGAGCACGGGCCTCTCCATTTCTGGAGGAACTGACGTTAACCCACCACGCTTCCAATGTGGATTGACGGGGTTACCCGACTCAGAATAAAATTTTAAAATCCATATTTATATTTATTCCGATGCGGAGATTGAACCCGCGACCATTGACTTCGCGGGCGGAGGGTCTCGCCACTGAGCCAATTGGTCGTCGTCAAATCATGGAGATAAATTGTTGCAACTGATCATGATGGGAAAAGTCACGGGTAAAATACAGGTTGGTCGGAAAAAGAAGTATTGGCTAAGAGGAAGTGGATCGGGAAAGCGTGTACTTCAGAACTGCTTCATCTCACGAAAGATAAGTAGAGTTCTTCTGAAGTGACTGCCAAGCTTCGCTTGTCGGAAAGGTATTCCGAGAATGTAATTTGTGTACATGTAATGCGTCTCGAATATATTTTATTTTATATTTTCACGCCTATCCCCCGCAGGGGTTGGCAGAGACCACAGAGCTTCATCCGCTACCAATCATCGCAGCGAGACGGCTCTCCATTGGTCGCGTCTCGCCCTCGTGAGAATCAGGACGTGACGGGTGGCGAACCACGTCGTCGTCATTTTCAGTAAATTATGTATATTAAATTCGTTTTTAATGATTCCAACGAGCTGCAAGAGAGTATGGAGGTCAGCCCCAGCAGAGCCCTGCATGCTGAGGTAAGGTGCCATAGTACCCGGAGGATCCCGATCCCGGGACGGTCGGCACGCTTGCGATTAAGCTCGCCCTTAGCCACGCATCCATTGGTACGCAGGCAGAGGGCCACGCCACTAAGCCGGTCGTCTAATAGATAATTTATTGACTCAACTTTTTATGTTACAATTCAAAAAGTCGTTAATAAACTAGCGTTTGACACTTACACTGTGAACAATATCGAGCGGATAATCTGAATAGAAACAGCACTAACAAAATGTTAAAACAAAAAACCGTTTTGAAACCAAACGAGGTTCGCCCGTTAGACAGTTCGATTTGTCTTGTTGCAGATTTGAAACGGTTGCGCGTGGGCGTGGCTTGTAATCAGTCAGAGAATACCATCGTCTATTAATCATCCGGTATTTTGACTTTCCTTTTAATTTGTTATGAAATATGTTAGCAGTCGATGATGTTGTTTTATGCTCAGACAAGCACTAATTTAAAAAAAAACTATTTTGCTTGGAATTTTATCATGCCAAGAAAGTTACATTCCTATAACTTTCATTTTAATTCCTACGTAGAAAATACCTAAATTAAATGTCAAATAATACATGTATTGTATAAACTTCTTTCAGAAGGGCCTACTATTTATATTCAGGTACACCCTGTTGATCTCTAAAAGGCCAACAAATGTGCTTGCAACACATAGTCCATGTTAGGACACCTCTGAAATCAGCCTTGACTAGCTAATTTTGTGGCAGTGAAAGAAGATTGCCTAATACGCTGAACGCTTTGCCAATCTTAATTTTTATTATTTGCCAATGTGAAAAATTAGCTAAAAATGATTTTTAGCCAATTTTTTGTGTTAAATTATTACAAAATATGAAAATGTTTTGTAATAATTTAACAACACAAAAAAGTAAAGTTTTTCTAACGGGATAAGTAGGCAAACGCGCTAGCGTGTCGCCTGATGGAAAGCAATCAACGTTGCTCGTAGACACCTGCACCTCAGGCATCACAGAAGCTTTGTTGTCTGTAGTTTAGATTAAACAACATTTTGACAAGAGAAAAAATACCAAGCGGGTCACTTGATGCAAAAAACCACCACATGAAAAACTACAATTCTGAAAACATTGCAGTGCCCTTAGGTTGTAACTGTGAATAATGGGATAGGAAGAAGAATTTAATGGAAACGGAAGAAAGAAGTAAAGAAAGGTGGAAATGACTTAACATTAAAAAATGGTACCACTCAACGCAATATTCCGTGCGGGCGAGGCTAGGCACTTCATTTTCGTGAATTTTGTACAACAATGAATTCTAAACCCCATTTTCACCGTTTTTGCTTATTCGTCCTATATTTATACTTAGGTTGGATGGAAAGAGGATACCTGCGGGGTTACTTTCGCAATTTCTTCTCCGTTCAGAGGAATCTATTGCCAAATGGCGGTAAAAGCTTGATTGTTGACTTATATTTAACAAATGTAATTTTTTTTTGTCGAAAATTAAAAAATTTAAATTTAAATAGTTAAGGTGTCTCCACCTTACCCACTTATAGAAAAAAATTGACAGAATATTTCCTGAAACAAAACGCATGTAGCCGAAGATTGGAGTAAGTGGCGTGATTCGGGAGAGACCTTTGTCGTCTATTAACTGTAATGGAATCACAGCATTTATATCTCATGTTGTTTATAAATAAACATATTTGTAATCAAAACGTTAAGTTGATTAAGTCTCTCTATTTCCCTTCCATTGTCAAAGTATTCTCGTGGCTGTAATACTATCTGGCAATAAGTATCAATTACAAGCAGCAGTAATTTCAAGAAAACGCCTTTTTGTCGGCGATTTCTACGTTGTATAAAAGCTGGCAGCCACCATATGATACGCAATATAATATGGCGCGTGTAGCAACAAGTTTCGACACACGGGTACCGTAAGTTTTCCTTTTTTCGTGGGAAAAACTTGATGTTTTCACCACATAACCGTCACAATGGTTTCTATAGAAAAGTACCAACATAATTGTGCGATCTGATTCACTCGTATTTTATGGACATTAAGGTTTGATATCGTGTTAAAATTTTTAATGGTGCTCCTTTATACATGATATTAACGGTATTTAGAGTAATATAACCGTACGTACTAGAATTGTGGGTTTTCTGCTTAATTTTTGCTAACTGGTTAGGGTCTTTCGAAATTATATGCTGTGTAATGTAATTACGCTTATTTAGTTTTACAATTATGCTAAGATAAAAATAAAACATTTGCTTTTGCCATCTCTTCCCAATGAATGAGCGGCTGGGTTCCTAAGGGTCCAACACTCACCCCTCCCTCTCCCCCTCGTTTACTTCCTATCTCAAAAAAATCGCATCAATCTTTAGGATCAAACTCTCGTCCCATCAATCCTAAGGTTTGTAACCTACAATGGTAAATGGCGTTGCCTTGGCTTCAATTGCTGACACCAGTCGTCAATTTTACGCGCCACTTCCACAGCATCCTGCATGGATATCTGTTGATGTGTCGGTTATACATATATCCCATCGCGTCGGTCTTCGGCCATGAAGTATTATGCCATCTAAGCTCCTTAGAAGAATGTTGTGTTCAAAGTTTCGGATTCTTCCTAATGATGTAAAATATAATAAATGAAGACTTTCTTCCTTTGCTTTTGCCATAACAATCTTTACTTTTCTTTCTTTACTTAAAGCCGTTAAAGGGAGAGCCGTTTCACTACGATGAATGTGAGAGGAAGGATGGATGAGTGTGAAGGAAACAAGGAAGGTGTGTCGGGATCGTAGCGAATGGAGATCTGTGGTCTCTGCGTAACCCTATAGGGAGACAGGGATGACGATATGTATGTATGTATGTAATAATTTTTCAAATTATCATCAGTTTAAATTGTGTCTCATAACCTTCAATGGGCACTTCTTAAAGCTATGTTATAACATTCATAAAATCAGCTGAGCGGTTCTCAAAAGTACTGGTTCGAACGGAAGTGTCGTCAGGTGTGCGTTGTACCTTATTTCGTATTCAACGAGCCTAGTGGGACTTGTGAAGATGGCATACCGTTCTTGTTTGGTTAAAAAAATTTAAAGGTATTTTTTGATGCGTAATGATTTTAGATCATTGAAATCTCTTATTGATTCCCATATGTAAATTTGATTACGATATTCTTATTTAAAAATCAATAAACAAAAAATAGCCTTAATTTGACAGAAAGAAAAATCCTTTTTTTATTTAACTTTGTGAATAATATGTGTTTTAGGATATTTAAGGACCTTCTAAATAATAATAAAAAAATCATGTTCTTCCTCTTTTTGAGAAAAATGTCCTCTGTGAGGGACATCTGACATAATTAAATTACAAATTTCAATGACTTGGATGTTTTTAAAGTTTGTATTAGGTGTCGTGGAGAATATCAAATTAAGGGTTAAATAAGTTTAAACACAATAAAATATTTTAGCCGAATGCGCTAACTCTACCGAGGAAGTTTTACATCCTCATAGAATATAGGCGTTACGTGGTAGCATGTTACTATGTTACTGTAATGTATGTGTACTACACTGGTAATGTATACTACACTGGTAATGTATACTACACTGGTAATGTATACTACACTGGTAATGTATACTACACTGGTAATGTATACTACACTGGTAATGTATACTATACTAGTAATGTATACTACAGTCACCGCGTTTCACACGGTGAGTGCAGTACGAAGGCCCAATTCTCATCCTCGACCTTTATATCCTCCTTTTCAACCCATTAATCACATCCCTTATCTTAAGATAGGCAACGCATCTTGCGCATATAGGCGGTATTCATTGCTTTCCATCGGGCAACGCGCTCGCTCGTTTACCTTCCTATCCCGTAAAAAAACAACAATTTTTTCGATTAAACTTTAATCATTTTTTTAATAATAACTTTAATAAAATTTAATCGATACAACATTGGAAAAATTGGAACCTTCAAAAAACAAGTCTATACATTTGTTAAAGGCACTGCGGATGTCTATGGGTGGCATTGATTGCTTTCTATACACGTACACGCCTGCTCGTTTGCCTTCCTGTCCCATTAGAAAAACTTTACCTTCTCGTGTTAAATTATTACAAAACATTTTCATATTTTCTAATCATTTAAGACAAAAAAATAGCTAAAAATCATTTTTAGCTAATTTTTCACATTCGCAAATAATAAAAATTAAAATTGGTAAAGATTTCAGCGTGTTAAGCGATTTTCTTTCACTGCCACGAAATTAGCGAGTCAAGGCTGATTTCAGTGGTGTCCTAACTTGGATTAAGTGTTGCAAGCACATTTGTTGGCTCACTGAAGATATACAGAGTGTACCTGAATATAAATAATAGGCCTTTCTGAAATAGGTTTATATTCTATAGTGGTCGAGCCACGCTGCAGACGAATACTTTGTCAAGAATGGCATAATATTTGTCTGTAGCATGAATAGGCCGGCTCTCCCGGGGAACTACCACACTCCCGCAGAAAACTGGCGTCTGAGTGGTAGCTTAGCTACCGCGCTTCATACGGTGAGCGAGTGTTCCGTAGGCCCAACACCCTCCTCCTACCCTTCCCCTCCCCTTCCCTTCCACTCCCATAATGACACTTTCCTTAAAGGTCGGCAACGTTTCCGCATTGCCTATGGCGCTGCGGATGTCTATGGGCGGCATTGATTGCAGTCCATCAGGTGACGCGCCTGCTGTTTTGCCATTCCATTTAATTTAGGTATTTTCTACGTAGGAATTAAACTAAAAGTTATAGGCATATAATGTATTCGTGGCATTATAACATTTCAAGCGAAAGGCTTTAAAACCCTGTTTTATAACAAACAACAGTTTTATGCCTTTATATTTCCGTCAGAATTTATCATCGGATTAGGTAGTGAATAAATTATAATTATTCAGTCTACGGTAGTTGTACTGCTGGACATAATCCTGCCAAGTTGCGCTACCCAGCATGATCTTCGACTACACGACTTAAATTTTTGCTAGCCGTCTGCGTAAATGGTTGCTCAATTTAGCCTAGTGGCGTCTTATTCTACGTGATACAAGACACGATCTCATCTCCAGCATTCGTCTACACCATAGGTTCCCAAACTTTTATAGACTACCGCCCCTTTACAAGAGAAAATGTTTATTTACGCCATAATAATAAGATAATCATTTTAGACAACTAAATGTTTTTTTTCATAAAAATTTGCCTGTGGACCCGCTACCGTCACCGTTGGAAACGTTTTTCGAAAAACGTGACCATGCAATTGCCGCTTCAGTTTTGAGAACTCGAATAGTTTGTCGGTGACTTTCGTTCTCTGAATATTTTTATCTAAGCTCTATTTTAATTGCATAAACGATGTAGTAAATTTTTTTTGCAAATTTTGATCAACCTGTACACACGCTTTGGAGTTGTGTCGGACCGTGCGAAAATCTGATATCTTGTTTTATGTATGTATAAGAATATTTTAACTAAGACAATAGCCCCGGCTCTGTACCATATGTACTGCCCGTTTTTTTTAACTTAATTATCTAAGTAATTTACCTTTCTAAATTGTAGAGGTCGTAGCTTGTAATGCGATTAACAACGAGATGGGATTGGGGTTAATTGATGTCGGAGGTATGTAGTTTCGTTTCACAAACTTATATTTTACTTGTAATATATAACTTAAACTTATATATTATAACTTGAATTTTGTCAATTGACTTTTATTTCATAAAACTATAAGAATGAATTGCTCATTACTATATTAGAAGTCAAAGCCACTCAGAGCTATGAAGAATTAAATTGAAATCTCACTGGCGGATATAAATCAAAGTTTTTAAAAAAATTCAACTCATAATCAAAGTCACTGTCATGGCTCTTGGAGTTAGCAAACTAAAGTGACGTTTGTCGAAGAAACGACACCCATTGGAGTAAACGAGTGTTAGAGTACAGAACCGCGAAAAAACAGATAGATGATCATAGAGCGCCTGGCAGAAAGAAGATTTTTTTTTATTTTTTTATATATTCACGCCTATCCCCCGCAGGCGTTGGCAGAGACCACAGAGCTCCATCCGCTACCTTCATCGCAGCGAAACGGCTCTCTATTGGTCGCTTCTCGCCCTCGTGAGAATGAAGATGCTTGTTTGATTTGTGCATCTTGTAGATGATGATTAGTGGATTGTCGCAGAATATTGATAATTATAATATATAGCCATTTGTTGCCTCATTTTAGAATACCGTTTGAGTGCGATAGATGCTAGATTTCTTACGGAAAACCTAGACTTCTCACAGGCATTAGTTACTTGCTTGCAAAACAAATTACATATTTCGCAACACGCAATTATCGCATAAGTCCCAATCTCGCCGATCTAAAGCCGCGCTCACATAGACGGGATCGCCGCAACATGACAATGAATTCAGCGGTAAATAAGAAAAGCGTTCGCACGCTATTGCTCGCATGCGCCGTACCACATGTTGCGCAAAAATGCATGTTGCGCCATCCGAAGGGCGCGCGAACATTGTTCACTTCGTAGTGTTTTGTCCAACGCTCGGTCCTTTGTTATAATGTCGGCTAATTGACTTGTTTTTGCTACCAGTTAAAATCAGGGAGCTTACTGGTTTGTATGTTGAAAACGATTTATAATGTATATTTTTTGTACACGTAAACAAAAAATAGATCACCTAGTTGTAAGTAATCACCGCCACCTTTTCTACTCCTCTTAGTAAGACAGAAAGAATGAGGGAAGGGAAGAAAGACGGAGGGGGTTTGCTACCAGTTAAAATCAGGGAGCTTACTGGTTTGTATGTTGAAAACGATTTATAATGTATATTTTTTGTACAAGTAAACAAAAAATAGATCACCTAGTTGTAAGTAAATACCGCCACCTTTTCTACCCCTCTTAGTAAGACAGAAAGAATGAGGGAAGGGAAGAAAGATGGAGGGGGTTTGCTACCAGTTAAAATCAGGGAGCTTACTGGTTTGTATGTTGAAAACGATTTATAATGTATATTTTTTGTACACGTAAACAAAAAATAGATCACCTAGTTGTAAGTAATCACCGCCCCCTTTTCTACCCCTCTTAGTAAGAAAGAAAGAATGAGGGAAGGGAAGAAAGATGGAGGGGGTTTGCTACCAGTTAAAATCAGGGAGCTTACTGGTTTGTATGTTGAAAACGATTTATAATGTATATTTTTTGTACACGTAAACAAAAAATAGATCACCTAGTTGTAAGTAATCACCGCCACCTTTTCTACCCCTCTTAGTAAGAAAGAAAGAAGGAGGGAAGGGAAGAGAGGTGGAGGGGAAGAAGAAAGTAAAGTAAGTGGGAGTGGGATGGTGGAGGGTGGAGGGTTTTAGGCCTCCGGAATTCAGCCGCTCACCGTACGAAACGCGATATCTAAGCTACCACTCAGACGCCGATTTTCTGCGGGAGTGTGGTACTTACTCGGGCGAGCCGACCCATTCATACTACAGACAAATATTGTGCCATTCTTGACAAAGTATTCGTCTGCAGCGTGACTCTACCATTATCTTCTCCTACAATGCATATGGCACTGTGGATGTCTATGGATTGCTTTCCATCAGGTGAAACGCCTGCTCGTTTGCCTTCCAATCCTATTAAAAAATATTATAGACAGATACTACAGTTTAATTTATATATGTATATACGTATTGATTATCATAAATTCATTATACATGAAGGGTCCAGAGTTTGACAAGTGTCCTTAATACCAGCTAATGAATGCCATTAGGGTACATTGAGGGCACCAATGTCCGACAATTGGGCAACGTATTTGCATAGGTTGCGACTCGGCACTGTGACAGCGGTTAGTTATTTTCCGTTTAGGGTCATGTTCTGTTTTTCAGCCTTTAACGAACATGGATTCCATTTATTTAATTTGATTATTTCCTTGTTACTTATTCTTGTGAAGGATCCATAACTCTAAAGGACAATAATCGTGAAATACATACTTACATACTTACAATAAGAACTTTCGACTTTTCCCGCCAACTTACATCAGTGACGTTGTGTCTTTATTTCATTTTTAAATTCTTATATAATAATATAATTTACGTTTTTGATTGTGGTGGAGTGTTATGCAATATAGTTTGATTAAGGTGTATAAGTGAAGTAATATGAAGTAAATGCGTGTATCGTAACTTTTTCAGTTGACTGAAAATGTTCATAGTAGGTTTTGGTAGAATAGCCACCATTTTATCAAGACGTAACCTGACAAGCTGACTAGTTGCTTTTCAAAATATTTGACATTATAGTATTTTACTTGATAGTGGCATAATAGTTATAACTAATTGCCATCAAAGCAAAGCAAAGAAAAATAAGAACTCTCCTTGAAAAGGAAAGTCTTGTCTGGAGAAGAAAGCTAATAATATTTTGTTATGACCCGTGGAAGTAAATTATTAAAAAATATAATATATTGTCTTTTTATGATCGTAGCAGATGGAGGTCTGTAGTCTCTGCCTATTCCTACGGGGAACAGTCGTTATGATATGTACATACATACATATGTATGTATCACCCAGTATATAAAACATGGTTTAAAATTAGTCAACCATTTTTCGGTTAAAATTCTGACATGTCGATTTTGTATGTTTTATTCACCGGTATATTATTCAGCGTGAATTTCCAATCGATACGACATTGATATATTCAAGAAACGAGCTTTCTTTAAGGCCAGCAAAACTTTAGGAACTCTTACTCGTGCCGCAAATTTTTATGGGCGTCGCGCTTTCTCAATTGCCTTCCTCTTCCATTAAAAAAAGATTAAAGTAAAATAATAGACATTTTCTTACATGTTATTATTAATTATATATTTTTTGTCTAATTTTATGTAGACCGCATTCATTATTCCACAATAACGGATCGATAAGTGTCCTATCTTTCCGATATATAATAAATATAATATATATTGGTTTCAAAATATCCTATCTTTCCTGCTGAAACCAACCGGCAACACTTCCGGCGTCGTGGATGTCTATAGGCAGCGGTGATCCTTTACCACCAGATAGCCCGTATTCTCGTTTGCCTGCGTTGCTGTTAAAAAAAAAGTATACACACAAAATTTCAATGAAATAACGACGCAAAAATGCGAAAACGGTGTAAATTTCAAAAAACTTATTGCATATTTTTCTTTTCTTTAATGGCAACTAGTTATAACTATTACGCCAGTCTCAAGTAAAATACAATAATATGCAATCTCTTGAAATGTAACAATTCAGCAACGTGATACGTTACGTCTTGATAAAATGATGGCTATTTTACCAAAACCTTCTATGGACTTTTTCAGTCAACTTAAAATGTAACAATACACGTATTTATTTCATATCACTTCACTTATACACTTTAATCGAACTATATTGCATAATACGCCACCACAATTAAACAATGTAACTGATAATAATATAAGATTATGAAAATGAAATAAAAACACAACGTCATTGATTAAAGTTGGCGGGAAAAGTCCTTATTGCATATTTGAAACAGAAAAAAGTCTCACAGCTCTACGATGATCAATAGAAAATTTTGTACACCGTTGAAAGTGACTGTTTTTTGCGGTTTACTAACTACGTTATCGCTTTTTATAAATATATGTATAAATGCACATTATTTTTCGGACGCACCAAATTCTATTTTTAATTGCATGTCAAGGGGTTAATGAATACGGAATCTTCTCTGTATCATACTTCTTTTTAAATTTAACCGTGTTTCCGGTCGTATGTTCCGCATGCAATATGCCACTATATTGATTGGTTACTACGTATAACGACGACCAATTGGCTCAGTGGCGGGGCCCTCCGCCGGCGGAGTTAATGGTCGCGGGTTCGATCCCGGCATCGGAATAAATATATGTATGGATTACAAATATTTATTACGAGTCTGTTAACCCCGTCAAACCGCATTGGACAAGCGAGGTGGGTTAAAGTCCGTTCCTCCAGAAATGGAGAGGTCCGTGCTCAGCAGTGGGACATATATGGGCTGTTAAAGCAAAAACAAAAAACTACGTATAATAATATTCCCTTTCGTAGTAACCGAACATAAAACAGCAAACTCTCCACATATCATCTCACACATTTGAAAGTATGAGCCGGCAGCGCCACAAGGTTTCTCCGTTGTTCTTTCACCTTTGCTCCAGTTGGGTAGCCAGCCACCCGTGACGGTACGCACCATCGCTTTGGCCACCCCACTTCGTAAACGGCGATGCACGTGAATTAAGGGCTTCCGCTACAAATTTTGTGTATCGAAACCTTGTTCTTTATACGTTTTATAAATCTACAGTCAAAAACAACAGCAACCGTTTGGAGTAGACGAGTGCTGGAGTGGAGACCGCGTCTCGGCAAACGTAGTGTGGGACGCCCCCCTGCTAGATGGAGCGACGATCTGCGCAAGGCGGCTGGCAGAAACTGGATGCGTGTAGCCGAAGATCAGGCTAGGTGGCGTGCCTTGAGTGAGGCGTATGTCCAGCAGTGGACTGCCGCGGGCTGATATTGATAAATATTGATATTTTACTTCCAATAAAGGATTTACATAATTAAATATGTTTTGTAACGTAGTCTAAGTGCTGTAGATTTTGTTAATAACTCTCTCCTCTTAAACGGCTGATGCCCGACTTCCGTTTTCTTCAACGGCTGATGCCCGACTCCCCTTTTCTTCAAGGGCTGATTGATTGATAGAATAATTATGACCTTATATTTTTGTCAATCGCGAGAGTCATATATGTATGTATGCGTACTTACTTTTATTGGAAGAACTAATTGGCTGTGCCTAAGCTATACTCTTCCGCAATGGAATAAATATATGTATAGCCTATAGGAATTTATTTCGAGTCTGAAGACTATCAATCAACTTTGAACAAGCTTGAGGCTACGAGGCTGAATAGGCACTTGCCCAGCAGTGGGATATACATAAGCTGTTGCTGGTGATATTTAGTAAAATAAGTGTCAATATCAGTAGTATCTGCGTAGTGGTAATCATGTTGAACTCAAGTGCGTCTTGCCATTAAACGTGAAACTTTGGCATGTCTATCAGTATAAACACATTTGTTTGTATCTTTTAATAAATAATGAAAAAGGGAATATGTTTTTTATGATATATCATTTACCAGGAGAGCATACACGCAAAAGATCACACGGCACAGTTATACGATTATATTCGCTTGTACCGCCACAGAGACCACGATCCAGATAGAACGTAATCTAGGTGACAGGGGCATAAGAGACGAACCTGTGCCCGTGAGAAGTTCCCATCATTGTGCCCCGGACTTTCACGAATATCTTAATTATTAATGTCGCCAATTTGAATAAACTTAATGGTTATTAATACACTTGAGATAAGATCGTCTGCAAGATTTGACAGCGGGTAGCGGATTTTCGTTTCTTTTTAATTAGTTAGAATACATTTTAAATTAGCAGCATAATAAGATATAAATTACAATCCGCACATACAATTTTATTTCTTTGCTGAAATATACGTTTGCTTTAGTGCTATTTTAAAACCGTACTATTTCCGAAGAACAAATTCAAATTCTAGCAAATTTCTTGTAAAACACATTTAAGTTTCTTTTTCTTATTAATTTTTTAATATATATTATATACTAGTGGGGACAAATAGACGTTGTCTTACCACAGATATAATAAAATTTAAAAAAATTACGTTAAAACTTATTTATTTTTTTAGATCTTAACTTAAAATATTTACCTCCTATCGGGTCCAAAAGTATTCTTTCTTTCAAGTTGATAGCAATTATACATACTAACAATATTAATTGAAATCGACTGGGCGGTTTCAGAGATAAGCATATTCGAACACAGTGACATTGGTAGAAGGCTTTAATTGATGTCATCCATTCTTTTCAAGTCATCTGCTTTTAATTCTTAATTTATTAAATGTCACAGAGATAAATAATGAAAAAAATTTAAAAAATAATTTTTATTTTTGTCCCGTATATCATAATCCATAAGGTCCACAAGAAATATAACATAAATTGCTGGCAGTATTTAATATATTTTATATTTATTGTAAAATAGTTATTTTACAATAATTATACAATAATTTTGAATTCGTTTCATCTCTTTATTTCCGAATTAGTTCTACATTAGAATACTTTTGTAACTTTTCAGATGTGTACGGGCGGGCGCTGATTGCATTCTTTCAGGCGACACGCTCGTTTAAAGTTTAACTTAAAAAAAATGTTTTTGTAAGCTCAGGTGTTGTTAAAAAAGTTTACACAAGTAAGCAGTTGTTATGATATCTATCGAACCACAACAGAACATTTAATATTTATAAAACAAATAGGTATAACGATAAGATCATGCATTACTCCTATCTCTCTCATACGTTACATACTTTTTCATAATTACGTCTATTAAGTCAAACTGACCGTATCCGCCCCTTTATTATCATATACCACTTTTTTTTGTACCTCCTCAAGGAAATCTCGTCTCTCTTACGCGTAGAATAAACACTAACATGCCGTGAAACGCGCTAATGAAGAATTCATTAACAGCAATTCCATATTTCACGGTGACCGCACTCAAAATGGAACTCTGTTGTCCAGTAGTTGAAGATTAGATTGACTCGGAAGCATCTGATAGTTTTTTTTATAAGCAACACTAAATTTCCCGGTGTTAAGCATTTAGACGATGGCTTAAATTACAATGTAAAACATGGAATAATGAGGTGCTCTATATCATTAATATTAAATAATGATATAGTTGAGGTAACACATCAACGAAACTATTATCTTGTTATTTATTAAAAGTACCGCCCTTTATTATCTGTAAACCAACCTTGCTGCCTGTTTGCCTACTTCTGGATATATGTCTTCCCTGAAACTGACTAAGTAGCCCATACTTCACCATCTTTAACTTAAAAGATATTGTCTTCACTCCAGCATGTGTTTTTTAGTGGTAGAACTTCTATTAGTAGTAACGGAGCCACGCTGCAGACGAATACTTTGTCAAGAATGGCATCGCTGCCATAAAAAAAAACATTTTGCAATGGCTTTCTGCGTCAATACTGGAAGTTTTGTTTGTAAAGGACTTTTTTCGCTTTAGTCCAACAAAATAACGTTTTTGATCTAATATTTCTGCCCTTTACTTCATTTTCTCTTTCTATTATTTTCTTCTTTCTCTTCTCTTATTCAAATCCTTACACTGAGGCGACGACTTTTATAGTTTTCGTGGTACTGTAGTTCATGGGTGTTGGTAATATACCATCAGGAAACACTTGCTTATTTCTTTCATACAAAAAAACATCTTGCAGTGAGTCGTATTCCACATCAAACATTGTATGTTCTTATACATACTTAAACTTAAATTAAATCTTACCGAAAAACAGTAAGATTTAAGTTCCATGTAAATCCACTTCATCCAGCAGGAAAACACACATTATTAATTTTCTATTGTTATTTGCTTGTCGCGGATCTTAGCTAAGTAAAAGTTTTAAGTGTCCACATAGTGATGGATATCCGCAAAGTGTCGCCTGACTCCATTAATCATTGTATGTTCTATTAATATGGTTTTCCTCAATTAACGCTGTAGTCCACAAGAACGATATTTTAATCAAATTAACGTCGTGTTTCACACATCACCCTCATAGGGTAGCAGTAAAAAGCGCAGAGATTTACACGCTCCGCCAAGCATTCGATTCCAGGCACCGCTAGCGCTGTATCGCTGGGTAATTATGGCGATAAAACCAACATTTTTACAACGAGCAAATAGTGCAATATGTATGAGAATCGCTTTCCCATGACGGGCGGCCAACTTTAACTGTAAGCAGTGATTGGATTTCATATTTCTCCTTTTTTATATCGCATACATTATTCAGGGTCAGTGCACTTTGACCGGTTGAAGTATTTATTTTATTTGAAAATGTAAATGTGGTTTGGGCACAGTCCGAATTGGGTTCCGTTAGCTAGAGTTATCTTTTAGGTTACAATCGTTCGTTTTGTATACATAAGTTACCAACATCTGTTGGCGGCAGTCTACTGCTGGACATAGGCATCACTCAAGGCGCGCCACCTAGACCGATCTTCGGCTACACGCGTCCAATCTCTGCCAGCCGTTTTGCGCAAATCGTCGCTCCATCTAGCTGGGGCACGTCCTACACTACGTTTGCCGAGTCGCGATCTCCACTCTAGCGAATGTCTACTCCAAAGATTGTCGGTTCTCCGACAAACGTGTCCAGTCTATTGCCACTTCAGTCTGCTAATTTGAAGAGCTATGTCGGTGCTCCGACGAATTTCTTCATTTCGATATCCACCAGAGAAACTCCGAGCATGGCCCTCTTCATAGCCCTCTGAGTGACTTTGAGCTTGTGAAGGAGACAAACCGTCACTGTCCACGTTTCGGCATCGTAAGAGAGTACAGGCAGGATGACCTGTCTGTACATGTATTACCATCAAAATTGACTAAATTGTTTTAAAATCGGATTACAGACTATAATTGTTTGCGCCTTAGCAAATATTTTAAATTTTACGACGATCTAATTGGCTCAATGCCGTATCTTCCACCTTCGTAACCAGTTTATGGCCTACTGATATTTATTACGAGTCTTGGTGCTTAGCCAATCTGTCTCAGATAAGCGTAGTGAGTCTAGTCTTTCAAAATAGTGAGGCTCGTGGCCAGACATAATATATATTAGCTGCAGAAAAAAAAATAATAAAGTACCTATGTGTATATTGTATGTATTTAAATTTAATAATAATAACACCTTTATTTTATGTATGTACAGTAGATCCCACACTAGGATTCCTTGTGTTATGAGAACTGCTCTTTCCTTTCGTAAATACTACAATGATAACATAAATATCAAAACAGTAGAGAAAAGAAGTTAAACACTAGTGATAATAATAATTTATAAAATAATTTTTTATTTTTCTTTTGTACAAGCTGCACCACCTTCAAACCAATACTCTCAACTCTGTTTCGTTCCCGCGGATTGACTGGTAGAGAATGCCCAATGGCATTAAGTCCGCCTGATGTATATATTGTATCAAAGTTTAAATAAATAAATAAAAATATGTAATCCCACTCACCTATCTAAGCAACCTTCAATACGTCAAACGTTTTCAATTATATCCCTTCGTGTATCTTAGTGTAAGATAGTCCTATAAATCTATAACGTCAACCAAAATTAAATCTTATTTGTTGAGTTCAAAGTTTATTTTGTAACTTGAACTAGCATATTCGGTTACGGCGTGTGAGTTCCATACACGGGTTCGTACCTGTGACCCGTGCGTTCGCTTCCGTGCTCCCCGACCCTGTTACATTCACACGGTCAAGAACTGTATCTTACACTTATTGAATAATGCTTTCTCTTGTTCCGAAAAAAAAATAGCAGTTTCTTTTCTTTAGTTTGCTTTTTACCGGCCGCCGAATTCCACCGCCGCAAATATTCCACAAAAAAAAATTTTCATCACCACCATCTGGATGAATGGCGGTCCTGTACGGTGTGTTTTTCCAGTAAATTGTTTCCTCTCACTCCTTCCCTGTGGAACCAACTACCTCCAGCGGTGTTTCCAAACCTATACGATATTGGAACCGTCAAAAAATAAGCCTACACATTTCTTGAAGGTCGGCAACGCTACTACAAATGCCTGTGGCACTGCGGATATCTATGGGCGGCGTTGATTACTTTTCACCAGATGACATGCTTCATCTGATGAAAAGGTCAATCGACTAAAATCCAAAAAAATCGATTAAAATAGTAGAAAGAATCGTTTATCGCTTTTACCACAATGAGTATTCCGAGAGATTATTCGGAATAATTGATGGTGCTGAATAGCACAGAGATGAGGGGGGAGAAGGTTGGACCCTCGGAACTCAACCTTTCATCCTGAGAAGCGCGGTAACTAAGCTACCACTCAGACGCTAGTCTTCTGCGGGAGTGTGGTACTCTCCCGGGCGAGCCGGCCCATTCATGCTACAGACAAATATTATGCTATTCTAAACATAATATTGGCCTACAGTGTGGCTCTACCTCTAGGAATATCGCTGGTAATCTTTTTTTTTTTTCAGTTTGAGTAACTCCATGTGAGAAATGTCTAGGAATATAATAATCAACTTTTTTACTACGATTCGAAAGCTTACATACATTAAACGATTCTTCGATCAATGGCATGGCATTTCATTCACGATTCGAAAATTAACGGTAGATAGAAAATTTAAAATGTATGTGCATAGAGTCCATTCTTGAACATTAAACTTTTTATAATATACTAGTAGAAATGCAAAACGCACAATTTCCTTTATAAAAATGCCGTGACACGTTCCACTTGTGACGTAATACTCGCATATATTTCATTCATTCTAAATTCCATTGCTGCCTACTTTTTAATTATATTCCGAGTCCATTCATAAATAAATAATCTTTAAAAAGTTTTCCTTGTATATATATATAAACTTTTATTTATATTGCAGATTCACGATACATTTAGTTTAATATAAATAAATTATATTTAAACAAGTCTACTCATATCTTAAAGGCCGCAACGCAACTTTGATGTCTCTGGTGTTGCGGATATCTGTGAGCGGCGTTAATTGCTTTCTATCAGGTGATACGCTTCCTCGTTTGCCTCCCAATCCCAAAAATATTTACAAATAAAAAACAGTGCAGTTATAGATAGATAGATATATTCTTTATTGTACACCAAAAACAAAGTAATACAATTATTGATTGTAATACTTATATATAAATGGTGGTCGTATCGCTAATAGCGATTTCTTCCAGACAACCGTAGGATGGACACAATGTTAAAAAGATAATTTGATGTAGGTTAGCGATACCTTATTGTAATAATGATAGAGAAGAAAGAAAAAAATATTAATTAACAAATAGCCATAATCAAATATACACACACACATATATATATATATATATATATATATATATATATATATATATATATATATATATATATATATATATATATATATATATATATATATATATATATATATATATATATATACATACATATATATAAATTATATATGTAAATATGTCAACAATATTTTAACAAACCTGAAACCATTCTGTTGCCTAATTTTTGATGCGAATGAATTTGAATGGAATCAATTTTTGATGTGAAAAGTTGACATGAATTATTTTTTGATATAAGCTAAAACTGCCTAGCAACGTGTCATTTCTTGACTTTGTCTGTGATGACCTTATGACTTGACTTTATGACTTTTTTCACAGTCCTCACATGTCCCACTGATTTCTGGAAGAATGGATATTAACCCACCAAGCTTGTCAGAGGCGGATTGACAGGATGTCCATATTCAGAATAAATTTATAAATGCTAATGGGCAGTATTGATTGCTTTCCGTCAGTTGAATTGCTAGCTTGTTTTCATTTTTATTCTATAAAATAATTAGTGAAAAAAACACATTACATATTAATTGGCAATTAAACATTCAAATATTGTTGTTTTATACACACATACATATTGTCACGCCTATCTCCCGTAGGGGTTGGCAAAGGCCACAGATCTCCATCCGCTACGATCCTGGCACACCCTCCCTGCTTTCTCCACACTTATCCATCTTTTCACCCATGCTCATATCACATTCATCGTAGCGAAAAGGCGCTCCGTTAGTCGCTTTTCGCCCTCGTGGGAATCAGGAGGCGACGGGTGGAGAACCACGTCACCGTCATTTTTTAACAAATCATGTATAGGTTATCTTAATAACCAAATAAATAATAACATGTTTTTTATTTATTAATATTAAATTATAATCTATATATATATAAAAATCAATTGCTGTTCGTAAGTCTCGCTAAAACGCGAGAACGGCTGAAATGATTTGGCTAATTTGGATTTTGAATTATTTTTGAATGTCCAGGGAAGGTTTAAATGGTGAGTAAATATGATAAAAATATGACGAATATAGTAAAAGCAACAATTTCGTTTTCCCTTGGAAACTATTCCTACCTGTCAAATGTTTGATTTTCGTCCCGTCGTTCAGAAATCAAATTAAATTCAAAAGTGAAGTTTTTTTTTTTATTCTGAGGCGGTACGAAGTTTGAGGGTTAGCTAGTTGTAAATATATTTTTATGCTATAAAATATTCTTCTTATATTACATGTTTTACATAAGCAGCTGTCCGTTAAAAATGTGAAATCGAAAAAAATCGTGTCCCAAAATGAAAAACCGACCAACCGTTAAATAGGTATTCGATTGTCAGCCGAATCCACCACCAGCCAATTTCCTGTGCGGGACAATTAAAATGGTATAAATAAAAAAAAAGACCAAGTTCGCCGTAACACCACGCTATAAACCATTTCTTTGGGGTCATAGCACCCAACAGGAAACGCGACACGGGTCACCGCTCCGCTCGCCTCCTACGAAAAATAATTCTTTTCTAGGTACAACATAGCTTCGTATATGTAAGTACGGATTGTGTTTTTATGCGCTGCCCGATCAATTGTTCCGTACGGAATACGTGATTTGATGTACGCGAAATGATCATTTATGAATTCCTTGTCGGCATACACCTTTATTATTTCTTATTACTGCCACTTGCCTTTATTACAATCCTATGTTTATAATTTCCTTGATTATTAATGTAAATGCCGTGCCAATGGATGCGTGGCTAGGGGCGAGCTTAGTCGCAAGCGTGCCGACCGTCCCGGGATCGGGCTACCCCGGGTACTATGGTGCCTTACCTCAGCATTCAGGGCTCTGCTGGAGCTGACCGCCATCCTCCCTTGCGGCTCGTGGGATTCACTAAGACAAATTTAATATACCTAATTTGTTGAAAAATGACGATGACGTGGTTCGCCACCCGTCACGTCCTGATTCTCATGAGGGCGAAAAGCGACTAATGGAGAGCCGTTTCGCTGCGATGAATGGTAGTGGATGGAGCTTTGTGGGCTCTGCCAACCCCTGCGGGAGACACGCGTGAATATATAAAAAAAAATACTAGTGGTCGTCCCATGGTCGGAATTCGACCGGAATTTTACAAATTTGGAATTTTATTTTTCACTTATCTTTGTGTACATAGAATACTTTGTGCGCTCAATGTGTTTAAATAAAAACAGGCACAATTTCTTCTTTTAATAATATATAATATATTAATGATGTGTGTAGACTTTCTATTGAACTTAAGATTACGGAAACACAATACGTTTGAAAACCGAATAGAATAGTTTTAAATATTCATCACTTTTATAGTTTATACGTTCTGCGCCTAGTACTATGTATCTGTACTATGTAATGTTTTTTTTATAGGATATGTTGGCAAATGAGCAAGGGTGTCAACTAATGGAAACCAATCGACGCCGGCCATAGACATCTGAAACACCATAGGCGTTGAAGATACTTTGCCGGACTTTACAATGATCTGTGCAACTAACTAACTTCGTTGTAGATGCATCCGGGATATCTCACATTATCATTCCATAAATTCTCAGTCATAACCTTCAAACTAAATACACTAACTACTAGACTTCAAGTTTCCCACACAAATTCATATTAATGTTAAAAGCAAGAAGCGTTAATAAATTGATTCAGTGTAAACGCATCAAGTATTTTTTTTTCTAACATTAATTGGTGGTTGAACAGCTTCCGCGTGTTGTAGTATTTAATTGATTAAAAAATAATCGATTCTGGTACTCGCGACTCATTGAATTAATTATATTGTGTTGGACTGTTAATTTGTTGCAAACCTGATTTACATGACATTAAAAACGAGAAGCTAGGTAAGTTCACAGTTCAAGATAATAATGAATTGTGATAGAAGCGGATAGTCTATTGGGTTAGGAATTATGCTCGCATATTTTACAACCCGTATATGTCCCACTGCTGGGCACGGACCCTCTCTATTTATGGATGATTGGGTTAATTGGACGTTAACACAATGTTGTACGTCATTTCATACAACCACACTGATATCTATTGTATGGTCTATGTACACTTTCTTTGCCGGCTTTATGCATGTATCTGTCTTATGGTTTGATAATTATAATATAATATAAGCCTTTATTCATAATATACTAAAAATACTGTTATACATCGTCATCCTTGTTATCTGTTTGTCTAGTGACAAAGGCCTCTTCCATCATTTTCCATTGACTCATATCCCTGATTCTCTTTATCCACAATTTTCCTGCTATTTCTTTTATTTCGTCGTCCCATATTTTGTATTGTCTTCCGCGTCTCTTTTTCAGCTTCCTCGGGTACTAATCGGTGATTGTCCTACTCCATTTCCTTTCTCCTCGAAGAGTATGTCCTGTCCAACGCCATTTATATTTCCTTATGGTATCAGTAATATTTATTATATATGTATGGGGGTTTGATAATTAATATCTATTTAAATTTAAGGCAATATTTTATTACTCCTGAAATAATAAGAACCGACAGCAGAACATACAACACGCATCATGCTTTTTTAAGGCGAACTGATGAAATATCCAACCCTAAAATATGTATCTCAAGGCCATAGGTTCCCAAACTTTTATGGACTACCCAATAAAAGGGTACAAGGACTCCACTTTTCCCAGAAAATAAATATTTACGCCATAATAATAAGATAAACCTTTAGGACGGCCACATAAAATGTTTTTTCATGAAAATAAAGGTATTTAATAATGCCCCCATTTGCCTTTGAACCCGCTACTAACCGCTACCGTAGGAAACATATGCTCTAGACGATACATATATGTTTTTTAGATGCGAAGATTGAACCCGCGACTATTGACTCCAAAAGCGGGAACTTCGCCACTGAACCAAACTAAGATATAGTTTTAATTCTAAACTATAATGGGTATTAATAATGCAGTCTAATAACTGAATTGGCAATGGGCTACTTTTTGGTGGAGAACCAACAATCCAGTTGGAGTGGAGATCGCGTCTGGGCATCAAGAAAGTAAAGTACCCTACTACTTTACTTTCTTCATACATACTTACGTACAGGCATTCGATCGTAAGAATCATTGGTTGGTCGATATCGATGAAGTCGGTATTTATCGCATTTTTCATATAACTAGCCTACGTTAAAGACTGCGCGCGCAACAGCCTGGAGTTGTTAATTGTAAAAACACAACGATATACTTACTCTCAACTTACCAAAGTAGTGTATGACGTTACCAGCTGATATAAACTAGATATGAGTAGCCGAAGATCAGTAGTGGACTGCCGTAATCTGTCGGTGTTTAGAGTAGTTCGTTGTTTAAGGTGACAAGATATGATAAAACAGTCTTGTATTCAATTTCTTAATACATGTTCTAAACTCTTCTTCAATATTAATATTGACGAATTTAAATCGCCGCTCTTTTTTCAATTATTATTATATAAACAGCCTCATCAAAAAGCAATGAATCATGTCACCCTCCATAATACGGTATTTTAGAGCCGTAAATTTTCCACAATTATCGGCTGGAATCACTGTTACCGTTATATTCAAAATAAATAATAAATAATAACAGTCATCAAGAACAAACAATTTGTGATTGAAATAAAATCGTTGTCGCATTTTCGCGCCAACTCATAATTTCATATTTCGAACACCCACATCGCGCCAAACGCGCCAGCCCTCCAACTCATACGTATAATTAGGAGAAATGATCACGGATTTTATGCACGACAGGCGTCGAAAAGGCCGGTCCACGTCCCGCAAATATATGACCGATTTTTTTTTCATATGGCACACTAATAAATGAAGCGTGTTATGCAAAACGTTTCCATTCACGAATACATAAATAAAAGTTACTATAATTTAATACAAAAACATATATATTTTAAAGAGTATTGATAGGATCAATATTTTAATAATATTGGATTTCAAAGTCTCAAAATAACTTAATAACTTCTGTCTTAATTTTATCACATTTATTCATAGTTGTAGGATGGTATAACATATTACAAAAAAGTATATATTTCTAATAGTAAGGACTCGTAATAAAATGATTCTTTCCTACATTAGAATATAGATAGTGTTCAATTGTTTGATCAGTATTTTGTTCACTTTTTGGGTTGGGATCATTTTCGCATAACACGGTCCAAATATCCTCATGAAATTGCGGACCGTATACTTAATAAAGGTCGTTAATAGAATGCTCTTTATTAAGAAATATTGTTGCGTCTCGACCATATATTTTGCATACGATGTGAATGATCTTGAATTCATTTATTCGAGTTGCAGGAATAAATAAACACAATTTACTTTGTATTTGTCCTTTAAGTAAGCTTAAACCTATGTTGTAGTGATTTTTGACAAGTATACAAGGTTAAAATTTATGACTTGCTTAATTGTACATTTTATATGGAATAATATTAGGGCTACGACTAACATGAGATTGTGAATGGCTTGTCGTGAATTATTATGATGACATTTCTACGATTAATCCGATATCTATAGTAGGCTACAAGTGGTTACGGCGTGGTGGTAGGTGGTAGCACTACCACATGTTTGCAAATATATATTTTAATTATTATTTTAAAACACGCGTTCATCGATTACCATGTTGTTCTTTTGTAAAATTAAAAATATTTTACATATTTTTTGTCATGATTCTGTACTTTATCAAAAATGCTTTAACTCGTCAATCATCTAAAGATACAAATTATTCTAATAGCAGCTATTCGTAACTTAATGTTGATATTCAATTATTCTTAGAAAATCCGACCACACGCGATTTATGTTAGACGACCACAAAATCAATCGATTTATCGATTTAAAACGAATCGGTTCCAAATTTGAAACCGGCGCGCTTGTAGTCTCTAATTCAGTTTTCCCGACTATAATTGACACTGACGCGCCATTTTCTGTTTCCCGCCATCTTATTTTGTTTGTATGCATCCATCCCTCTCGTGCCGGTGTCACGTGCGATTGTCAGTGTAGTCACTATTTCGACAATTATGTCATTTGGTTGTCACGGGCGTGTCATTTGGACGACGAGCGATTGCCCTATAATTTTGTTTGGAATTGTGGAATTTTAGGGGTCAATGACATACGTTCTTATGTATGGGAACCTCTGTGTTCTGAGAAACTTGTCAAATGGGGAATTTAAATACGATTATAACCACATTATTAGAATTACTTTATAGCAATTAAGTATAAATGGTACTCCATAAATTAAATTTTAAATACCTTATTTGATGTATGAAATGAATTTGATGTAAGAAATAATATTTTATTTGACAAATACCAATTCACAATAAAGAAACGGGGAAAGAAATACTTTCTTTTAACTCTTTTGTCAGTTACAATGCAGTAATTCGTATACGAACATCATTTTATAGTCTTAAAGAGTTTCAGGAAAAAAGTAAAATTAATATCATTATGTAAATTAATATTATGTAAAATTAATTCGAAGAATTTATCCCATGCAGCTATAAAGGAAAACGCTACACATAAATTAAACGGAAATAATTTAACGTCCTTTTTGATGATTCACTCCATATTTACATCAAAAAATTTGGTTTGTCTACACGAAAGTGAAAGAAGATATGCCTTATCTACATTTATAACCTTCTTTCTCAATTTTCATCTCAATCTTAAAAAACAATTAGGTATCACTATTATATACCTGTCAAATTAAATATAACACCAACAAGTATCTTGAAATGTACTAGTCAGCCTGTCACGCTACGTCTTAATAAAATAGTGGTTATTCTACCAAAATCTTTTATGGACTTTTGCAGTCAAATTAAAAGTCTACACACAATTATTTAATTTCACTCCACTTAATCGAACACTAGATCGGAAAATTTACTGTACAATCCGCCACCAGAATTAAACCATATAACTGATAATAAGATACGATAATGAAAATTTTATAATCTTAACGCTGATTCTTTTCAAATAGACCACAGATAATGTAATTACGCATAAATACATTAGTAAAACTCTATGGCAGTTCATAAATCAATAGGCTAAAATAAGCAAGTGACTCGGATTTAGAACGTGACTTCTGAAGAATCCTTTACAAGGCTAACCAGCTATTAAACGTCACCAAAGGAATTCGTACAATGAGTCATTGATTGTCCCGAAGAATCGAATTACGCTCATCGACTGGTAGGTTTTAATTTATAAATATATATTCATGTTTTCATAACTATCTCGTCTTTTTTTAAAACAATTAAATCGATTTAAGTCATCGATTAGGTCATTTTCACTTCGGTCCAATACCAAGGGCACTGCAGATGCGTATGCGGTAAGATGTAAATAATGAAAGGAAAAGAGGAAAGGTAGTAAATGAATTGAGAAGAAGTTCATCGACACCAAGTGCAGTAGCAAATTTACTACTTACAAGTTGATAAAACACAAAACCCAAAACATTTTTCTCACTTGTCACTTTTAACGCCATCTAACGGATAATCTCATCATAATAAAGCGTATCCGTTATAATGCTACATATTTACTTTAAAAAATAGCTCTTTTTATAATTAAAATAAGAATGGTTTTATTAAAACTTCACAAAATTTGAAAGAAAATCAGTTTTTTTTTCAAACAACCCAACGGAATAGATGAGTACTAGAGTGGAGCGACAATTTACATAGGGCTAATCGAAATAAATACCTGTAGGCCATACATCCACATGTATTTATAAAAAAAATGTCCTTTATGATTTTACGTATACAAGAATTAATAAACAATTTGAAATAAGATTTGGAACGTTTCAATAAAAATAGATTAATTATTATAGTGAAAACAAATATTGATATTATAAATAAAAAAAAATTAATAGCTTTGAAAACAAAGAAATTGGTAGCAATATTTAGTCTGATGCGAAAATCAAACCCGCGACCATAAACTCCGTAAACAGCAACCCCGCCACTGAGCCAATTAGGTCGTCGGTTTAATATATTGAACATAAAATTTATTATTTGTTTAACGATCGTGACTATGAATATCACAATAGGTCTCATCTGTCGCCCGCGAATTGAGACGTTGCCGGGCATGCTTTTGAATTAAATATGAGCTCTGAACTAAGACCCTAGATAACTTTAATCGTGCTAAAATATTAAATATACATTTATACGTAATCATAGCTCTATTCATGTGTAGTCAGTAATAGGAAAAATAAATTTAGTTTTCCTAGATTTTCTTTTCTAATTTACATAGATTTCGTATTAAAAGTCCTACTCGTGAAAAGTCTCTTTTTATTCAACCCGAAGGTTGATAGGCAGTGAATGCCTTTCGGTATTAAGTCCACGTTTGTACCAAATTCGAAAAATTATACATTAAGAATAAATAAATAAATAGAATAAAAAATACACTGAACTTTAGTGTAAGTTAGACTTGCTTTACTTTTACTGGATTCCTTTAAGGAACGAATGTAATACCATGGCCACCTAGACTACTATTGCACTTAAAACTGCCTGACCCCATACTCTCTCTCCATCTCATCTAAGAGTCTTGGTCTCTTAGGGAGTGTTCTATAATTTAGCGGGATTTCAATAATGAGGAATAAGCTTTTGTTGCTAAGTTATTTCTCTAGTCATCATTTTCCCCATTCCGCAACTTTCGAGCCAAACAAAAATTCTGTGACCAAAGTTTTTGCTGGTTTTTAAAAACTAAAAGAAGAGGACTTCTATGGACTTTTTTTCGACGTTTCTTCTTTTATTTCTATATTATTAAATTATATACAACAAAAGCTCTGTGCCGGAACCACTAAAGTTTTGAAACAGTCGTCTCTTGTGACACTTTCCGTACCTGACCGTTTTCGATGATTTTCCGCTCAGGCCTCGTGTTTGTTATAATAATTTCTAGAAAATTAATTTATTGCTTTATTATATTACGCATTTAAAGATATAATACACCCTTTCTTTGGTTATTACGATTTTTGCATTATTTTAATTATTGTAAAGCACACGCGAGAAACAAACCAATACAGTTGTAAAGCGCGTGGCGTCTACGCTCTACGTTGCACGGAACGTGATAAAGCAGCCTGTTTTATTCGTGAGACTATAAGTATGTTTTTCTTTTAAAGTTAGAAAGAGAAGAGATAGGCGAAGTACAAAAGAGGAGAAGACGAATTAAAAGCAACTGCCGGCTCAATGTATCCACAAATGGTAAAAGTCAAAAAGAAGTGAACTGCCTTTGTCGAGAAAAAAGCTGCATTAAAAACATCCTAAGCCTCACACACTATAGCGTTCATAAAAAAGTATATATTAAGTTATAAATAATTTAATTATATAGAGTAATTTACACATACACAAAAAAAGAAAAGAGAAAGGTACAGCGAATAACGACTTTTATTTTTTAATTAGTATTTTATTAAGTACGTTTTGCAAAATATTATTTGATACATACATACATATATATTTTCACGCCTGTTTCCCGTAAAAGTAGGCAAAGACCACAGACTTCCATCTGCTACGATCCTAGCATAGTTTCTTTGCTTCATCTACAGTCATCACTCTCTTCATACAAGCTCGTCGGTTAAGTATACTTTTGACCTGAGCTTTCATGAAAACTTCAGCTATTTAGTCAAGGTATGTTCTCCTTAGTCTTCTCCTTTCGACCCTTCCATCCACATCCGTAACGTAAATTTCTTTTTTTCATGGGATAGGAAGGCAAATGAGCAGGCGTGTCACCTGATGGAAAGCAATCAACGCTGCTCATAGACATCCGCAGCGCCATAGGCAGTGCAGAAGCGTTGCCGACCTTTAAGGAAAGTGTCATTATGGGAGTGGGAATGGGAAGGGTGGGAGAGGGTGTTGGGCCTCCGAAACTCAGTCGCTCACCGTACGAAGCGCGGTACCTTAGCTACCACTCAGACGCCGGTTTTCGGCGGGAGTGTGGTACTCCCCCGGGCAAGCTACAGACAAATTCTACATATCATGCAATCATGCTACAGACAAATATTATGCCATTCTTACCAAAATATTCGTCTGCAGCGTGGCTAGATCACTAAATTTGTTTTTATCAGTCGTTTAAATATTATTTTCAATTTAGGTTAAATAATAAACGGTCGATAAATACCACGCCCGGTAGCGAGGGTAGTCGGCAGAGCGTCGTTGACACGCGCTGAATGCTAATGGCAGGCCGGGCCGCCTTTGTCTACGGCTGCACGCTTCCCCGAACCAACCAGACCTCGAATATCGATCTAGGATGTTAAGGATAACCTTTACTTATACTTTGTTCTGGCAATGTATAACGTTTTTTATGAAAGTGATAGGCAAACGAGTAAGCTGGCCATCTAATTGCCTTGCCACCACCTCTTCATGAACATACTTTAAAAACTGTAAAAAATACATAATAGTACTTTTAAGTATACAGATTGAAGCTAATTTAATTTAATTTCTGTTCGTGTATGCCTTAGTTGGATAGTCAATTTTGGACATTATAAAACGCGGACCATAGTCAATGGGAACAGTTTTTAAAAGCATTAGACTTCAACGCGCTACCCTTTTCTGTCTAATCACGTACCCGATGAGAATTACTACAAATAACAAACTTCCACACAAATTTTCAACCCTTTTTAACCTAATTAAAGGACGAATTTTCGAAAATATATTCGTAGTGCTCGCTCGTGTTACATAAGGAACTCCTTTGCAAATTTTGAGTTCTTCAAATATACTAGTTTAGGTTGTACATTACCGTTAGATTCATAGTGTTATAGCAGAAAATAAATTGGCATAAACGAGAAAGTACCAGACTCTTACAGAATATAAGCGTTTAGTGGTACATTTTCCTGTGCTACTGCTGTTTGTACGGTGAGAGCAAAGAACCGTAGGCCTAATTCCTTTCCGTCTTTGTTACCTTCTTTTGTCCCTTACATTAGTGACACCCCAACCTTAAAGTGTAATGCACCTACATTTTTCTTAGCAATATAGATTTCCATAGGTATCTATGATTATTTAGCATCTAGCACCAGCGGGTAGTGTCTTTTTTTGGATGGGATAGGAAGGCAAACGAGCAAGCGTGTCACCTGATGGAAATAAATCAATGTCGCCCATAGACATCTGTAGCGCCATAGGTATTACAGAAGCGTTGCCGACCTTTTCTAAGAAGGCAGCAGTATATTTTTATTAATTAGATAAATAAAATCTATTTCAATTTAAATACCAAAATGTCACGGGTATTTATGAAAAATCAGTTTTAAAAAATATGGCGACTATTTTAATAACTTTATACGAACATGTAGTTCTCTTAAGTCGAAATACATATTTTCAGTTCACAAACAGTTCTAAAACAAAGCCTACTCGTTTTCGTACCCGGTGTGACCGATAATAATAATAATTTGTAATAATAATAAAGCAACGCGTATATACGCCCGACGCTAGCCGCTCGCCGCGCCGCTATGCTCAACGTCCTGTTTTCATTGTACTGATCAACACAATTTTTTTTTTATTCCTACACCAAAGTTGCCAGTATTCAATTTAGTTTCAAAACTTTTTTATTTCATTTAATACATTTATTTCGAACTTACGCCTGATTATTGTTATCAATAAGTTAGTCAATTATTACTCGCATAACAAAATTGAGGGGTTCTTAGATAATATCATCTTAGTCGAATTTACTAGGAGAAATCATTAAATTATATTAGACTCACTATTTAATTTCAGTTTTCTGCCACAAACGACTTATCACTTGCGTTGTTTTTTTTATGAGGTAGAAAGGCAAACGAGCAGGCGTGTGTTAGAAAGAAGTATTATATGTATATACGATATAGAGGCATTTCAGAGACCAGCGTATATGTTAACAAAAGACAGAAAACACACTTGAGACGCCTAAAGCATTGCGCATGACTATGGGCGTTTGCCTACTCTACTAGAAAAAAAAAAGAATCACCACTGACTTTAGAAACAAAAGACAGAAAACACATTTGAGACGCCTAAAGCATTGCGCATGACTATGGGCGTTTGCCTACTCTACTAGAAAATAAAAAGAATCACAAGTGACTTTAGAAACAAAAGACAGAAAACACATTTGAGACGCCTAAAGCATTGCTCATGACTATGGGCGTTTGCCTACTCTACTAGGAAAAAAAAAAGAATCACCACTGACTTTAGAAACAAAAGACAGAAAACACATTTGAGACGCCTAAAGCATTGCGCATGACTATGGGCGTTTGCCTACTCTACTAGAAAATAAAAAGAATCACAAGTGACTTTAGAAACAAAAGACAGAAAACACATTTGAGACGCCTAAAGCATTGCGCATGACTATGGGCGTTTGCCTACTCTACTAGAAAAAAAAAAGAATCACCACTGACTTTAGAAACAAAAGACAGAAAACACATTTGAGACGCCTAAAGCATTGCGCATGACTATGGGCGTTTGCCTACTCTACTAGAAAAAAAAAAGAATCACCACTGACTTTAGAATCAGTATATTCAGATAATCAAAGATTCAGATAATCTATTGATGTAATCAATAATATAGTGATGTGGGTATGTAGTGTTTATAGTATAGTATATAAGCGAAATAGTACAGTGAAACAAAATTGTAAACTCATCAATGAACAATAAATATATATTATTATATATAGTTTACTCTTTAAACGATGTGTTCACTTAACGCATCAAGATCTCGTGTCGTACGACCGGCAACAATGGAGACGCGACGGGTCGGCGCGTGCTGGCGACGTGACCGAGCGGCGTCACGCGGCGCGAATAAACGCGCGCGTAATGAGCACGTGCGGTGTGGACGCGCCTTTACCTCGCCCCCGACGCTCCTGTGCACGCAATTATATAAATTCGCACAAGCTATAGCCTGTAACGATAACTGGTATTAACTACCAATAAGCTTCTGTTAGGCTCAACTTTGCAAAAAGAAAAATAAAATAAAATCATCATTTTGATTTGTGAAAATAAAGTCAAATTATACCTACATGGAAACCACAGAAGACAGAAAACTGTAGCATATTTGCCTCGTTTCTGACGGTGAGGGACTGACTGAAGAGGTATTCTACTCTTTACCAACAATGGAATTGGTATCAAGTACCGGGACTTATTCTCCACATTCCGGACTTCCGCTCAGTAGTTTGCTAATCCCCCGAATCACTTACTAGGCATTCTGAGATTTCAAGTCATATATAAACCATCCTAGCCTACTCCAGTGTCAGAACAAGCGCTTAATTCCGTTTTCTAACGCGGGGGGAGGTGCTGGTAATTGCAGGAGTTAACGTGAAAGTGACCGTCTTTATAGGAGACATGAGATTTGCGTCGCACAACTGTGCAAATTTTCCTACCACTACCCTTTTAACCTATCTCTTCTCATATCTTACCCTAATGTTGACTACGTAATAATCAATGCCCTTAGTATTGTAGATACCTATGAGAGATAGTGATTATTTAATATCAAATGAGAGCGGATGAAATTTTCTCATCCGCTCTTTATTTTGGCCCCCTCTATATAAGGTTGGTAAGGTTTGTTCAGTTGTCAGTACGCTAAGGAGATTTCATAGTAAGTAGTTCTGTACAATTCATATTAAAATGTCGCAACAAAAAAAACTCTCCATAAGAAGCAACTTACGTATTATTTTGGTCATCTCAAGGTTTAGTAATATGTCAAAAGAAAAATACAGTGGACACATACGACAATGTATTATGGTAAACTTGAACTAAATATGAAAACATATTTTCGTATTCGGCTGTGAAAGATATAATAAAAACAGTTAAAAACACTTAAGTTAAACAGTTTTATTAACACACTAAAATAAAAACGTGGTGAGCATAAGAATCTGTATAATCAATTGATCCATTATATTTTGCAGTTTTTTAGTTCTTTTTTATACCATGTGAAATGTATGGGACTCGTCAAAACAGGTAAAAACACTTTTAAGTTAAACAGTTTTATTAACACACTAAAATAAATACGTGGGGCGTATAAGAATCTGTATAACTGTATAATCAATTCAACTATTTTATTTTGCGATTTTTTAGTTTTTATTTTATACCAAGTGAAATGTATGGGACTTGTCAAAACCAATCAAATGAGCCCACATTCGAAAATGTTACTAGTAACATTAATATATGTAAATAAAATAGGCGCAAGATTTGGAATAGACAAAAATACGGGATCAATCTGAATAAAACCGTTTTAAAAAGGCTTAATACAATATTATTTCATGACAGACTATCCGCGACTTCGTGTGTTTCCTATGGAGAGGAAGGGATATGCAAACGAAAAAGCTAGTCACCTGACTGTAAGCAATCACCGTTGGCCATGGCAGTCTGCAAAACCACGGGCACAGAAGATGCCTTGCTTGCCTTTATGGCAAGGAGACGAAAAGCTGGATAACAAAAAAATGTTCTTAGTTTACACCGAAATTCTTTGTTCGAATGTACTCATCAAAAGCTAGTGCCTAATCTGTGTTGGTGCTGATCATTTACCGTAGGTGAGTCTCATGCTAGTTTGCTTGATCTGTTAATGAAAATGAAAAAAAATATATACGCAGCATTCTTAGAACGTAGAGGTCACACTACCCCACCACGCTTGTCCAATACGGTTTGGCGAAGTAACCCGATTCAGAATAAATATCTGTAGGCCAAACACACACACACACACACACACAGTGGCAGCCCCGCCACTGATACATTTGCTTGTCCAATTCAATAATACATTGTCAATACTTATTTACTAGTGTTAAAAAAGGAATTATATTAAGAATAAAGGAATGTAAAGTTTCTATTGATATTAACCCCTTCAGACCTTATGTGCAAAATTATGCACATAATGTTTAAAGCCTTATAATATTTTTATTAGACTTAATTTACTCCTCCGCCATTTATGTGCATAATTGCACACATGCCGGAAAATACAGAAAATTTAAAGTTATTTAATAAAAAAAATTATTTTATTATCCATTAACAATAATTTAGGTCTGAAGGGGTTAGGGGTTCTCAATCAATTTTTTTTAAGAATTAATTTATTTAAATGTTTATTTGCTTAAATATTTACATACCTAATTCCTATGATTTCACCGTTAAAATTCTCAAATCCAATATTTATCTATTTGAGATCCGCTCCACAAATAAAGGGGTGACGCAATTCATAAATTACTCCCTTTACAAGCAAGCAGGAACTAATCCTTAAACGGCTAGCAACAATCATTTCATTTTATGGTTTTTCTTGTGATCGAAAAGAAAAAAAAACCTCAACGAAAATGGCACGCGCGCACTCGCCGACTGCGTACGCGTATAGCATCCTAACTCGACAGAGAAAGAGATGCTAACAGCTGTTCTATGTTAGCGTGAACGAGTCAGACATATGATAAATGGGCACGACCCGTAACCGAGAAATGCAGTCAAATTAGGAGAAATAAATATCGAGGCTGATACGCCACAGAATACCTGATATAAGTTATAAAGTGAAAATTGTATGGCCTGTCTTGTAAACGTATTGTGGCAGGCAAAGAATAACGGCTAAATTATGATTTATAACATTTATTTTAATTTTATACTGATTTAATATTACCGTATGTGTCCATAACTCTCATAAAAGTTGCTGAACTGATAACTGGTTGTATTCACGATCTTTAAGAAAAAGTAATAAAAAAAATGATCACAATCTTTTACACTAAAATGAATTTCGCGATTATTCTCTCTTACACGGTGAGGAAACGTGGGCAATGATAGTTCGTTTGCTTCACAACCAAGTCACTCGGAAAGCTCTGAAGAGGAGTGTGTTGGCAGTTTCTCTATTCAATATGATTACAAAGGAAGAAATCGACTGAATGACTAAAGTTGAAAAAATTGCTTTTTGATCTCTGACGACAACCGTTAAGTGACGGTTATCTTCGTGACGCGACGTGACGCGAAACACATGTCGTGTGTAATATGGAAAAGTGGTAGTGTGTGATTGGTATTGTTGGTAGTAGTTGGGAGGTTGAGAGTTGCTGACGGCCGTTTTTTCGGTAGGATTTAGTTTATAGTACCTCGTAAATCCACTTCTTCCAGTAGAAAATACACATAATTATTTTTTCTGTTTTTGTTTGCTTGTCGCGGATTTTTGTTTAGTAAAAGTTCTAACTGTGTAGACAGTTAGAACTTTTACTTAACAAAAATTGCTCTCTGAATTAACAAACCGAAGTGACAAAAAAAATTTATCCAGTTTGTCGAAACAACGATAATTTTTAAAGTGGATGCCCACGTCTCTGCAAACGCAGTATAGGACGCCCCCCGGCCAGACAGAATGACAATTTTGCGCTGGTCGGCTGGCAGGAACTGAATTCCTAAAGCAGAAGAACAAACTAAATTTAAGAGGCCAATGTCTGTTGAACTGCTGCCGACTGTTGACAGCACTATACTTGGACATATTATCGTTTATTATTACCAAGTTATAATCGTTTTTAGTGATAAAATAATATCATATATAATAACATAAAACGTGAGTGTGAAAATCATAAGAGTAAATTTTCAAATCGCCAAGAGAATGTATTTTCTTTAGACCGAAGGGCTGCTTTCAAAAGCCTTAAAAATTAAAAACAAAACATTATTTCGTATTAAAACAGTATAATTGTATTTGAATTTACCCGCCAACTTACCTGACATTGTGTTTTTATTTCATTTTTATAATCTTATGTTATTATTAGTTATAGTGTTTATTTGTGTGAGTGACATAAAATAAAAGCGTGTATCGTGACTTATATAAGTTGACCGCAAAAGTCCATAGAAGGTTTTGGTAGAATGGCCACCATTTTATCAAGACGTAACGTAACGTACACGCTAACTAGAATAATTCAAGATACTTTATGTTATTTTATTCTACTAGATACTGGCATTATAGTTATAGCTAATACCCATAAAAGAAAAAAAAGAATTATGTATTTTTTTAAATTCGTTTTGACTGTTGGTGTATGATGTTCATCCACTTGCATTCTTTCCCAAACCATCAATGTTTTAGTGTGTACCACTAGATACGCTTAAGTGCGTGCCGTATGTACATAAAGTAGACTATATGCGTAGAAGAAATAGCTAGGAGGGCGGGCCGCGCAACGTTTGGTACTAGCCACAATACTCTGCCTCGGGCCAGCGGGTTTAGTGCAGCTACAAAAGTTTATTACTCGCTGAGGATATGCATTCGTCAATAACGCGTGGTGTAAGTAATGAGCGATTTAGACTTTAAATAAATTATTCGAAAACAGGTAAAAAAAATATTCTAATACCAGTGGACTTTTTTGTATTCCTGTAATTTATCGTTTAAAGAATTGGCCTCGACCACTTAATTACGATCGTCATCAACCGTATCCAACAGCAGTCACCTTGCCATCTAGGTCTATCGTCCGCTTTGCATAAAGGTAGCTTCAGCGGTATTTGCGAACCGACATTGGAACCTTCAAAAATAACTTTAGATAAATCTCGAAGACTGACAACTCTTCTGTAATGCCTATATTGTTGCAGATGTCTATGTGAACCTTGTTTGCTTCTCATCAAGAACACGCTTGCTCGTTTACCCTTATATGCTATAGAAAATAATTTAGTCTCCGCGTCCTTCTGTCACTTGCACCACACACCATGTAGGTATAACATATTCGTTTCCGCCAGCCTAAGAGCCTTCGAAACCGAATAAAGCCCGCTTTATGGATTTCGGCAGCTTTGCAATTTTATTTCGTTTCCCACTTCCAGGAATCCGCGTGCAAAAAAGCGAAGATGAATGCGTGGAAGGCTGTAACACTTAAGTATTTCTTGGCACTACTGTTCAGGCGAACATCACAAAGTGAATAGTGCCTTTTTGCGATGCTATTGTGTGAAAACTAAGCTGCGAAGAACTACGTAACTAGTATTCGAAAAAATAGCCTTTTAGTACAGTTTAAAAAAACGCTCTAAACATATTATTATTATTATTTGAGAGTTGTTCAATTATTGTGATTCTTCCGTATTTAGATTATCACAGATTAGTTTCTTATACTCAGGCATTGCTACCTGTCCACTGGTATAAACACCTAATCCCTTAATCGCTTCATAGGATATCCGCGGAAACAAACAGGTGGTCTGTCTCCTATGTCGGAATCATATGTCAAGGTTAGATTTATACATATAATTATATAGTATTGAATTACCGCTTACCTGCTACCAGAAATAATAATCTTTAACGTATTTAAAGTAACGCAAAAGGTATCATTGTTAGATTTAATCTGAATCCACGGAGAATAATTACAAACAAATGCGTACATAGTTTATAATCGCAAATAAAACAAAGTAGCCTGCCACTGTCCACTGCTTTGAGACAAGCAGGCGTACCAACGTAGAAAAAAAAAAACGACAAAAATGACCACGCACTCGGAATCGAAATGCAAAAAAAATATTTTGCTGGAAAGAGAGGGGTGTATGCGAGGCGTTCCAGATAGAGTGGAATGGCAGAAATTTCGAATTTAGAATGCAGCGCGTGCTCTTCGACATCCGTCGGCGCAAAAAAATCGAGGCCGCCATCTACCGGCGCACTGTGACACTAGACGTATTTGACTTATGCGTTTTAAGTATTATTAACTATTTTATAAAGGTTTTGGAATTTATGCCCTACAGGTGGGCACGCGCGTCCACATTTCGTCAAAAATGGGGGATTTTCTTCGGACTTCGTAATTTAGAATAAATATCTGTAGATCACATGTACATAGATATATTTATCGCGATGCGAGAATCAAATGCGACCATTTTGTTCGGATTCGACAGCCCCACCAATGAGCCAATAAGGTCGTCGTTAGTACTTAGTCGTCGTTAAACCAATTGTTTGAAAAAAAAGTTACTCCCCTAGCATTTGGATGATTGGCAATCTTGCTTGTTTATTTGTAGTACCATTTCATACAATTATGCTAATTTAGTCTGAGAACTCGAAAGGCTTTTAAACATAATTTAACAACATAATGCAGCTAAACGATAATGTATCACCAACCTACATCAAATTATCTTTTTAACATTGTGTCTATCCTACGGTTGTCTGGAAGAAATCACTATTAGCTATAAGGCCGCCATTTGTATATAAATATTATAATCAATAATTGAATAACTGTGTTTTTGATGTACAATAAAGAATATCTATCTATCTATTTTCTACCAGAAATAAATGTTTGGACCACCATTTACGGTCTAATCATCTTTAAAATCTTAAAAAATGTTATGAGTTCCAGTTATCATATACGATTTTTTCCAGTCAAGTAAAGGTTTCCTGGTTCAAGTCGGTGTTCATCAAATTTACACATAGTTGCAGTTGGAAAAATAAAATTGCACAAGATTAAGAAAAAGTGAGGTTATGTGTGTAAACTAGTAATATAAAAAATACAATCAATAAACAAAAAAAAAAGTTTTTTTTCTTTTTAATACTTGAACTTAATCTTAATTTGGATAATATACAATCTTTGTGTTAACAGATGGTAGATAATAAATTATATATACCTAATTATAGATAATAAATTATAGATACCTCTGAATTTAGACTACTCTGTAAAACCCAGAAGCCGAATGTTAAAAAGGCAACGATATTAATATAATGATAACATTTTTAATGATCCCAATCGATCAAATGTGTTATGACACTCGGTGGTCCATCGTCCCGTGCACCGACGGCCGGCGTATCATTAATTAGATCAACATCATTAATGAATCTAATGATGTGAAGGAATGGTTGGGTATAATCACTTCTTAATTTAAAATATTATACTTTAATGCTGATAACCCGTTTTGAGTAGATAAACATTCATACTTGATATTTTCTTTATAAAGTATTACACGAGTTGATAGCTTTATTTCAAATAAATAGTCTTATTACTATTATATTGAAAGTTAATGATGAACTATTAGAGTTTACTATTGAGTAACTTAGTAGTAGCAAAAAAGATTATGCGTGAAAAGAAGTTTCAGGCAAAACGCACCGTACTGGATTGCCAAATACTCATTCTAATGGTGAAGATGACATTCTCTTTATGGCGATTTGTGCTGTAATGGAATTCGTTAAAGCATTTGTAAAAGCGATAGAAATTGCTGAGAGATGCAAAATCCTTCCTCAGAAATTAGCCCTTCCAAGAAATCTAGCCTTTCAGTTAGATCTTTTTTTTTATGGGATAGGAAGGCAAACGAGCAGGCGTGTCACTTGGTGGAAAGCAATCAGCTGCGCATGCACATCCGCTGCGCCATAGGCAGTGCGGAAGCGTTGCCGACCTTTCAGGAAAGTGTCATCATGGAGGGTTTTGGGCTCCAGAACTCGGCCGCTCACCGTACGAAGCGCGGTAGATAAGCTACCACTCAGACGCCAGTTTTATGCGGGAGTGTGGTACTTCTCCGGGCGAGCCGGCCCATTCATGCTACAGACAAATATTATGCCACTCTTGACAAAGTATTCGTCTGCAGCGTGGCTCTACCATTATTAAAATCTTGATTATCAACTATTCAAGCAGCCCAACGTTGTATAGGGTTAAGAGAAAGAAATTGATACTGGGTGTTCCGATCACACAGATGAGAACAATATACCATATGCGGCCAGGCTTATGCCTTATAAAGTTGTAAGGTGAGGGGTCTTATGTATGTTATACACGATATAAGAAGTTTTATACCCAAGTGACGACATAAATACAACCTTAAGAACATACAAAAAATATTCAGTGAAATACAATGCTGAGAATTATACAATTTTCAATAAAAAACTTTTTCATATCTTCGGTGCATATCTTATATGTCATCCAGTTATGGCGGTGGCAATAAAACTGTGCATATTTTTGGTTATTCAAGAGCAATAAAAAAATCAAAAGTCACATTGATTGATCCGTGTCATTGTACCAAATCTGAGGTAGGGATCCCCATTGGTCTCACCTCTAGCTTAATGACTAGTCATTTATTTTCAATGACGATAAAGGGATTTCTAGGGTAGTTTTCGGAGAATTTTACACAAATATAATTCTTGTTTTTTTTCTTCTTTCAAACGCATCGACTGTGACAATGTATTTGTCTCCGTATCTTTTTTATAGGATAGGGAAGCACACGAGCAAGCGGTGTCGCCAGATGGAAAGCAATCAACGCACCCTATAGTATAGCCTCTTAACGTTGCCAGCTTTTGAGAAATGTTTAGGTTTGTGTTTGGAAGGTTCCAATGTTCTATTAGTTTTGGTCTTGTTAAAAGAATTGATATTATTACACCTTACTTACTATTTCAACTAAGTTTATACTGCTTGTGCTAGCAAAATATGGCTTACTTCAAAAGCAAATGATAATGAAGGCGCAACAAATATTAATTGGTTTAATATAATTAATTTCACTTTATATATTTGTATTTATTAATGGTGTCAGGCGTTACTTTGCGAAAATCCATCACTATATGGACAGTCAAAAGTTTTACTTAGCTAAGATCCGCGACAAGCAAAACAATAACAGAAAATTAATAATGTGTGTTTTTCCGTTGGGTTAAGTGGATTTATTTGGAACTTAAACCAAAAACTTACCGAAAATCGGCCATCAATTCTCCACCCACCAACCACTATACACAACACCAAACACACATTATCACTTTTCCATCTTGTAAACTGTTTATATCTTCGGATTTTAGCTAAGTAAAACTTTTGACTGTCCATATATCTGTATTTTTATATCAGCTTTCATTTCACATTAACAGCAGAAGCAATGCTAAGGCCCAGAGAGCAGATTTACCACTGGGCCATTGGAAGTTTAACTAATATTAATATTTTTACACTTTTGTATACAGAGAACTAGATATTGTTACAAAAGAATATTAAATCAAATGTTGCCTAATTCATTTGTGTAACCTAATTTAACAGTCTTTTATAAAGGAACAAAAGACAACAGAATGCTCGTTTTTTCAATAGTTCAAAGTCGTCATTTTTCGGGGATACGACAGGTGGTAGATCATTCCTCAGTTACATCGATAGTGGCAACAAATTTCAACTGAATCGCACGATAGTTGACTACTAAACGTCCATGGTGGGGTTGAATGAAATTATGAAAAACTAGCTTTTGCCCGTGGCTTCGCTGGCATGGAATTTGGTCTGCCACATCAAGTTTCGTGACAGATCATTTTAAATAAATATATATATTTTTTTAATTTATGGTTCACAATTTTGGTCATAGTGGCTTCCACATAAAAGGTAGATATATGCTGTCGCGGACTTTTATTTAGAACTATTCAAGACAAACAATCCTACGGTACATAATTTTTGTGTAACTCCAATGGTTTAGGCAGCGTACGCCAAGATAGCTGTCAGAGGCCAGATTTTTTTCCGACTTTATTGACATGTATCGTTATATTACGACCAAAAAATAACATAAAATCATTACAAATTGTAGCCAATATGTTATTCCGATGTATAACCTATATTACTGTAAAGTTTCATCCAAATCCGACCAGTAGTTTTTTCGTGAAAGAGTAACAAACATATATACTCACAAACTATCGCATTTATAATATTAAGTAGGATGGGATAGGATTAGTAGGAAAGTAGTATTATTACTACTATGAATTATTTCATGCTAGATGGCCCGGTGAACTTCGTTTCACCTACAATTTATGTTCCCCTGTATTTATCTTCTCCTGGTATGTTAGTACTTAGGTATGCAATACTTTTAAAAATTGCACAAAAGAAACGACAGTTTCGTATAACAAGTAGCCCGTTACACGATAAAGCCGCCACGAACGGCATTTGAAATATTGAAAGTATTTGGAAGTGAAAGGAACAAAAAGAATTTTTCATTTTCAAGCTGTTCTTTTATGTTTTTCCTATATTTTTGTATTTGTAAATCTTTCCTGTATTAGAGTAAGCAAAATAAAAAAAAATATTCAAATCGGTCGAGCTGTCGCTGATTTGTTACTTTTAGTACCATCCATTACTCACTCTGCGAAAATAGTGTTGAACGTTGCCCTGTATCAAATAAGGATCCGTCTATAAACTAGCGATCCATAACATTTACGAACGAATTTAATCTATGTATATATTAAGTTCACAATATGCAATTAAAAATGATATTATATAAATAATTCACTTACGATCAACACGTCAGCTTATAGCCGTCATATCTTGTTATATATTAAATTAGACGATCTATTTGTTTTTCTTTGATTCATACTTGTAGATCTCTAAAATCACCTGTTTTCTGTTTACTCTGATCTGACTTATACTATTAACTTTTGTACTTCGAAAAATGAATGATAATGTTTTTTAAAGTTAAAATTTATAGGGATTTTATCCAGGTATCGGGAACTATACATTATGCCCTAATGATTCATTTTAATTTGTATATATACAATTATAATCAGAACCTTATGTGTATTTAATCACCTTAGTCGTTTTGATTCACTTCCAGTGTTGAAATAACTTCGTGTCTTTAAAATTATTTGGAAATAAGTATCAATTACATGCAATACTAATTTTACATCTACAAAGCAATAATGCACAATATTACAAAAGTAAACCAAATAATGTTTTTTTAATTTTTATTTTCGACCAGGATTTGAATTCATTTCTCAATCACAGTCTGTGATTTCACAATAATTAAATACAAGTGAAATATAAAACCTTATATTATAAATTCTTAATCCAACTATCCTTATCTGTATGTTTAATTTGAATAAATCATTAATTATTCCACCATAATCGATAAATATAACATCGATAATCCCCACGAAAGCACTAATGGACTGACTCTACACTACAGGAAGCCTGTTCCCGCCATTTGTCAACTTGACATTTGACATCAGTCAAAAAGGTTGAACTCGGTACCTGACTTACGTTTTTTTGTCACTAATTTCTACTTAAAATGTAAACGTAGGTTTTGACTTCAACTGACGTATTTTGGAAGTTAAATAAAAAAATATTTAACGACACAATATAAGACATGAATATTATTTGGAAATGTTTTAAATATTATTTTGTGTTTACATAAAAAAAGCAAAATAGTGGTGTCGACTGTAACTGAAAAAATTTGGAACGAACAGTATTTTAAATACATGTATATTAAGGTGTAAGTTGTACTCTTATATTATGTTATAAAGAGAATAAAATATTTTAAGCTATATTAACGACTTGTGCATTGTTTTAAACACTTTTCCAAAAATAGTTAAGTGCTCTTTGCATTCCAGTCAAAAATAAGCATCAACTATACAAAGTTATCTAGTTACCATATAATATTCGCATTTATTTAATATTTTAATCACTATAAGTTACTAAAAAATATTATTATACAAAAATACCTCAATAAATAATCGTATATTTTATCGATAGTGCCCATCACTTAAAGTGAAGTTGTTTGTTTTGCCGGTAGCAAGTAGTGTCGCGTTGATAAATATCCTTAAAGATTGTTCAGACTCTCGATAATTCCTCTTTGAACCTCACACTTTAACCTCCAATCAAACATTCATCTTATCCGTGGCGTAATAGAGTTTAAATTGTATTAATATAATAGTCAGCCGATCGAAACTGGTGTAAGGTAATTTATGAGAAGCGCCCGGTAGGTGTTTTATAGTTATTTGATAAAACACTCTTGTGATTACTTAGCTGGGGACCGTGACAGACCGGGTCTATTTTGCCTCTATAAAATACCTCTAATGTTACTCTCGGGAATGTTATCTGGACATTGTCAAAGAATATTAGTAATGAATCGTTGTATTAGGTTTCATATTTTTTATATCCCGCTACTTGGCTACGTGTGATAAAGCACCTGCCTTCACGAACCGCTACTCGCGTTGAGAACCGACACACAATACCTCTATCTATTCGTTTGTAGCTATACCCCTTCATGTTGAGAAATGGTCGATTATACGATAACTTCCTTTAAACTGTAAATTATTAAATGAAATTGTACTCTTTTTAATTAACATGTTATTTTTATTTAATGACAATTAGTTATTATAACTATAATGTCATATTACAATGTAGTGTCAAAAATATATTAATAAATAATTGATAAATTTAATAAAATAAAATAAAATATGTTACATCAAGTATTTTGTGGACAGTACAAAAGTTTTACTTAGCTAAGATCCGCGACAAGCAAACAATAACAGAAAATTAATAATGTGTGTTTTCCTGCTGGACGAAGTGGATTTATTTGGAATCCAAACCAAAAACTTACCAAAAACGGCCAGCAGCTCTCCACCCACCGACCACCATACACAACACCAAACACACACTACCACTCTTCCACGTGTTTCGCCGCAACACGAGGCATCTTCAGGTATAGTAGACTCTACGGAAAACAACCTAAAAATTACTTTCCAGCAGAAAAACAAACATTATTAATTTTCTGTTATTGTTTGCTTGTCGTGGATCTCAGCTAAATAAAACTTTTGACTGTCCACATAGTGATGGATTTCCGCAAAGTAAGGCCTGACTCCATAAATCATCAATTATTTTCAAATATACTAATCAGCTTATCACGTTACATCTTGATCAAATGGCGGTTATTCTACCAAAACCTTCTATGGACTTTTGTCGTCAACTTAAAAAGTAACGATACACGCATTTATTTCATATCGCTTCACTTCTATATCTTAATCGATTACACATATATTGTATAATACGCCACCACAATTAAACAGTATAACTGATAATAATATGAGATGCTAACAATGAAATAAAAAAAAAAAGTCACAACTTGGTAGGAAAAGTCAATTAACATGTTATAATACTGTAAAATTACTGAGTGTTCCCAGCATAGAAGTAAGAGTCATCCTGTTTCTCACTCTGACGTGGTCCCATGTAGCTAACTATACGCAAGCACGTCATCAGGATTTTTATTAAAATCGTATTTGAACTTTATCACTTTTGTTACTTGATCACACACATATATCTTCACTAGGCTATACTACTGAAGTACACACAGGGGTCACTCCGGGGATTAACTTTTTAAAAAATACTTGTATATATATAAGTGTCAATAACATAGAAGACCCTCTCATATCCTAATCCTACTTTATCCAATGGAACGACTTTACTTTCGATACTATTGGTGAAGATTTCGAATGTAGCGTTTTAGAGGCACCATAAAGATACACAAATTACATGGCACCTGCATGTAAACCGAAAAATGTTTTTCGCCCGGGATTTGAAACCAGAACTTCTGCCTAAGTTAGAAACTCGGATTACTGAGCGTTACCGTCATCGTTATTATAAACGTACAAGTAACACATTATTAAATACTGCAGTTAGTAAACATACATATATAAATTAAAACAGGTTTCTTAGGTTCTTTAGACGTAAATCATCAAGAAAGCAATGAAAATTATTAAATATCTAAAACGTGATTGTGATCAAAAATGTCGATGAAACCTGTTTTTAAAAATTAGTTGCGCTTACAATGAAGTAAAATATCTTATTTTGCGTTTCAGGTAAAAAATGGCGTTCATTGACTCCTCAAGACAGAAGACCTTACGTCGAGGAAGCCGAGCGGCTGCGAGTTATCCACATGACCGAGCATCCAAACTACAAGTACCGTCCACGGAGAAGGAAACAGAACAAGACTAGACCCAACCAGCCCGCTGCGCCGTCGAGCGCTCCACCATCAGCCTCAGCTGCTTTAGGCTCCCCGTACGCAACAGCAACAGACTCGCCCGACACTCGCTTCTCACATAACCCCGGCGCAGGATTCTCGCCTTACCGCACCTCGCCCCTCGCCTCCGATTATCAGGCGAACCAATTCAACGGTCACGTTCAAACACCTGAGTCTTCCCCGGCAAGGTCCCCCGAACCCCAAGGCAGGAGAAGTGCACCAGCAGAAGCCCCGCTGCCCACTCCCGATGCTTCTCCCGTTGAAAACGAAAAAGAGAACTTTCAATACGAAGAAAGGCGAAGAGCTATGAACGCCTCTTCTATATCCGATTCCTATTCCTACAAATTTAGGACACCAGTTTCCTTCTCCCCAGCCCCAGTTGCTGCTATGGGCATGGCGAACGGCATGTACGTGATGTGTACACAGAGGACGTTAGCTGAACAGCCACCGCTGGTAACGGGAACGTTCTTTCCACCGGTTGCTACGTCACAGGACCAACAGGCTTTGGGCAATACCGCGCCGAGGGTGTCATCAGCCCCCAGCGGTCCTATGAACGCGGAATACAATATACAGTACCATCCGTACGAACAATACGAACAGATGTACAAGACAGAAGACTCTTATATAGCACATTATCCTGAGCAGCCGAAGACTGAGTACGACACAGGTGGAAGCTATTTCTCCGAGGAGCCGCCATCTAACGCTCCCCCTGATTCTGAACAGGGCTTCATGAGTCGCCCGGAAATAAGAGCGGGATCGCCAGAATCTGACGTAGACGCCCGTGAGTTCGATAAATATCTGGACTACGGCACGGAAGCTACTATGGAACAACATCATCAATACCGATATGAGCAACAGCAAGGTTACAGACCTCCTTATTGTGGAGAGCCAGCTCCAGGGCCGGAGTATTGCACTGAAAGAATGTATCCTTCCCCGTATTCCTCTGTGATCACAGGCGCGCCATCCACGGGACCTTACGCGCCACCCGCGCCAGGAGCGGACGTGAGGCCTGAAGATGAGTTTAGTGTAATTTTGGCTGGCGTCAGACAGACCTGTTACAGCAATTGACTAGATAGCACCGAAATGGGATAGGCTTATTCAGAAATTCTTTTTATAGCCCAAAGAGTTATGTTTGAAAGCGTCCTGTAAAGATTTCGGTTGTATGCTAGGATTTTAAGCAAAATATTATTTACTTATATAAACCGGTTCCTCGACATAGCCTCCAAAATCCTCTGAAATATGTTTTACTATCTAGAAAAGCCTTTTAAATGATTGGATTATAAGATATTCCGAGCGGTAGCGCAATTTGTTTTGTTTTTTATGCCCTTGTTTGTCAAATTATTTATATCAATATTATTATTTGAATGTAACGAATATTTATATTAAATTTATAGATATCTCACTTGCACTTCATAAACCATATATATGTTATCTCTTTTTATTTCTTTATAATAGATATTCAATTTTATGTACGTTTTAAAACAAATGTTTCAACACATGCTAACAACAAACGGTTATAATAATTATTGACTTATATTTTTGTTTGTTATATATTCGACCAAAACTAAATTATAATACAACAATTCATGCAGTAATTTTACACTTTAAATTTTAGCCATGAGTCGCTAGGGTCACGAACTAATAAACAAATTAAATCTTTAGCGGTATTTCCGAACCGGTCCTACTTTATAACACTCTAGAAACAAATCACATTTCTGCAATGCCTGTCTATGGGCCTTGCAGTTATGTAAGGGCAGTGTCAATTGTTTTCCATCAGCCTCATGCTCATTTCCCATCTTATCCCCTAAAACTGTGAGGTTTCTTCCGTGTGTGATTTAATCCATGTGCGCAATTTTACTCGTGCGGATATTTCTTAAGGGTGTATGTAACATTGCGCTTTTTTATATGTGGTTGTTTCATGAGCGCTATTTTCCAATGACCCGAAACTTTTTTATTGTATACAAGGCGTTCAATGTACTTAAAATATATGTTGTAACGGGCGTTCAATGTATATAAAGTATATGTCGTGTTGGGACCGACCTATGTTAATTAAGATTTAAAGAGGTTGACAAATATTGAATCTTGAACGACAGTACAAGAGTGTAAGGAAAATACTTGGATATTCAATAGCCTTTCAGTGTTAATACATACATATTTTTTTTGTTAATGGCAACTGTGTATAACTAATTCACAAGAATCAAAAAGTAAAATCAAAAATGTCTTTGGACTGTAAGAGTGAATTTAAAAACATCCACCCATACAAGCACTTATTTCAGTTCACTTCAACTTTTAACTAAAACTATATTGGCCGCCTAAATTATACAATAGAACCAATAATAACGTGAATTTATGTAAATAAAACCATCTCTCTGCTGTGATTTCGCGCTAAAAGTCCTAATACAAACACAATGAATAGCAAAATTCACATTGCTACCACTCCTAAATATCTAATCTAATATCTAACAAAAGAAATATGTTTTTCGTGTAAATAATTATTCAAAAAGTTTAGTTAATCTTTCACATTTGTGCATGCATGTAAAATGGTGCTATATAGAATCCTAAATAATTGTTATTTTTGTAGGTTTTTATGATGAAATATACCGTTGAGGTATGCTGTTAAAAGTTTCCTATATAAAAAAATTATTTATTTGTAACTTTTTTGTATATTTGGTAGTTAAAAAATAACAAAAAAAAGATATATCAAATTTATGGAACACCAGTTCTTCCAAGGCTGTAGATATAGAGTTAAGTTTATTTTTATAATTTTTCTTTTTTTTTTTAACCTATAAATCATATGTTATCTGTATAAATGTAAGCTTTAGTTAAAATTATCTCATAGTTGTTATTTGTACTAAATTCTTAGTTAATATTAATAAGTTTATGTTGCAATTTTGTAGTTATGTATGCTCGCACTGCGAAACTAAGTTCTTCCTGATTGTAAGAAAATTTATAAAAGGCAATAAAAGTTATATTAAAGAATATGTTGTTCTTATTTATTTTATTGCGAGGAACGCAAACGAGCTGTCATGGCAGGACATGGTCCCCTCCCCTACATGGTCGTCTGAAAATCGAAATGCTGCCTTAGGAAAGATCTTAAATAATGAATGGGGGATAAAGAAGTAACATAAGGTCGTGAATTTGTTTCCCATTCTCTTTTGAGTGTTGATTATCAATTAATGGACCTGAATGGAGCTTTAATAGCAAAGTTACTTTAAAGACAATTATCTGCCCGAATATGGTATTTCCCCAGACGAGATGAGTTCATACTAGAGACAAAAATCTCCCAAAAAAAGACATTTGTACAGATTTGTTTTTCTTATTGTATAAAGATACTTAATGCCTAGTTTGAGTTATTATTAAAACATGCAATAGCATTATTAATTTTTTAAACAGTTATCCCATTCATATCTAATGTAAGCTTTATACTATACTAAATTTTAAAAGAGGGTGAGAAAATACTAGTAGCCTCCTAATAGTAAGCAACCAGCGACCACCATAGACATCCGTAATACTAAGGACATGGCAGATACGTTGGCTACCTTAGGGTAAGTATATGAATTATGAGAGAAAAAGATGATAATGGAGAAGAAGTAGGAAGTAATAGGGGAGGAAAGAAAGAATAATGCATGCGTGGCTTTACGATTTGTGAAAATATTCAAAACTTTTAAGGTTTGTCAAAAAGTGAACCGCTACAAACGAATAAAAATAATGATTTCTTCATTAACTCATTTTCAATAGCATTGAAGACATTTACTTTAATTTTTCTTTTCTTTTCTTTGATAGCAATTAGTTATAACAATTATGCCAGTGTCAAGTAAAATACAATAATATCAAATCGTTCGAAATGTAGCTAGTCAGCTTATTACGTTACGTCTTGATAAAATGGTGGCTATTTTACCAAAACCTTCTATGGACCTTTTCAGTCAACTTACTACTAGTCACGATACACGCATTTATTTCATATCACTTCACTTATACACCTTAATCGAACTATATTGTATAATACTCCACCACAATTAAACAATATAACTGACAATAATATACGATTATGAAAGTGAAATAAAAACACAACGTCACTGATGTAAGTTGGCGGGAAAAGTCCATTTACCTTGATACCTTGATTAAAAGTTCCATGAAAGTAAAAGATTAAAAACGACAATATTCTACAAAAAAAAATGTCATGTAATTCACATGCTTTTAATGAATGAATTATTGAAAGCTTTTAGCTTTACCTCGAAAAAGTTTAAGAACGAAAATACTCAGTGCTTTGGCAATAAATACCAAACTTATTTTGTGATTGTAGTATGCGAGTAAAAGTTTCATTTTCACAGATTATATATGTATGTCCCCTGCTGAGCACAGACATCACTATTTTTGGAGAAATGAATATTTACCCGCCACGCTTGTCCAAAATGGACGGGTGGGGTATCAAGACTCGGAATGAATACGCGCAGATCATGCACGTGTTTATTCTGATACAGGAATCGTATCCGCGTCCATTAATTCCGAAAGCGGTAGCTGCGCCTCTGAGCCAATTAGGTCATCGGTGTAACATTTATTTCAATATATACTATTCTAGCCCCTGCCATTTTTCAGATATTTTTTACTGTAAGTTAGATATAATGTAAACATACCAATTCAAACCTAGAATATGTAAGTATTTCGAATTGAGAAAATAAAAATAATCCGTTGTTCTTTTAAAGAAGACTTTTTGTTAGCCATTCGTCGTAAGCTAATAATGCTTATGCTACGATAATATTGTTCACATCAATTAGTCCAATGCTAGAATCGAACTTACGACCTCAGATTGTAAGCGCAACCTTACCTGATCTGTTGATGCTTAAGAAGTCAAATAATATTTTAAATTACATAAATAAATCATTACAGACGGCAATAATTCATTTAAAACACTTAAATATCCTATAATTATTGCATGAAGGAACAAATAAATTAATCATTTTCATTTCATACGCGATACCTCACACATTTGCCTAAATACGGCACTAAACAGTACAAAAAGAGAATTTACAAACGCCCCCAACAGAAAGCGGGTAAGTCCAAATAAAATTAAAATTACTAAATAATTTGCGCGCTCGCGGGGCAGGGGTACGCATATATCGGCCCGCGGGCCCCAACGCCTGTAATTACGAACGCGGTCCGCCTGTGCACGCCCCTGCCTTGCGCCGCACTCGATATTGATGTATTGAAGTTTCGGAGTATCACCAGACAAATGTTGTAAGACCAATTTTGTGACTTTGTCATTATTATTTTTTGTTTTCTTCCCAAGTAAATAAGTTCCCAAAAGTTATATTTCCAAACGGATACGACATTGGAACCTTAAAATAAGATGACAACACAATTCTCAAAGACCGACAATGCTTCAGCAATGCCTATCGATGGTAATACAGACGTCTACAGTGCGTTGATTAATTTCTTTCACACGACAGCGACACACTGCTAGTCTGTCTTTTTATTCCATAAAAAAGTTACATTAGATGAATTTTGAAGTTTGACGCAGTTTAAAAGCAATTAATAATTTGTTACACATTTAGTGTTACGGGTAGAGCAGCTATTTCTGTTTTAAAAACAGTGTTGTTTGCCTTCAGGCTTTACAATTTTATCAATACAACAACTATAACCTTGCATATTATAACGTTAGAAGATACATGACGTCAGGATAAGAGATACTAATGACGATTAAATGTCCCTTCAGATGAAATGAATATCTGTAATTGGAATAATCCAAATACTGACAAATAAAAAAATATAACCTACCTGACGAATAACCTGACGAAATATCTCATCAACAGTGCGACAGTATCTTATTGGAAATGGGTTTCTCACAAGACCCGTCACCTAACCCGATTTTGAGCTTCACGCATCCAGTTCTTGCCAGCCGCCCTGCGCTGAATGTAACATGTGGCCAAGAGCGACCCACGCAAGGTTCGAGAGGACGTGATCTCCACCACAGCATTCGTCTACCAGCCCATTACACTTTAACCTGTTGCTGGATTAGTTCTTTATTAACCCAAATAACTATTTCAGAACCAGTCTCTTTAGCTCTAGAACCAGACAGACAATATAAATGTATTGAGGAAGAGAGTAATTAAACCAGTTTAATAAATCAATTAATACTGAAATGAATTTTCCTAAAGAAGTTTATGATGACATCACCATTAACACTCGTGGAGGTGAAACTTGTGAGGAATGTTAAAAGCTTTTTCGTCACCACTCAAAAGTGGAACAATTAATATGTGCATACATTTATTCATACAGGCTGCATATGTATTCTGTTTTTGAATTGTATACCAATAAAAAGTGGTAGGGTCTCATCGGTCATATCGGAAGAATGAAATGCCGTTTGACATCACTGCCCTTTTTTGAAAAAGTAAAAAAATTGAGTTATTGCACTTCTGTTCAAGACGCTCGGCGAGCTGTTATAATACGTGATAATTAACTTCGAACTGTTCTTTTATGTTTAAATACGGAGACATCTTCGGGATATAATTTTTAATTTTCGCATTTTATATTATTGATTTATTTTGTTTGTATTTCTTTTGTAATCAAAAAATTCCATCTCAGCTCTTTTATCTAATCCAGGTATTTAGGGATTGATTGATTTTACAGATAATTTGGGAATCTTCCGATAGTACCGTTTCGCTTCATACAGCATTTTAACGATTTTGTTAATCCCATAAAGCTGGAGATTTGTCACATTTAAGCCAAATTTCAAACTCAAATTCTCTAGTTGTAACGAAATATCTGATTTAGTGTTTAGATGGAGACTTTAACGCGAAGGTTTCGTGAAAACTCTTACTGACGGGATCTAGGGCATTCTAAGAAAGATTAACCTCATTGCTTTGCAGGGTTCGGAGTAACTAACTCTATATCTCAAGCGTTTGCAGCAAGATATAATATAACTCGTCTATAAACCGGTTAAATAGGCTTTAAATTAATTATAATTGTAAATACTACAATAGTTATTTTTTTTTTATATATATTCACGCTTATTCCCCGCAGGGGTTGGCAGAGACCATAGAGATCCATTCGCTGCCATTCATCGCAGCGAAACGGCTCGTCATTGGTCGCTTTTCGCCCTCGTCTTGACGGGAGGCATACCACGTCGCCGTCATTTTCGACAAATTAGGTATATTAAATTCGTCTTAGTGAATCCCACAAACCGCAAGGGAGGATGGAGGTCAGCCCCAGCAGAGCCCTGCATGCTGAGGTAAGGCACCATAGTCCCCGGGGGAGCCCGACCCCGGGATGATCAGCACGCTTGCGACTCGCCCCTAGCCACGCATCCATTGGCACGGCAAACCGTGGATTGGCGGAGAGGAAGGGAAAGGATAGAGAAGAAAGGAACGGACAGGAAAGGAAATGCGGATTGGGGGGTTTACCAGACTCGGAATAAACATTTATAAATCCATATAAATATTTATTCCGATGCGGGAATCGAACTCGCGACCATTGACTCCGCGGGAGGAGGGCCCCGCCACTGAGCCAATTGGTCGTCAATAGTTATAAAGTTATAAATAACTTTTATAAAGTTATAAATAATCAAAATGGATCAATTTTATAAATCAATCAAGATATTTAAACAATATATTCAAATTCTACTTAAGGTGGACAAAATAAATCACTACAACAAACAAATTGCACGCTGCAATCATTTGTAATCAAGAGACAAATGTACTCGCTAGACCTCGTTACAGTCACATTCATTCAGTATAATGAACAACCAATGCTTGTACGAAAACCTCTTGTCTTGTCCTATTGTACTGTACGCCGACCGTGTGTGTCTCGAGACCGCATCGAAAATTATTTCTATCTAATGCAAGGCCTATTGTACAACTACGAAATATTTATGAAACTTTTTTTTTTTGTTCATTTTTCTTGTTCTTTTATTTGATACCAATTAGTTAAAACCAATATTAAGTAAAATACAATAATAGAAGACTTTTCGTTTGTCTTCCGTAGAGTCTACTATACCTGAAGATGCCTCGTGTTCGGGCGAAACACGTGTCGTTTACAAGGTGGAAAAGTGGTAGTGTGTGTTTGGTGTTGTGTATAGTGGTTGGTGGGTGTAGAGTTGCCGGCCGATTTTCGGTAAATTTTTGGTTTGAGTTCCAAATAAATCCACTTTATCCAGCAGGAAAACTAATATCACACTCTTTGAATAAGTCCCTCTTTGAATAATATTCCCGTAAAAATAATCGTACCTGCATATAAAATTATAGAAAACAACTATTCGACCCACCGGCCTGTGGAATTCATTTTAATTTTGTTAAAAAGTTAATCATTAGATAGCACGGACTAGAACCGAACATACTCTTTATCTACAAACGGCAGCTAAATTCTGCTAGATACCTCATTATCTGGGGCGTATCTTTAACCGCGTCGCGGTAAAAGCGCATGCGCGAGACGGCAGCGGCGCGGCCCCACAGAGATGCGCCTTTGAAGATAGCGACGATACATTTATTAATGGTTACATACCCCACATACGGTTTTGCATACCCCGATTTGAGCCTATCGCCCGCGGAACGTCCGACCGGAACTCTGACACATAATTTAAAAAAATAAATGCGCTACGGAGACGAGTCTGCTTTTTTTTTAAACATATAAATAAAATAGAGTTTGATGCGTTCGAAATTTTTTTTTTAACTGCCTATATATGTCCCACTGCTGAGCACAGGCCTCTCCATTTCTGGAGGAACGGACGTTGCCCCATCACCCAACATCCCATTGTGCAATGCGGATTGACAGGGTTACCAGACTCGTCATAAATATTTGTAATCCATACATATATTTATTCCGATGCGGGGATCGAACCTGCGACCGAAACTCCGCAGGCGGAGGGCCCCGCCACTGAGCCAATTGGTCGTCAATTGTTCGAAAAATAATATGTATTAATACATATCTACGCAAAAGACCGAAAACGTAGTAAACCGCAAAATGCAAACTTACGATTCGAAATTATCAACCGTTCAACAGTCCACGGTGACAAAAAGATTGGGGACCACTAATATAAACTACGATAATTTCAGTTCTAAAACTAATACACAGTAGTAATCAATATCAGCCCGCGGCAGTCCACTCAAGGCGCGCCACCTAGCCTGATCTACATATCCATAATATACAGTAAACCCTCCTATAACGCGGTAGATCGGTTCTGCGTTATAGGAAAACGCGTTATACGAGGGATCAGTGTCTGATAATCAATGTTGGTAAAACTTAAAAGCTGGGAAAAAAAACTAAATAAAATATTTATTTATTTAATTTAGTTTTTTTATAATACTTTAATGTACACATAAAACACGACATACAAGAATTAAAAGAAGAGAACATGTACAAAGGCGACCTTAACTCAAAATTGAGGTTTCTTCCAGTTTCCCAGGAGTGCAAGAGAGATAAGATAAACTGTAATATATTTTAATTTTATAAAAATTGTATAAAAAAACAATATATTATAAAATATTTAAAAAAAACTGTATAAAATATTTTAATTTTATAAAAACAAGATGTACAAACAAAGTTCATACAAATAAATATATGACTTGGGAAATCCACGTGTTATACGAGGGAACATACGTGTTATACGAGGGACATGAAATTGCATTATACGAAATCGCGTTATAGGAGGGTTTACTGTACAGCAGTAATACCTAATATGCATACACAAAACATTTTAAGATGTATAAAATCTTCTGTGTCTAAACTGGACAAGTATGAATAACAGAAGAAATGCCGATTGAAACGCCTCCTAAATGACCACACATGCATTTCATATCAGTACACGAGCGTTTGTGTGTGTTTTCAGTTGTAAATTAGGCACGTGTCGAGCCATGCTTTGAAGGCTTGAGGCTTCAAATGTGCGATAGGATTCTTTGTAAGTGAACATTCTATGACTGACGTTATTATTGATGGTAATGATAATGATTGATTATGATGATCATGACGGACGTTTGTAACATGTATGCATGGTAAAACTAATTAAGTAATAATCATTTATTTCTTTTTTTATGGGATAGGAAGGCAAACGAGCAGGCGCGTCACCTGATGTAAAACAATCAAAGCCGTCCGTTCAGAAGCTCTGCCGGCATTCAATGAAACCGTCATAATGGGAGGGAGGAAGGGGAGGGAGAGGAGGAGGGGAAAGGGAGGTTAGGTCTCCGGAACTCAGCCGCTCACCGGACGAAGCGCGGTAGCTAAGCTACCACTCAGATGCCGCTTTTCTGCGGAGTGTGATACTTCCCTGGGCGAGCCGGCCCATTCATGCTACAGACAAATAATATGCCATACTTGACAAAGTTTTCGTCTGCAGTGTGGCTCTACCACTATATATGATGAGCTACGACCTTGAGATTTTATTTTTAATATGACTGAAGAAAAAAGAAAAATTTGGCTGCACTTTCAGATACATTACTCATATATATCCAGAGAACCAAAAACTAATTTTTGATCTCGATCTGACCACGTTTGTTCTTGCTAAAAACCAGCATCAGGTGCTCCAATAGAACGCCTGGCATATGCTGAGCAAAAACCATTTTATAACATATATTATATTATTATTAAGGCTTTCATTTTAGATGTTTAAAAAAAGTACCATAAATAAAGTTTTTTCTACTCTATTCTAATTCAAATAAATTTTATTTTGTTACAATTTTAAACCCGGTCAAAACTAATCACGTAGCGAAACAACAATTTATATTAAATTAAATTAAGTGAACTAACACTGAAAAATTTATTGTAACCCTGGCAATTTCGCGTATAAGAGCTAGTTTATAATAAAAAAAAAGTTTTAAAAATATTATGGTAGATTTGGACGCATGCTTGATGTGTGGTTTAGGTATGTGGAAAGCGCAGTCCTCACCACGTGCGCATTATCACTAGATGTCCTTTTTACCCAGTTTCAACCCAAGCAAAACACACCGATTAACGAGCCATTGTGTTATACGTAATACGGTGGCTTGTTTCCAAACATCGATCGTTCAAAATAAAAAGCGATTAATCGATAAGTGATCGATAAAACCGATGACTTCAGCTATTAATGAAATGGAGTCTTTGTGAATGAATTTGATGTTCACCTGGTGATCGTGGCAGGAATCGTAAAATTACCGCTTTTTCACTCAATGATCGTGGGTGCGATTCTCTCACCGGGGAAATAGATTTATGTCTATTACTTATTACAACTTTGACCATATTCGCTCTCGCCAATTCGCCTTAGACAAACGTGATGGAAAAAGACTTTACTCTTTTTCCAGGAATGGAGAGGCCCCATACCCAACAGTGTGACATATATGACTTGTATTGTTGTTCTCGTAGCTAATTCCATCAGACCACACCCTCGTAGAATGTTTATTTATTTATTTTATTTTAATATACAGATATGATACCAAATATTATACCTTCAACGGTATTTCCTAATCACCCGGACATTGGCACCTTCAAAGCCTGCAACGCTTCCGTGATACTTGTATTGTCGTAGATGGTTATGTGCGTGGATTGCTTTCCATCAGGCGACACACTTGCTCGTTTGCCCTCCTATCCCATAAAAAATAGTGGAATTATTACCGGCAGAGATTCTCTACCTATAAACCTTACTTATATACCTACTTACCTAAATTATGCCTTTTTTGTAACTTTGAATTTGCATACGAAATAAAACACCCCAGATATTTCATGCCATCGAATATAAAATATTCGAAATATAAGAGTGATTAGAATATATAAGAGTGATTTCCATCATACTAAATTGCTTAACAATACTAAAAGCAAGTTACTTGATGGTAAGTTATTTTAATCTGCGACCCCGAAGCGTTATAACCTTTGAGATAGAACAAGATGATAGGGCAAGAATAGAGGCTGGATGGTAGAAAAAAGAGATCCTGTTCTTGCAATTAACATTCTCACTAAAAGCACTACTTAAAAAAGTTTGCTTCCTCAACTTATAATAAGCTGATTTTCTTATTTCTTCTTTCAACAATACAACTCACGAGTATAGATACGATATATTTCGCTCTATCTCTAACCTCACACCGCCAACATGTTATCTTTCTAATATACCGGAGACCTTCCTCGATACAGTCCTTCCAACTCTTCCTGGTACTTTTATTGCGGAGCCCACATATATATGGTTTTGACTGATCTGTTGCTTTTCATTCCTTTGAAATGGCCAGCCTTTTTCAGCCTTTATGATTCGTAGAATCTGTCGGGCGATTTTTCAATTCCTACTAATAGTTTACACTCTCACTATATATAATATATTTATAAATCGTGTTAATTTATAAAATGTTCAAATTTTCAATCGTTACTAAAATACTTTTTAATCATTCAGTTCACTCAAGTTCAAATACATTTTTTATAAATTTGTAGTTAACATTTGATGTTAATATAGTTTTTTCAAATATTAATTCATTTATTAAATCTAATTAATTAATTTTAATTTAATATGGAAGGAAAGAAATTATGTAAGATATTTAGCAGGATATAAATTTAGGAATAAATACCCTCAGTGGCGAAGCCTGTAGATCGCTGAAAAAACAGTAGAAATTTCTTTTAAAAAAAACTTTGTATTACTTGGTATGAATCAGGTCATCCAGTTTGTGATACATCCTTGCACTATCCATGCTGCAATATTCGCGCATTGACGAGAAAATTGTTGTCAAAACTTTTCTCTCAAACAATGCAATATAGTTATAATTATAACATTATTTGTTGGGTTTATTAATTACATTAGGAATAATAAAACACAAGTACCTAGATGGAATAGATGAAACAGAAAACACCAGTTATACAAAGCGTTGTTATATCTAAACCCACAGGGATCTCTCCTTCAAATTAATATTGGTACAGCTTTACCGTGTTTTCTTTAAACCTCACAGCGGGCTCAACCCCGACACTTATTAACATAAAACCTATTTCCTAATCAACTAGCATGACGGCGGCGAGAAAAAAAATGAAGGATATCTGCTTCGTCACTACAACATCCTGCCTCCTCAATACTTACATACATTCGATCAGAACCTACACCACGCGATCTACGCGATTCATTTGCATAAATGAATATTATATTCTCTAAATGTTTATTTTAATAACGCTTGTTAAATAGAAAACATCAAATACGCAAGAAAAAGTTTAGTTAACATTTTTGATAATATTTTCAATTTATTCTTACTTTTACTATATATAAATAAATAAAATGTGTATATGAATAGGTTAAAGACTAAATTATGTAGTAAATATTACTACAAAATTTAAAATGATATAATTTGACATTTTTAGGTTATAAATTATAATTTAAAAGATGTATCGATTTGTATTTGGAGTAATTCTATCTGCAAAATTCAATCGATACACTAGTTAAACTGGGAGGATTTTAGACATTATAATAAAATTAGCCCACTTTTAAGAGAGGCGGTGGAGTTTTCCCGCCAACTTACATCAGTGACGTGTTTTTATTTCATTTTCATAATCTTATATTATTATCAATTATATCGTTTAATTGTGGTGGTATATTATACAATATAGTTCGATTAAGGTGTATAAGAGAACTAAAGTTACCGACATAGCCTTTCGAATTAGCAAACTAAAGTGGCAATGGGCTGGTCACTTTTGTCGGAGATCCGACAATCATTGGAGCAAACGAGTGCTGGAGTGGAGGCCGCGTCTCAGTAAACGTAGTGTGGGACGTCCCCCGGCTAGATGGTGCGACGATCAGCGCAGGGCGGCTGGCAGAAACTGGATGCGTGTAGCCGAAGATCGGACTAGGTGGCGCTACACGGGGGAGGCCTTTGTCCAGCAGCGGACTGCCGCAGGCTGTTGATGATGATGAAGGCGTATTAGTGCAGTGATATGAAATAAATGCATGTACTGTGACCTTTTAAGTAGACTGAAACAGTCCATAGAAGGTTTTAGTAGCCATCATTTTATCAAGACATAACGCGATAAGTTGACTGGCTATATTTTAAGAGATTTGATGTTATCGTATTTTACTTGACACTGGCGTAATAGTTATAACTAATTGCTAGGAAATAAAAGAAACAAAAGAGAAATGTAGGTCCAACATTGGACTGACTTATGCTGTTAATGATAACTCGTTACTAAGTCGTTCTGGCTTTTTAAATGATATTTGTTAAACGGCAACAAATTTAACAATATAAGTCCATATTAAAACTTGTTTGTTAATCCTTTATGCAGTACTATACCATTCATATCACCGCCATGTAACTTTGGGATTTTGTTCAGTATACCTAGAAAGGTTTCCGAAATAGTACATCTATCCTACAACAGGTGGCGCGCGTATATACACAAAAATAATTTCTTTATTCTGAGATCAACACATATTGTATTTCATAATAATACATTTGTTTTAATATGCAAAATACAATGCACGCCTGGTAGTGCAGGGAAAAGTGGAACCTGTGAAGGGACCTAAGTGTGCGGCAAATTTCCAATGCGGTGGACGGATCAAATGAAAACCGCTCTTAATAGCTCCCTACATGAATACATGAAGGCAACTATTATAAACACACAAATAACAAGGATACATATTTTTATTCTGATGTGAAAATCGAACCTCGATACCCGTTATTTAAGAAACGAACACTTCACTACTGTGCCTTAAGAATCTTTAATAGTTTTGTTATCGTACTAAAGAGAAAAAGAGAGCAAGTATTCACCAATTTCCCTACCTGCCTCCGCTATACAGGCAACCATCGTCTAATTTTACAACGTACATATATATTATTTAATGTTCAGATGATCCTGCGTCACTTGACTGTTTAATATTCATAAATCGACGCGTCGTCTCAAACTCATAAATAAATTACGAATTCATAAAAAACAACCTTTCGTTAGGGTGGTCTAACTAGAGGTGGTTTTCTTATGAATCAAGCTAACAACACAAACATGATACAGACAAGTTATTCCTAACACAGCAAAGTTCGACATAAAAACGCACAACAGCAAATCGTACTTATTTTGTATAGAAGATACATACTTCTACACAAGTAAGTAAATCGTTTTTTGAAAATCCTTTTCTCTTAGAAGTGTCCTCTTAGAAATGTTAAGACACATTGTTTTCCACAGCCTTTATACATATGTTCCACAGCTGGGCACGGGCCCACCAAACATGTCCAATGCGCATTCGCGGGGTTACCAAACTCAGAATAAATATTTGTAGGTCATACATATATTTATCCCGATGCGGGGATCGAACCCGCGATTGAGTCAATGGTCTAACACACATATATTTTTTTTATTTACAGAAAATTAAGTTTTTTTTTTTTTATAGAAATGGAAAACGAGCTAATGTTTCACCTAATGGTAAATAATCATCGATCTGTTTTTACAGTGTCAAGTAAAATATAATAACATTAGGTATAATAAATGGTATAATAAATAAATAAATGGTAGCCATTCTACTAAAACGTATGATATTTTGCCGTTAACTTAATAAATCATGATAAACGTATTTATTCCATATCACTCCACTTATAGTTTTTATTCGAACTATATTGTGAAATACACAATTGAACAACATAACTGATAATAACATAAGATTCAAAAACACAATGTCTCTGATGTAAGTTGGCGGGAAAAGCCTATTGTATCTTATATTATAATATTTTTATTTTTTGTTATCTGTGGCGCGTCGTAATATTGTTGTATTCGATCACAATCAAATAATATCCTACTGATTTGCATTGAGATATTATTCGGAAGTGACGAATCATTTTATCTATGCGGTCATAAAAATTTAATATCATTTGTCATTGCAGTTTAAGTGTCTGAATGAATTATTGTTATGTTAAAAGAGAAATGTATTCACTCAATTCAGATTTATGTAAATTAACTTTTTCTTTTTTGTTTACATGCTTTTAATGTAACAAGAGGGGCGATCGTTTTTATCGCCTCGTTTTATTATAATATACTCTATGGCCTGAACTGTCAACTTCGCCATATACGATATATGCATCCTGTTTATAAAAATCGTTTTCATAATGACTGATAGATGACTGTGTAACCATCATATAATATTTATATAACAAAAGTGGATATATTTTTATATTTATTTATAAAATATATTCACAGCATATCTTATTAGCTAAAACAAAAAACAATAACTAGCACCTATAGCAAAAACAAAAAATATTGAAATAGATTTCATTTTTATACACCAGTGTGAATGTTTGCATGTATGAGAAGAGAGACAGAGTATGGGTGTGTGTGTACGTGTGTATTAATTACGTACATTATTTACTATTTTAATAAAATTTCAAAAGTTCCAAAGAAGATATCTGCAGCATTAAGAAATAATAATTTGTTCACAACTACATAGATCACTTTCCTTGGAAAAAAGAATTTTTATATTACAATCCCCGGGCATCGTTTAAAATTTATACATTTTCCGTACATACCAATCCAATTAAACGGTGTGGCCTATCAATAGAGCTCTAATTACACCGAAAGAGTGTGTTTCCATTACAATGTTACGGCACGAAAAAAGCAAACAGACGATAATTGAATTACTTTTGAAGAATGAAGAAAACTGTGACATAGTCTTGGTAATTATTATTATAGCCTCTTTATTTCCATAATGAATAAAATATTAAACAAGTATAAAATTGAATTTTTTTATAAATCATATATCATTATGGACCCCTCTACGGGTAAAGGCCTCCTCCATTTTGCTCCATATCTGTCTGTCTTTTGCTTTGGTGATCCAGTTTTCACCAGCTTTTCTTTTTATTTCATCTATCCATTTTTCCTTTGGTCTACCTCTTAATCTTTTATTTGTTAGCCTTCTAGTACTTACTACCTGGCAAGGACCAACAAATAAAAGTCTTATGTAATAGGAAAATTAGAACACCATTGCCATTGCAAAACCTAAATATAATAAATTTAAATGAAGGGAAAACAATTACGTGGCAAATGTAGACATGAAAGGAAAGACATTTTCTTTCGCAACCCATATCCTTCCATCCCATATTTGAGCAAGGGGACTCTTCATTTCTGAAGGGATGTACAACAACAACTAATAATAGGTAAAGAAATAAAAGTAAAAAAATAATGTAAAACAGTGACTAATTGAACAAAACTCCAGATTATCCATGAAAGGCATTTTCTTTTGAAACCCATATACATATATGTGTCACACCTTGGCTAAAAGTCTCTTTATTTCTCTCTTTCAGGAAAATATTATACAAAAATAGAGAGTAAACAAATAAAAGAAGTAAAAATGATTGACAGTAGAGTATTGAGCTGAGTCAATGGACGTGGGTACAATTCCGCATAAGGATAAATATAAATATGGCCTACAGGCATTTCACAGTCAGGGTGTCCCACCAAACTGCTTGGACAAATGGTTTGGGGGGGACAAATGAACATTCATACAGAAATGTGGAAACTCGTGCCCCGTACTAGAAATATATGATCTGTGAAAAAATAATAATTAAAAGTATTCTATAATAATGATCATATTACACCGGAAGTCAGAGTTGGTATAGTCTGTCAATCTCGAGTATAGTCCTAATAATAATCCGAAGCGATCTGTTTCTCGTACCGTTATCGTATAATGGAAACGCGCCGATATGCACGCCCGCTATGCCTCGCGCGTTTGTCGTATACGCAGGCTTTTAACTGAACGTTCCGAGTAAAATCCTAGAGCATCCCTCTTATGTTAATGATCACTTGCAGATTCCATAGTCTACAGCATTCGCTAATTTAAACTGGATGCTGCAAGGTACAGGCTCATGACACGCGAGCGTGGCGGATAAAATAATTTATTGCATTTTTTTTAAATGTCTAAGTTCCCATTTTTGGCCAGTGACGAGTAGCTTAGTTTAGTAGCACTTTAGTAGGAATAGCTCAGTCATTAAGGTTCAGGTAGAACTTTATTTTTAAACCTCTCTGTGCCACTTGTCAGAACTGCGAACGCTGACGCATGCTACCGCAGATCCGACTGCGCTGTTAGGAGCCAATCTCATAGTGCGAGTGGAGATGAGGCTACCACCTTGAAGTTCAGACGTCGGGCAGCGAGGCTCCCCGATGTAAACCAAATCTTAGCATAAGCATTATTAACTAGAAATTTAGTAATATCAACCATATTACAAGCCTTCTTTTTTAATATGTCAAAATTTTTGATTATCATTGACTTTCAACGTTTATACCTCTATCAAATGATAGATAGAATCGCGAATGTTATTCTGGAATATGCATTGCTAATCTATTATTTAATAAATAAAAAATAATTAATGTATAAAACATCTAACGAATAAATTATGTATATAAATAAAAAACTCGTTGATATTATAAATATACGAATAATAACACCCAAACCTTGAATATATATTAATAATGATATGCCCATCGTCGACATATTTCTGCATTAGTCTAAACGGTCTGCCTGAGTATTCTTCAAGCATAGTAGGGCAAAGAGAGATTCTATTAATTAAAATAATAATGTGAAATATTTAACGATCAATTTTCATAGATTTTCTATAACAAGTCCTACCCATGAAAAACATTTTCTATCAACCCAAAGGTTGACTCGCAGAGAATGCCTTCCGTCATTAAGTCCGCTTTTGTACTAAAATGTATACAAAAATAATAAATAAATACATACATACAATCACGCCTGTTTCCCGTAGTGGTAGGAAGAGCCTAAATACCTTCATCTGCTACAATCCCGGCACACTCTTTTTGCTTGATCCACATTCATCATTATCTTCATACAAGCTCGTCGATTAAGGGTACTTTTGATCTGTCCTTTCTTGAGAACTTCACCGATTTGACCTGCTACCGACTCTTCCATTTACATCCACAACGAAAATTTCTTTTATCAGTCGTCTAAAAAATAAGTAAAAGTCACAGTGATTTCAGACAAAAAATAGGTATATAGATATATATTAACGCAAAAAAGCGACACAGAGCGAAATAAATTGAATTGGTTGTCAATTTTTTTATTACATATTTGGATTAGAAAAAAATACTGCGTCTCTAATATCTGGGACTCAAAGCTCTACGATCAAATAAAACATTTAATACAGTGTTGAAACTGATTGTTTTTGAATGATTATATAATTTTTTTTCAGAAATTGAAAAAGTTTTTTTGTCGCTGGTGGTAAGTTTTCATTTTGCGGTTTACTACGTTTTCGCTTTTTGGCGTCGATATGTATATATACTCGTTAAGAAAGATGGCTTAGATAACACCTCGCTGTCCGCCTAAAGCCTGCCTTGACTCAAATTGACAACATTTTCATTCCGCGCGGGCCAATCCCGCCGGGGGCTGCGCGCGTCATTATTATATTTATCGGCGGACGGTATCGGAGATATCTGCGAACCGATACCGCCGGGCGACGCTCAGGTAAATGAGGCTCAGGATACGAGGATACGAGGCTTGCGTTCGTTTATAATACTCCTATTCGGAACCACCTTGTGGCTGTGAAATTGCAACACGTACTGTTGCGTTGCTTTATTGTGTTACTTCCATTTTTTTTATATACCTAATTTGTTGAAAAATGACGGCGACGTGGTTCGCCACCCGTCACGTCCTGATTCTCACGAGGGCGAAAGTCAACTAATGGAGAGTCATTTCACTGCGATGAATGGTAGCGAATGGAGCTCTGTGGTCTCTGCCAACCCCTGCGGAGGATAGGCGTGAATATATAAAAAAATATTTTAAAAAGAAAAAACTCCATGATGCTGCTTTTTTTATAGCAGAGCACGCAAACGGTCTTGCGGGTCATCTGGTGGTAAGTGATCACCACCATCCATAGACATCCGCAACGCCAGAGTCGTCACAGATGCGTTGCCGGTCTTTTGCGAACACATACGACATGCTCCTATGTCTCTTGATATAGGAGCATGTCGTATCTAGTAACACCGCGGATGGTAAATCATATTCGTAAGGTTCGTGGCAGAAAACCGCGACCAAATTGCACGGTGATTTGTGCCCAGTCATGCGGATTATGAGGAGAGAAACTATTTTTATGGCGTAGTGCGATATTGGAAAAGGATAACCCAATCGGTCTTCTCGAGAAGTATCGACGAAAATTGTCGCATCAAATGCCTTAAAAAAAAGGGACATGTCACCACAATTCCGTCACGAAATTGCTGATTGCTGCACCACGAACAATATCATACTCCCATTAATTTCCCCAACACACTTGACATTAAAATTTGCAGCGCGAGGCCTCACAGCGCCGACGGAGATATTCTAAGTGTATGTAAATTAGCGTAGATCTATGCGCCCGCGTCGCTTACCGGCGATTTATTGCATAATTACTTCCGGCGGCAGGACGCCATGTTGCTACATGCAACGGACATATCGCCGGCCGTGAATAAGATCTGCAAACTTTGCCGCGTACACTTGTTAATATAAAGAAGCAACTGGCGCCATCTAGCGCGATCTATGATTACTGTTACGACAAATTAATAAATTTCGCTTACGTTAATCATTAGGATAGTCCATCTATATAAATAACTTGTAAATTAAATCTATTATATAATAATATGTAAAACAATATATTTAATTTACAAGTTATTGCTTTTTTGCTAATTAAATTTCATGTAATGTAAATCATTATTATTACATAAGTTTACTATAATAACTCATATAAATTGACCCCATTCCCTTGAACTCAAAAAATTTATTTAACAATGGCTTTAATTACATAATCATCAACATTAATATAATAATTTATCAACATTAACAAATAATGATCTATTCTACTCACGAGTTGCACATCAGCAGGGACGCTGTCGTGTCAACTGATGATTTACTTCGCCCAGTACCTAAGTTAGGGCTTTCGGAGTTTAATTCACGCATCAGGATAAATATATATGGCATAGAGATCAATCAATCAACAGCCTGCAGCAGTCCACTGCTGGACATAGGCCTGCCCCATGAAGCGCCACCTAGCCCGGTCTTCGGCTCAAAGCATCTAGTTTCTACCAGCCTAGAGCCTAGAGATATTAGTTTCTAATCTAGGTGCCCCGTCAATCCGCCTTGGACAATGGTGGTGGATAATGTCCATTCTGCAAAAAAATGGACTGTGAAGGAAAAAAATTTTGGTGTACCTGTATAACAACATTTTTATATTTCTTTTATGGGATATAAATGCATTGGTTGCGATAGTATTGTCTGATGGAAAGAAATTAACGCCACCCATTGATCGTTACTGCAATTGCAATAAAAGCACAACAGAAGCGTTGTCGGTAACTGAGAAATGTATAGAGTTGTTTTCGAATGTTCCATTTCATGTTGTATCCGCTAAAGGATCAACAGAGTGTTAGTGTGGAGTATGTTTAATACTTTTAGTCCCACTTCTGGGTACGGCTTTCCTATTTCTCGAGAAAATTGATATTAACCCACCACGCTTGTTTAAGACGGATTGCCGAGGTATCAAAACTCGTAATGAATATCTGTAGCCCATACGTATATGTATTTATCCCGATGCGAGAATCAAACCCGCAGCCAACGCTCCACTCTATAGAACCAGTTACCTTTAGCAGTGCTTCCGAACCGATACGACATCACAACCTTCAAAAAACACGCCTACACTTATCTCAAAGACCGGCAACGCATTTACAATTCCTAAAGTTTTGCAAATGTCTATGGGCGGCGTCGATTGCTTTTCATCAAGCGACACTCTTGCTAGTGTGTCTCCCTATCTCATAACAGGACATAACATCCCAGGACAGCAACTTCATCATTAATACAATAAACAAATTTATATAATATAGAATAGAATACAAAAGACGAAAACTTTATTTATGACACTTTTTTTATAATAGCTAAATTTAAAACCTTAATGATATTATAATATACAAATAAATAAACAAAACAAAAAGAAAATTATTTGAATCTACAAGTGTCATATAATGGTTCTTGCTCAGCATATGCCAAGCATTCTATTGAAGCACCTCGTCCTGGTATTTAGCAAGAACCAACGTGGTCCGATCGCGGACCACAGTGACGACATTGATTCACACACATCTATACACACACATACATCTATATATATGCTACTACTCATAATCATATACACATATACATAAATACAATACAATAAAATTAAATACAACTAAATCATGTAATAAATTCATAATATAAGTATAATAATTGATTAATGGAGTCAGGCGTTACTTTGCGGAAACTAATTACTATGTGAACAGTTACAACTTTTACTTAGCTAAGATCCGCGACATCAATTGTCGCGGATCTTAGCTAAGTAAAAGCTAAGCTTCTAAGCTAAGCTAAATAAAAGCTAAGCTAAGCTAAGATCTTAGCTAAGCTTCTAACTGTTCACATAGTATAATATTTATTAATAAATTAAAAATGACGCCATATTGCTGTATTGTACATTGAATTTTTGCCGTATGTATAATTGGCGTCCCCAGCCGCTCCCCACATAAGTATGGACAGAGGATGCGGCAGAACGAAGCGGGTGTCGTCTCACAAAGAGATGTCGCGACGAACGACAAGTAACCGGGGCGTAATATATAGCCGCTGGCATGACGACCGTGGGCATCGCCACTTTATACTGACTGATTCAATCTTGAGTTATGGCTTGTCCTTAATTTATGTGCGAATATAAAAGAGTAAATTATATGGATTATTTTATGGCTTTACTATAATAAAATAATCCCTCGTGGGATTCACTATGACGAATCTTAATATACCTAATTCGTTGAAAAATGACGGCGATGCGGTTCGCTACTCGTTACGTCTTGATTCCCACGAGGGCGAGAAGCGACAAACTGAGAGCCGTTTCGCTACGATGAATGTGAGAGGAAGGATGGATGAAAAGGTGGATGAGTGTAAGCAAGGAAGGTGTGTCGGGATCGTAGCGGATGAAGATCTGTGGTCTCTGCCTAATCCTACAGGGGAATATGTATGTATGTATGTATTTACTATAATATCGACGCAGAAAAGCGATATCACTGTGAATTATTAATGGAGTCAGGCGTTACTTTGCGGAAATCCATCACTATATGGACAGTCAAAAGTTTTACTTAGCTAAGATCCGCGACAAGCAAAACAATAACAGAAAATTAATAATGTGTGTTTTTCTGTTGGATTAAGTGGATTTATTTGGACCTTACCGAAAATCGACCATCAATTCTCCCACCACCAACCACAATACACAACACCAAACACACACTACCACATTTTTCATCTTGTAAATGACACGACCGTCCGTTTCGCCCCAACACGAGGGATCTTCAGGTATAATAGACTCTACGGAAGATAACCGAAAAAGGCCGATTTTCGGCAAGTTTTAGGTTTAAGTTCCAAATAAATCCACTTAATCCAACAGAAAATCACGGGGATTACACCCACTACCATCGACTCTGTATGCGACAGCCCTACTTCTGAACCAATTGGTCATGCTCGAAGCGGCACGTATGGGCTCTATAAAAGATACCTTAGATTTTTTTCAATTACTCATGTTAAATCTCAACAAAAATGATTTGTGCTTTAGTTGCATATTTTTTTGTAGTGCTGCATACACGTTATTTGGCACAAAATACTTTTTCAGAAGTAACAAAAAATAAAATTAAAAAATTGAACAAAAAAAATAAAAAACGAACTTTAGAAATACACTGTGGCGAATAAACATAAACTGAAGTCGAAGCTTATTGACGGAACTTCCTTGTAGATGCATCACCATTTGAATTCACATGCATTTACACGCATATGTGATAGAGACACGATGCAGACGAATACTTTGTCAAGATTGGCATAATATTTGTCTGTAGCATGAATGGGCCGGCTCGCCCGGGGTAGTACCACACTCACCCAGAAAAACGGCGTCTAGCTAAGCTACCACTCAGACGCCGGACCACACTTCGTACGATGAGATGCTGAAGTCCGGAGAACCAACACCCTCCCCTCACTCTTCCCTCCCTCTTCCCCTCCCTCCTTCCCTCTCTCTTCCCCTCCCATTCCCCCCCATTCCCCTCCCCCTCTCTCTTCCCCTCCCTATTCCCCTCCCATTCCCCTCCCCCTCTCTCTTCCCCTCCCTGTTCCCCTCCCCTTCCCCTCCCCCTACCATTCCCACTCCCATAATGATACTTTCCTTAAAGGTCGGCGATGGTTCCGTACTGCCTATTGCGCTACGGATGTCTATGGGCGGTGCGGTGCTTTCCATCAGGTGACTGCTCGTTTGCCTTCCTATCCTATAAAAAAATATATAATAATTAACATCGAGTATACACGTCGAGTACATATTTTACATACATCTCAATAATATGATTTAAAATGACACACATTATACAAAACCACTATTGTAGAACACGCACTATCTTAATCCCTAAAGTTGTTCCTATCTTATACCCGTATCACGCGGTCCGGGGCTCATTGTGTGTTCCGCCTAATTAATTGTACTTTGATTGTCCCTGTCAATCTGATTCTGATCAATATCAATCCGGGATGAGATTAAAAAGGTATTAACCTGTAGATCAACTAGATAAGACTATTTAAGGATATTCACTCGCTAGTAGATCATGTATTGAAGCCAAAGTTATCACTTGGGACCACACATTAAATTGTGCAGTGAATTTTAATGTATTATGGTCTATTAATGTACTTGTTAACATTTATAAATATACATCTTTTATAATGATTCTTGTCATTTTAAGACTATATTTGAAGGTGTATTTATTGCATTGGAATATTGTAACAGTTGGAGTTGAGTTGCATAATGATTCTATTTTGTATTTTAAAGTGTCAGTAAAGACGTCATTGTTGTCAGTGTAAACTAATGTAAACATGGAATTAATTTTTGTCGGTTGTCGCCTAAAGTGCCAATGGTTTGGTCACATTCTGTACTGTACTGAGCCTGGGACTATCTCTTCTGGGCCACCATTGAGAACTGAATATAGACATTCAGCCTGAAAGCCTGAATTGTAGCGAAATTGCTACAATTGCACTATTTCATATTACACTACTAGCTTTTGCCCGTGGCTTCGCTCGCGTGGAATTTGGTCTGCCACATTAAGTTTCGTGACAGATCATTTTAAATAAATATATATTGTTTTTAATTTATGGTTCACAGTTTTGTCATAGTGGCTTCCACAAAAAAGGCAGATATATGCTGACTATGACTTTTATTTAGAAATATTCAAGGCAAACAATCCTACGGCACATCATCTTTGTGTAATAACTCCAATGATTTAGGCAGCGTACGCCAAGATAGCTCTCAGAGACTAGATTTTTTTCTGACTTAATTGACATGTATCGTTATATTACGACATTAAAATTACATAAAATCATTACAAATTGTAGCCAATATGTTATTCCGATGTATAACCTATATTACTGTAAAGTTTCATCCCAATGCGTCCAGTAGTTTTTTTGTGAAAGAGTAACAAACATACATCCATACCCACTAACTTTCGCATTTATAATATTAGTAGGATTTGAATAATGAATATAACATGAAATCCGTTATATTTATATATATAAATGGGATTAGCGTCACAAAAGTAGATCATTATAAACTATGAATCCAAAAGCGTGTTCTATCAAATCCCAATGGCTAATCAGCGAGCTTTGGCGAGTATCTCCCGCTATCTGATACAAGCGCATAAAGATGCGGATAGCCCCCGTATCTCAGATGATAGCCGAGATAAATGGGCGCGCGCGCAGCCGAAATACGGCGCGGGATTGAACAAAAAGGTGCGCAGGCGCAGAACGGTCGCATGTAATAACGTTCATTCAACAATTTAATAAAATATCACATTCATTTATCAACAAACCAAAACTTTGTAGTTTTAATTTATTGATTGGAAGAAATACCAGCAATTATTCGTAGAACCATTTTGAGCCACAATAATCTGCAATTCATATTATAAGAAAAAAGGCTAATAAGAAATTAAATAGCATTGCTTATAAATAATATTTTCAGATCAGCACATGACTGGATATAAAACTAACAACAGTGATGATAAAAAAATTCCCGTATGATCTGTGTTCATTTGTTCTTATCTATTTCTTTCCCTCGTGATACAGTTCAATTCATTCATTTGTTCTGTTTCATTCTGATCCTTTCTGTTCCACGCTATACTATTTTATTCTTATCATTTATTTGAAGAAGGAAGTTTACGATGTTCGAAATATTTAGCTGTTGCACTTTCATTTAACACTAATTTCTGCATTAGTACTGCATATTTCTCTAATACGAGTACGTTTTTATTTGATTTATTACAAATAATATGAGAACGAGAAAGAAGAGATATATCAAAGGCCGGCAACGCTTCTGTAATGTCTATGGTTTGAAGCAAGTTGATGAAAGCATTCCATCATGCGACACACTTACTCGTTTACCTTCCTATATCATAAAAAATAATACTTATAATAATGACTACCTTTAAATGGTATTTAATGTTTACTGAGCAACTTCTTTTTTTATTATTTTTTTATATATTCACGCCTATCTCAAGTTGACAGAGACCACAGAGCTCCATCCGCTACGATCCCGGCACACCCTCCCCGCCTCATCCATCTTTTCATCTATTCTTCCTCTCACATTCATCGCAGCGAAACGTCTCTCCTCGTGGGAATCAGAATGTGACTGGTGGCAAACCACTTCGCTGTCATTTTTCAACAAATTAGGTATATTAAAATTCGTCTTAGTGAATCCCACAAGCCGCAAGGGAGAATGGAGGTGAGCCCCAGAGATGCAGAGCCCTGCATGCTGAGGTAAGGCACCATAGTACCCGGGGAGCTCGATCCCGGGACGGTCGGCACGCTTGCGACTAAGCTCGTCCCTAGTCACGCATCCATTGACACGGCAGACCGTGGATTGGCGGAGAGGAAGGGAAAAGGATAGAGAAGAGAGGAAAGGACAGGAAAGGAAATGCGGATTGGGGAGGTTACCAGACTCGGAATAAATATTTATAAATCCATACTTATATTTATGCCGATGCGGGGATCGAAGCCGCGACTATTGACTCCGAGGGCGGAGGGCCCCGCCATTGAGCCAGTCGGTCGATTGGAGCAACTTCTGTCGCAAATAAATTATTTCAATTGGTCCCTTCCGCATAGTATCATCCAGGCGGTGTCCGCAAAGGCTAGTGTGACACTGTTATTTAGTATCGGCGACCGGTAGCACACGCCTGTCGCGATGTCGATGCCAACCACTTTAGCTTTATAAGCGCCGAGCACACGGACACAGATAAAGCATAAAACTGGCTTTATAGCACAACGATCCCGAGGAAATATTCGCATTTCCATGTAAATTTTACAGGCATATCGAGCGTGAACACGAAGTATCTGTTCAGATTTAGCAAATTTATTTTTGGTTCTCTCTTTTCTTTTTATAGAGCTCATATGTGTCCCACTGTTATGCACGAGGTCTCCGCATTTCTTGAGGAATAGTAATGTCCATTCCTCAACTCGCTATACTTATCCAAGGTGAATTGGCAGGACGTCCAGACCCTGAATACATACCCGTAGGCCGATTGGCAATAGAACCCACAAGCATTGACTTCACTACTTTTTCACAGCCCATATATGTCCCACTGCTCATCAGTGGGACATATGGGCCTCTCCGTTTCTAGAGGAACAGATGTTAACTCACCACAATTATCCAATGCAATTTTGCAGGGTTACCAGAATCTAAATATCTGTAGGCCATGCGTTCGAAATGTGGGCATATAGACGGATACTCGCTATTAACTGGGCTCAAAGGGTTGCCAATGACAAGGTTCTCTGATAAGTCAAACAAAAACGTGACATTTTTAGACCGTCAAAAGATAAAAAAGTTGCTTACCTGGGTCACATCATGAGACATCACAGGTAAAAGTTGCTGCAACTGATCATGATGGGAAAAATCGTGGGCAAAACACAAGTTGGTCGAAAAAGAAAGTCTTGGGTACTACTACTAATATCACAGAGTGGACCGTGGATTGCGAGTGCTCCAGAACTACTGCACTTCGCGAAGGAGGAGGAAAGTTGTGCTGAATTGGCTGCCAACCTTCGCTAGTCGGAGAAGCACTCTTAGAAGAAGAAGGCCATACATATATTTATTCCGATGCGGGGACCATTTCGTAGGCGGGGTGCCCCGCCACTGAGCCAATTGGTCCTCTCAAAGTATTTACTCTACATATTTAAGTAGTCTACATATTTACTCGACGTCTGCATGTCTCATCAATCCGTCTTGGCCCAACATGGTGTATTAAAGTCCACAGGTACATACTCACTCTTCAAGTCCCACTAAAATGCTTGAAAACATATCAAAACAGCAGAGGCGCTAATAGAGATTAATGGCCTCTCAAGTGAAATCGAATCTAAAATTTCGGCTTGGATCACTATGGGACTTTGACCAGCCATGTCACTGCATATGTCCATACACAAGAGTTTTTCTTTTCTGAATTGTTATTTATTTTTTTAGGATTGAAGGCGTATTTAAATAGAAACTTGAAAACTAATTATAAATTGCATTTTAAACATTCGTTTTGACAGCGTCAAAAAGAAGATACTTGCTTGTTTTTACTAAAACAAAATCTTGCAAAAAGTGAGATTTTATTGCAGACTAAACAAATATTTTTACAGAGTTCGCTTGAAAAACAGCTATACAAGTATATGTATGTATATGAGATATACTACATGTTCTCCAGTTGATTTCTTTTCTCAGCGGTTGGTCCTGGAACTAATTACAAATAAGTATCGAGTGCTTAGATCGGATCTCGTCCTTTTTGTTTTCTCGTTCCCTTCCTGAAAGATCTCTCCACTGATCTCGACCATGGAACGAGTGAGTGTTGAAAAAAGTGTGGATATGCCCCAAATATCAGATTCGCAACTAAGTCTCGCAGATAGCTGCAGCAGTAAGTATTAGTCGATTTTGAGATACATGGTTCCGTCGCTTTAAAGACGGCGATTTCGATGTTGACGACTGTACGCGCGAAGGAAGGTCAAAAAACTTCGAAGACGCTGAATTGGAGACTGAAGCAATATAGTATTATGAGTTACCCGCCAATCCATTCCTAAGCGATTGCATGCGTTGGGAATGATTCAAAAGCAAGGAACTTGAGTTCCTTATGATTTGAAGCCAAGGGAAGTTGAGCGTCGTTTTTTCGCCTGTGAACAACTGTTCCAGCGGAAAAAAAGGAAGGGTTTCCTTCATCACATCGTGACGGGTAATGAAAAATGGAATTATAACAGCAAACTAAAATAAGAAAGTCATGGGGACTGCCCGGTCATACTTCTACGTCGTCGGCTCGGCCAAAGACACGCTGCGAAGGTAATACTGTGTATTTGGTGGGACCAGATCGGTGTTGTTTATTATGAGCTATTGATTCTACTACATGACAACACTCAGCTTCATGTTGCCAAACCCGTTAAAACCTACATGAAAACGCTCAAACGGGAAGTCCTACACCACCCGCCATATTCCCCAAATATTGCGCCATCCGATTATTACTTGTTTCGTTCGATGGAACATGACCTAGCTGATCAGCAGTTCCGCTCATATGAAGACATCAAAAAATGGCAACGGGAAAAAAATTATATCTACCCCTCTAAAAGTTACTAAGTTACGAATTTTAAAACTAATTTAACCCCACATTTTCAAATATTTAACTGTATGAAATCTAAACTTTCTATTCACGAGCCCTTTCGGCGAAATAAATTCTTGCATAAATTATTTTACATATAAATTACATTTTATCTCCAAAAATAATCTAATTATTAATAGCTATGTAATTAATAATTTCATAAATTAAAAATGCTAAATTACATTCATGAATATCATATCCATATAAAGCTATTGTGTTGCAATTAAATATTTTTTAAAAACCCCTTAGTCCTTAATTTGTAAATTGTTCTACAAGCAAAAGGATGTAATTTACACTGTAGGTATATCGTAATATACCTTACAACATTTATTATAAGATACATTTTACTATTCAAGTAAAATTTGAATTTATATTTTATACAACATTTAACGCTAAATTTTTAAAACTAGCCAGAATTTAACAAGATACATTAATAAATTTATAGTTATTTTCAAATCCTTACCATACCGTAATCCCTGAACTTAAGTACCAGTCATTTATATATCTATTAACGCCTTGAGAGATTTTTAAGCGTTTAAAAAATAATGTCAACAAATATTTATATAAATATAACAAATAATGTGAAAGAAATATTAAATGTGAATGAGTGAAACAAGTTAAAAATTTAAAAAAATACTGCCCGGCGTTTGTTCTAGATAGTTCTGGACGTCTCGAAGACTTCAAAGTCTACAACTCCAAATGAAATGATCGACGTCTCGCAGGCGTCATTGCATGTCAGGGGCTTAAGGATAATTAAATCAAAGATTTCAAGGCAACGCATAATAAATGATAATTATATAATAGAATTTATTTTAAAATTTAATTATTTTAAAATTAGAATACATATTGCATCATAGATATATATTCCGAGTCTAGATGAGCATATCCGCCTCGGACAAGCGTAGTGGATCAATCTCATAAATAAAACATAAATAAAAAATGTTGAGTTATTCTACATTTATGTACGCTTATATGCTCGAAATTGATATTTTTAAAAGCATAAGAGAATTTCCTGCTTCATTATTTTCTCTCAGAGCCTCACTTTGTTTCTGAAACAGTGATAGTTTTAATATTGATTCGATTGACGTCGAAAAATGTAATCCGTTTTAAAGAAAATTAAACTATTGTTTTAGAGACCTTAATCCACATTGGCAGACTTCACAATGATATGTGCCAATTTTTTAAAAGCACACAATATCGCCAAATAAAGCAATGTTAAGAGGTCAAAACACGTATCCGTTTACCGTATATAACTCAAAGCTTAGTTAGTGGCTTAGTGCGGGTCGCGCGCTTCGTGAGCCACTAAGTAAATAATTAGATAGCGCTAATTAAAGACCACTAACCACTGGGCCGGTTGCACCGAAAACGTTTAAGTTTAATTTAACAAAATAATCAGCAGTAGCTCATTACTAAAAGTTGGTATTACGATCAGAGGTAGTGAATTCTTCTATTCCATCTTCTATTGCAGCGGCCGCCAACCTTTAGAGCCAAGGGTCATAAGGTGATTAAAGAAAGAAGAGGACGGCCACAATTGTGAAGTTAAAAATAGTTAAAAAAATTATATTACACTATTCGCTCAAAAATTTTATATCCATAAAAATGAATAAAGACAGAATAACGAAAATATTAAAAATAAACTATTATTAATGGTACTTTTATATTCTAAGTATTGTATATGTTTATGTAACTTACAAAATAGTCGCGGGCCCCAAGTAGAGATCAGGCGGGCGACGGTTTGCCGACAACTGTTCTTATGGACTATTAAGGTGAACCATTTCCTAGCACAAGCAATATAATCGTAATTGGAATGCTAAACAAAAATAGGTATATTAAAATTATTCTTTAATTTCACTAATATTAAAGTCATAAATATAAATGATACTTTAAAGCATATGTTCATTTATACATTTTTATAAAAAAAAATCTACAAGAAAATGCCAACTCCATGCTATTAATTATGTAAGTGTATATAATATACACATTATTTTATTTATAATTACCTTCTTTAACCATATTATTCATCAAAATTGCAGCCCCAATGTAATGGCTGTGATATTATTGTAATAAATACGCTTACATCCTTTTTAATTATTTTAAACTCTTTCTGGTTCATCCCAATCACATTTCATAAAACAGAATTCTAATCTCTTATTCAACTATATCTAACTAAGTCATGTTGGTCCATTAAATATAATCATTTAAGAACAAATCTAACATCCTTGATTACGTAGATTAAACGGCAATAAAAATATAAATTAGATTATTTTATGCAACAGGAAAATTTGGACAATCAAGTGTCAGTGACCAAAGAATGTGTAACTGGCCTCTCGCCGAATACGGTGGTAATGTTTGACCAAGCAAAGCGCTCTACCTAAATTCCAGCAATATCCAGAAGACTATTTCTAATGCTTATTTTACTATTGGGTATTGTTGTTATGATAAACAAAATAATCACAAATATAGGTACAACTTTACTATTTATGCAATGTTTTTTAATTTTTATGTGAAGCGTAGCTCATTTTCTTGATTTATTAAAGTTTGTAAACAAGTTTAACAAACAAGAAATACATAAAATAAAAATATAAAAACCTGACCTTATTTGTTATTTGTGTAATTCCAAAAATAAATAACGCAACTTATGTTTCTGTGTAGCTTAAAAACTTGTAAACTATAAAATTTCCATAAAAATAAATCCTTCTTCCACTCCCATCGTTACTATTGTTTTCGGCAATTTATCTGCCTTAGTATTGCAAATACCCATGAGCGTCATTGATTATATACCATCAGTGTCGCTTAACTCATTCATAAATAGCAAATTCTATAGCTAACGTAGAAACAATTTAAAACAACTGCATTACACACTGAACACACAGATACTCCTATATGTCACTATACTATTATATTCGAAAGTTATTATTTCCATTGCATTAAAAACCATGTGTGCAGTTCAAACGCTGGAGGCTAAATCCTATAGATGTGTATGTTTATTTTTCTTTTCTATGGCAGTTAGTTATAACTATTATGCCAGCGTCAAGTAAAATATGATAACATCAAACCTCTTGAAATATAACTAGACAACTTATGGACTATCTATATCTATATAAATGCGTGTATCGTGACTTTTAAGTTGACTGATCAACTTAAAAGTCACGATACACGCATTTATTTTATATCACTTCACTCATACGCCTTAATCGAACCATACTCTATAATAGACCACCATAATTAAAAAATATAACTGATAAGAATATAAGATTATGAAAATTAAATAAAAACACAACTAATAATGATGTGAGTTGGCGGGAAAGTCCGTATGTTTATTTCTTTTTATATCGCTTTTTAGTTTCATCAAATTTCAAATAACAATTGTCTTAAAGAAGTTTTCCTTTCAATAACTATTGAAGTACATATTTATTCTAATAAATAAATACACATACAATTTAAAAAAGCGTTTCTCTATCTAAGTAAATCAAGTAACAAGTGATTTAAATATTAAGAGTTTTAATTTTCTACATTTCTTTTTATTTTTTTTAATGTTACATAAAACTTGTTTCCTGCTAAGCATCTATCCATCAACTGTCCGCTGAGAAGTAAATAAAAACTAAAATACAATTTACGAATAAAGAGTTCCATATTCAAATCGTGGCCAACGACGATTAGCATCCAAGATGGCGGGGCGAGCGCCTGATTTTCGTCCAGTGATACAGATTTCAATTTCCTGTTTTCGTTATCGTTGTGCTGTCATCTAAGGTTTGACAAATAAGTTCATTTTGACGTGTCGGTGTGTGATGGAGCGGCCATTTATCATTCCAAGATTAAATCCAGTAGCTGGTGGCGTATTGAAAATTAGGTAAATTACAAGTGATCGCGCTCCAAGCCTAATGTGCCTCTAATATTTATTTATCCACTTTAACCATTAAATTCAATCGTAAAATATTCGTATCTTGGTCTAGCCTTGGTAACAGAAAAAACTTCTTTCCACGCTCCATCACTCTGTAGAACCAGCTACCTTCGGCGGTTGTCTATGGGCGGCGTTGATTGCTTTCCATCAGAAGACACGATTGCTCGTTTGCCCTCCTATCCCATAAAAAAAGCATGAAAGAACGTATTCCACCTACAACATGCTACGGTTGAATGGGAGCATTTTACTGTTGCCGCGTTTCGTATAGTAAGGACTAATTAATGTTCTCTTCCTATAATTTTATAATCTAAGCAATTAAAAAATAAAAAGAAAGTTTTATTAAATAAAAATTTTGTTGTGTTTGATGTTGAAATGTGTGTGTGTGCGTGTGTGTGCGGGTGTGTATTAATCAATATCAATATCAGCCCGCGGCAGTCCACTACTGGACATAGGCCTCACTCAAGGCATGCCACCTAGCCCGATCTTCGGCTACACGCATCCAGTGCCAACCGCCTTGCGCAGATCGTCTCTCCATCTAGCAGGGAGGCGTCTCACATTACGTTTGCCTAGTCGCGGTCTTCACTTTAGCATTCGTCTACTACAAAGATTGTCGGTTCTTCAACAAACGTGTCCAGCCCTTTACCACTTCAGTCTACTAACTTGAAGAGCTATGTCGGTGACTCTGGTTCTCCGGTATGAATACTAAATGTAAAACAAAAGTTCCGTTTCTTGATAACTGAAGGTAGTGATTATTGGAAAATGGTGATTATTTATTTAGTTTACAAGCAGTATTAAACTTATAATTATTTATTAAGATTACTTCCGAACGACGATTTCATTGATTCAGGCAAAGCTAGCTCTTCCGAATCCAATGGTCGAAGGTTCCTGTATCAAGATAAATAAATGTATATATATGGCGTACACTGTACGGCATGGTAATATATGACATATAAGGGAGTCTATCCCACGAATCCGTGGTTACACAAGCGTGCTGGATTAATGTTTTCTTTCCTCCGGTTGCGAAAAAATATACACATAATTGCCGGAACCCTGAAGAACATACATTACATTATTTTAACACTTTTTTGCAGTAGGTAAATCGCTTAAATACTACAAAGAATATATATTTTTTTTATTGTTATACTATAAATTATATTAAATTCTAGTCAGTGTCTTATTACAAAATATACAGAGGATATATAAATAAATAATAAAATAGATAAGCGTCATAGTAAGCTTAGTAGATGTGAAACATGGTCGGTCTCTACAGTATGCTCACTGCAGTGTGTGAGTGACCCTGTATAGAGTCGAGTGGAGGGGACCGTAGCCTGAATCGAGACGACGTCTCGATCTACGATTTCACTTACATACCCCGCGATAAGCTGTTTCACATTAAAAGTATTTTAGTTTCATAACCTCATTACAAAAAATGTTATTATTTATTAATGGTTTCACTTATTAGTTGTTAGTTTAGTTAGTTATTCATTTTTTTTTTTACAGACGATATATCATCTCTAAATAAACAGAACCTTTCTCGAGTTACTATATAAAACTTCCAACGGCTATTACCGTCAGTATATTGCTACTTAAAATTCAAATAAAGCTAAAAAGCCGCCTTTAGCGAACCATGCCGCGTGGAAATAGCGAAATAATTGCGACGCCAAGCACTAAATCGAAGGTTGCGTCATTTATTAAGAAGAAGCCAAACGCCGCGAGCCCTTATAATATAAATACTCCATACTGACGACCACGGTGGATTAAGGCTACAGGAAGCCTAAGGAGACTCTTGACCGCAAAATGCGACGACGCTAAAGATTGGAAGTTCGCATGATATTTCTACTTAATTATACTACATACAAATATGCCTTAATTTTAAATATTAGATACATTTTTAGTTTTTGGTAACATATAAAGTAGCATTTTATAGATCCTGAATCTTTTTTTTATATGAAAAGCAATTACTATCACTCATATACATTTGCAACACGATAGACATTTGACGAGCGTTGCCGATATTATGAAGAATAAAAATTAAAAAAAAAAAACAAATTAAAAAAGCGTTCGATGCCCTAAAAATGTTTAAAGAAACAAAAAAGGTTTGTTAAAGAACTATGTATGACATCATAAATCCGAGCTATTTCAAAGTACCAGAGCGACATCGCGTATAGAAGTAGTCGCCAGCCGTTGTCTACTTGTCATCGAATGCGCGCGCTCACATAAATTCATAGACGACATTCTTTGCCACCGCGTCGGTTGCCGCTTTACAACTCCACATGTATCTGCGATCCTGGTACAAGTTACAGACTATAACAAGGCTTTCGATATTTGTTTGTTTACCTTTAAAAATTAAATTCAAATTTATCCTCATAATTTATATCTAATTTTTATATAAAATTTAAAATTAAATTAAAAAATTATATTTCGAATTTATAACAATTTATAATTCACTTGTTTCTACTCAAGGTTATATTTGTGATTTAAATTTTATATTACGTTTACTGAAAATTAAGTGATAAATTACCATTCAATTAAATGCTAAAAATGTTTTAACGGTTTTTCTTTTTTATTTCAATATTATAAGCAATGAAATGTTATATACAAAAATATTAAATAGTTATAAAAGTTTCCATGAACATAAAACACACAAACAGGTTTATTTCCCTAAATGTATTTATAAAAAATTCACGTCAGGAACTTTATTAGCAAAGCGCTTTTCCCTCTTAATTTGGATATCCCGCCAATCCGCTTTGAAAAAAAATTGACACCTTGAAGAGCGTGAATAATAATATCCATTTATCCGAAAATATAAGAAAAGATACTTTGCCCAGCGGTCGTAAATATATGAGCTGCAAAAAATACATTAGAATTTTAAATATTTCAAATTTCAATATCAATTATTTGAATATATTTTTCTTTTTTTATATATTAATTATTACATTTAAATATTTCAGTTATTACATTTAAATACTTTATTGCGAAATTAAATATTAAAAGATTAAAAACTAGGTAGTAACTAGTAGGGTGGACTACTACTGGGTTGAGAATGCCTAAAGGCAATATTAGGCATTCTCAACCCAGTAGTAGCAAGCAAAGGTATTTATTTAAAACAGAAAATATAAACTATTAACTTTTGTTATTTATATACTTCTATAAAAATGTCTTCGTGTCACAAATTACAATCGATTATCGATGAAAGGAAATCGGACACTTCTAAAATTGCTAGCTGCATTAAGTAAAATAAAATGATCTCATTGTTTAATCCCTTCTACCTATTAATAATGTCATAATTACAGGAACTTAATTGCATTGTTATAAATAATAATGTATATTGCAAAATTAAATAATATTTTTTTTATTGTATAGTTATATATATAAAAGTGTTTTCAAATCAAAACTTGCAATGGACCATCGATATAACTTTAAAATTAGATACATCTAAAATTGCTAGCTACGCGAAGTAATATGATCTCATCGTTTAATTCCTTCTAATATTTATGTCATAATTACAGACACTGAATTGAAAATGGTTTCTATAGCCTTCAGCAATCGTTGAAGGCCACGATATCCGTTAAATCTAACAACAGCGATCTCTTAACATCCTGATATGAATTGCAATAACTATACTTGAGTGATATACTTTAAAAGCTAGATTCGATTATGCTTATGCTGCTAGCCTTATTACCTTTTACAACTTCAACAGACAGCTAGGATATTGGGAGTCCATGGTGTACCAAAAAGTGAGTATACAAAGCGTTTCATAGGAAAGTCAAAGAGTACGGAGAATGTACATCGAAGCAAATATTTCGGTACCAAACTAGGGTTTATAAAATCCCATAACTTATTTTAAGGTAGGCAACGTATTTGCAGTGCCTTTTGCAGTTCCAAATGTCCACAGGAGGCGGTGATTATTTAGCATCAGGTTACTCGTTTGCCCTCTCCTCAATAAAAAAGCTTACATCGAAACCGGTTCAAATAACCCAGCTATGACAAAGTAGAAGTGTCAACTGCGCAGACTATATTAATACAATTAAGTGCAAAAGACACGTGGATACACAAATTATATTTAGAGTCATGCACCTCAGTCCCTTCCGAATGTGGTAGCCAAGCTGTAGGTTCTGCTACAGTTAATAATCGTAATAATTGTTAATTTATATAATGTGATGTATAACAAGATGAAAAAAAGACATATAAAAGCTCCATCACGTTGCCACAGTTCTTTGAGGAGCTAGGGTGGCTGAAATTGCAAATATATAAATTTTTATTTAAGTCGAAAGGAAAGCAAACGAACAGGCTTGTCACCTGATGGAAAGTCATCAGCAACCCTCGCAGTGTCATAGGCATTTTAAAAATATTAGCGCTCTTTGAGAAATTTATAGGCTTGTTTTTTGATAGTTCCAATGTCGTATCGTTATCAGCAATCACACAACATGGGCGCATGTTGACATCATTCGTTCCATCAACTAATATAATGCTTAAATGATCCGAAAAACGATTGTATTTTAAAATAAATGTTAGTTTAATCCGTTATGTATTATAATACGCAGGTTGCAAATACAATCAAATATAAAGCGCATCACACAGAGATGAGCAAGGGCGCCCACGTTGTGCCTACACACAATATGGTGACCATGTTATGTTAAAAATTAGGATCTAGGCATTTAGAGAGAGAGAGAGGGAGGAGAGAAAATCGGGGCACCGGCTTTAGACGGCAATTAAAGAGAAAGGTAAAGTTATGTTTGATCATTAAATTTGCGCCCTTTCAAAAGGGAATCGAACTCACGATCATTGAACCCAAAAGCAGCACACCACTAAGCCAGTTATATAGTTGGAGAATGGACGGATCCTTAAACCTATATTAAGTGATTTTTCTTCTTTTTCTTTGATTAATCGAGTCGGGCGTTACTTTGCGGAAATCCATTACTATGTGGTCAGTTAGAACTTTTATTTAGCTAAGTTCCACGATAAGCAAACAGAAACAGAAAAATAATAATGTGTATTTTTTGGCCTACTGGAAGAAGTGTCTTAGTTAACGGTTGTGTTCCGTAGAGTCTACTATACCTGATGATGCCTTGTGTTGAGGCGAAACACGTGTCGTGTGCTAGGTATAAAAGTGGTAGTGTGTGTTTGGTGTTGTTGATAGTTTAGTTTAAGTTCCCCGTAAATCCACTTCTTTCTTCTGTTTGCTTGTCGTGGATCTTACCTAAAAAGTTAAAAAGTAAAAGTTCTAACTGTCCACATTCTTTTTGTTTCTCATGAAAATTATATAAAAGTATACTGCACTGTTATAATTTATAACCCTTTATTCATATTAAATAATGTGAAAACTGTCCCTCTTTAAATATACAGCATATATCCCATAGTATTGTAGGCACGATTTTTCCTACCAATCAATAAAACGATCAGACAGTTGAACAATCACGGCGTTTTAATATTTTACCTACTCCTATTTCGCAACTTGGAATTACTCGAATAAGCAATTTACGTTATTAAATGTTTTAATACTATTCTTTAGACCACCTATTGGCTCAGTGGCGGGGAGTCAATGATCGCGGGTTCGATTCCCGCATCGGAAATAATATATGGATTTATAAATGTTTATTCCGAGTCTGGTAACCCCCCGCATTTCCTTTCCTGCCCTTTCCTTTCTTCTCTATCCTTTCCCTTCCTCTCCGCCAATCCACGATCTGTCGTGCCAATGGATGCATGGCTAGGGGCGAGCCTAGTCGCAAGCGTGCCAACCGTCCCGGGATCGGGCTCATCCGAATACCTCAAGGGAGAATGGAGGTGAGCCCCAGCAGAGCCCTGCATGCTGAGGTAAGGCACCATAGCACCCGGGGAAGCCCGATCCCGGGATGGTCGGCACGCTTGCGACTAACCTCGCCCTTAACCACGCATCCTTTGGCACAGCAGACCGTGGATGGGCGGAGAGGATGGGAAAGGATAGAGAAGAAAGGAAAGGGCAGGAACGGAAATGCGGATTGGGGGAGGTTACCAGACTCGGAATAAATATTTATAAATCCATACATATATTTATTCCGATGCGGGGATCGAACCCGCGAACATTGACTCCGTGAGCGGAGGGCCCCGCCACTGAGCCAATCAGTTATCTTCGTCGTCATTCATTTAATATTAAATAAAATAAAGTAAAAATTATACAACATTTTTTACTAAACTTTACCACACACGGTGCTGTTAAGGTACGTGTCTACTTTACGATCGTACAGCGCCATCTCGCGGCGAGGCGGGCCGCGTCACGCGGCGTGACGTCATCGCCCCGGGCGCGCGCTGATTGAGCGATGAACTTTTAAGGGCCGTGTCGATCACTGCCTGTATTATTATTACAGTTTCTGCGCAAGGATTATCCATTCAAATTTTAGTATACAGAATGTTCTCCCGATAATACATACGACGGTAATAAATAGTTTTCAGAGTTGCTTAGACAATGTTTCAAGTCCCATCATATAAGTCGTATAATAAAATATAAGTCGTATAACACTGAACTGATACGATATTGAAACCTTAAAAAAAAGAGAATAGAACGCTTAGGAGATGTGAAACATTGAGGACGGCTCGGTCTCTACCGTATGGACACGGCCATACGTAAGTGACCCCGTATAGTGTCGAGTGGAGGAGAGGGTAACCTGAATCGAGACGACATCTCGGTCTGCGATTTCGCTTACATATCTCACGATAAGATAGTTCACATTAAAACAGGCCTACTCATATCTCAATGGCTAGCAAGGCATCTTTTTTACCTATGATATTTAAAATAATATATTATAATATTATATAGATATATTATAATATAAATATATTATATGTATTTATAATAAATTAATTTTATTTATTGCATATATTTAAATATAAAAAAGTTATTTAATTATATTGAAAACTTTTATGCGCCAGAAAGGAGACCGCGTTCTGGTTAACATATTGTAGGACGCCTTTCATCTGCACAGACTGGTAGTGTAGTGGAAAAGTCGGGATACGAGACACGCCATGGGAGAGGCCTATTATATGTCCAGCAGTGAACTGGCTCTAAGCTATCAAAAATAATGATATTAAAAATCAATTTCCTTTTAAGATCCACCTGTAGACGCTACGCCGAGGCCGTTTAAGGCATCGTTCGCCAACTCTTATTAATAACATGAAGAAAGCCACATAGAATCTGATCAAAAACTAACACAAAGGATGTGCTGCGATTCGCGTACAACCCTCCAAATAGTTGTGTTAAAGTAAATTAATGGAGAATTAGATTTAACACGTTTGCTGCATTACTAAACGTACAAACTTATTTTATGCTTTTCAATATGATAAAATTTATATACATAATACATAAATACGAAATATTTTTGCGATCAATGGACTTCATAAATATATATAACCAGATAATATGACCGTTCGATAATCTTTGGACAACTGTTGGAATAAACGAGTGCTGGACAGGAACCACGTCTTAGCAAAGGTAAGTTTTGGCGAACCCTGGCTAGATGGAGCAATTATCTACGCAGGATGGCTGGCATATACTGAATACGTGATACCGAAGATCAGCCTAGGTCTAAGTTGCGTCGGAAGGAGGTCTGCCTTAGACTGTTGTAATGAAGTAATCCAAAACTTCATAAAACATGCCTAAACATATCTTAAAGTTCAATCGTGCAATACGCTTGCCCGTTTGCCTTCCTATTCCATAAAGAAACACTCATTTAAATTAAATAATAGATTGTCCGGAAAGTTCGTGCCGATATTTTAGACAATTAAAACGCAGCTCATTTAAATATTGATATATTGTAGGTACATTTATTGAATTATATTGGTACCATTCTGCTAATAGACGTAATGTCGAGCGTGGGTTGTTCTCGATTTATGTTTTAATCTCAATTTCTGTATTAATTCTGTTCTTGAACTTCCAGGTCGAAATTTCCAGCTTTGAACCGAGCAAACCACTTTCGCACAGTTCTTACGGTTACAGCATCCTCGCCATCAATATCAGCCTGCGGCAGTCCCCTGCTGGACATAGGCCTCCCCCATGGAGCGCCACCTAGCCCGATCTTGGGCTACACGCATCCAATTTCTGCCAGCCGCCCCGCGCAGATCGACGGAAAATGCCTATAATGCACTTTATTTGCCACCATAATCTAAGGCGTACAAAACTGATAAAAATTAACGAATCGTAACCAAACTTTTTTCCAAATATGACTGGAGCTATTTCTTTTAGAATATGTACACATATCATTTGTTTTCAATAATTGTGATATATTTAGTCAAGCCTCTCGCGCTACCTATCGAAAATCGGTACGAACTCTCCGGACAACGCAATATAATACAAAGCCAAGAACCCCCATTTCGCCCAGTGTACGATTAAAACAAACACAAGCCTCCTATATCGTAGTACAGACATCTTGTTTAAGCGTGCACTAAGCTTCGGGATTTATTTATAAAAATATTACCTTCAATACCTTATTGAATTATCGACGAGCAAAGATTGACGAGATCCACCTCCCGCCAACGCAAATTAATATACTGCGCCAGAAATTAATATAATTACTCGTGATTACATTGATCGTCGTTTTATTTTTATCAGATTATTTGTATGTATGGGAAAATTTGATATTTAAAATTAATCATATTACTAATAATAACAAAGTACACATGTATATACAAGTTTATGATGATAACATTTTGTTGTTTTTGTATGAAATTATAATATATGTATGTACATAATACTAAATCAATTCATTTTTTTGGTTATGGAAACTATAAGTATGTCCACCTATGTCATAATCATAGCTTGTATGTCATAAACATATCTTAACTGAAAGATTGAGTGTGATTCCTATCTCTTTTATTCAGTGTCAGGGAGTCTTTGCCTAGCCGCCTGTCCGGTAGTTATGGTATCGGCACACGGAACGCAGTCCCGGCCTCCCGAGCTACTACCGTATCACTCTTTGTGTTTCGTTGCGGTAGTCTCATATCCCTATCATTCTGTCTAAATCCATCTTTCCTTTTCTCTGCCTTCCCCATTCTTCTCTATCTTTTTCCCTTCTTCTCCACCAATCCACGGTCTGCCGTGCCGATGGATGCGTGGCTAGTGGCGAACTTACTCGCAAGCGTGCCGACCGTCGCGGGATCGGGCTCCCCGGTATATTAAAGTGCCTTACCTCAGCATGTGGGGCTCTGCTGGGACTAACCTCCATTCTACCTTGCGGCTTGTGGGATTCACTATGATGAATTGTAATATACCTAGTTTATTGAAAAAAAAAATGACGGCGACGTGGTTCACCACCCGTTACGTCCTGATTCCCACGAGGGCGAGTGGCGACTAACGGAGATCCGTTTCGCTACGATGAATGTGAGAGAAAGATGGATGAAAAGATGAATGAGTGTGGAGGAAGCAAGGAAGGTGTGCCGGGATCGTAGCAGATGAAGACCTGTGGTCTCTGCCTACTCCTACGGGACACAGGCCTGACGATATTTATGTATGTATGTATTGCTGTAATTATATATAATTTTTAAATTCAGTTCTCTTCTCTTCTTTTTCTTTCTTTTTGATGGCAACCAGTTACAAATATTATGCCAGTGTCAAGTAAAATTCGATAAGATCAAATCTTTTAAAATAAAACTAGTCTATTTATCACGTTATGTCTTGATAAAATGGTGGTTATTTTACAAAAGAGAAAAGTCAAAATACAATTCTCTGTTTATGACAACTAGCAGTTATATATACTTCTTTTCTTTTTTGATGGCAATGATTTATAACTATTATGCTCAAGTAAAATACAATAATATCAAATCTTTTCAAATGTAACTAGTCAGCTTGTCACGTTGTCTCGATAAAATGGTGGCTATTCTACCAAAACCTTTAAGGACTTTATCAGTCGACTTAAAAAGTTATGATACCCCCATTTATTTCATATCACTTCACTTATACGCCTTAATCGAACTATATTGTACAATAAATAACTACAATTAAACAATATAACTGATAATAATATAAGATAATGAAAATGAAGTAAAAATACAAACGTAACTGATGTAAGTCCGCGGAAAGAGTCCAGTCCTTTCTTTTCTTTTTTCTTCGATGGTCAAGTAAAATGGAATAATATCAAATCTTTTGAAATGTCTAGTCAGCTTGTCACGTTACTTCTTGATAAAATGGTGCCTATTCTATCAAAACCTTCTATGGACTTTTTCAGTCAACTTAAAAAGTCACGATACATGCATTTATTTAATATCACTTCACTTATAAGTCTTAATCGAACTATATTGTATAATACGCCACCACAATTAAACAATATAACTGATTATATTATAAGACTATGAAGATAAAATAAAAACAACGTCACTGATGTAAGTTGGCGGGAACAGTCCAGTTATATAGTCTGTTTAATAGTTTATATTTTTTTAATTTTCTTACGCAACGATGACTGTAATTTTGTTAAGACCCATTAAAAAATCAATTCTATTTTATTTTTAGTATAGATTAGTTAGATATAATTTAAGTTAAATTGTTCGTGGTTAGAAGACTATGTAATTAATATATAAGGTTCCTTTTACCTTCTGAAATGTTTGTATTTCCTTACGTGAAAATCTTAAAAATACAAAATTTTGATGAAATCGCAAGAAACAGCTCTTATATATTAAAAAGAATCACTTAAATTCTTGCCTAACCTGCATACTATGCTATTGTGAAGATTATTAGAAATTTTTATCTACAGAGTAAATTAGTTAAAAATATGGTGTTTATTAAATAATAGTGGTGGTTATTAATTAAGTATACAACGAGCGCAGTGCAAATTCTATACCACATTTATAATAATCGATAACCATACAAACTTCATACGAAACAATTAGACTTTAAAAAGTTTCAGTTGCTTTTGAGTCCATAAATAAAAAAATATAAAAGCAGCATCAACAGTCAATAGTGGTGATTTTTTTAAAAAGAAGTGAATTTCGAATTATTGCTATACTTATAATGTATTGATTAAAATAAACCCATACCTACATGTTAATCAAAATTGTATGAATTTTGACTTCAGTTACTTTCAATATAAGGACAAGGACATCTAGATTCGGAATATTATAAATGCCTCTAGGCCATATGTATATTTATTCTGATGCTGGAATCGAACACGCGACCAATAACTACAAAATGATAACTTTGCTACTAAGCCATTTAGATCCTAACGATCTGATATCTATTCGATAGATATGAAAACCGAGGAAACCAGCAAACGAGATTTTTTTGTAAGAAAATCTGTTAATGTTTAATGGAACTAACAGATAAATCACGTTAAGAGGTATTTACGTTCCGTGTAACGTTAGTATAAAAATATATTGTTATGTTGTTAAAATAAAACAAAGAATTTGATCAAGCATAGTTATTTAAAAAAATGAGTCAATTTTTCTAAACCTATTATTATTAAAAATATTTCTAATTGTTATATTTGATTTCAATATGAGAAAATAAACTATCTAATTTTTTATCTGTGCTCATACACTATTCCAGAATAGATGAGCATAAATCTTATGTCAACGCAAACAAAACTTAAGTATGTCATGTTAGAATTAATTCTAAATTTTGTGTAATTAATAAAAATATTCACACATTTATTTATGTTTAAGCATTCATGTGCTGTTTTAATAATATTGCTTAGAAAAACATCGACGTGATGGCTGAAAAGTAAGTTATCTTTTATCTTATGCTGTTGTTGATACTAACAATAATATATACCTGCGACATAAATAAATAGTATAATATCAAAATTTATCACATAAGTGAAAAGGTATATTTTCGTCAGTTCATCGAAGTTGAATTACAAAGTTTGTCATATGCCCTTAAAGCTTCCAACAACTAAGTTATTGTAAATGAAAGTCTTGAAACTTATTTTAAAACAAAAGCTTTTTAAATCTCCGTACAATGTATAAAATAATAACCATAAGTATTTTAACATATGCATATTTTGTAAAGTAAATTAGAATGTCCTAATTTACTTTAATAGTGTTTACAACCTTTATTATTATTGCTTTATAAAGGTTAACAATGAATTTTACTCTGTAAATGTAATGTAGTTAAATTGTAACATTTTTCACATTGTTTATGTTTCATCCTTTCTTAATTCCAAGGTAATATATGTCTGAAAAATATAATTTTGTTATGATCATTAAACAAATCTTTATAATTTGGTACGTATTATTGGTCATGTTAATGTGTACAGAGTGCTTAAGGCGTTTTAAATTCAATAATCATAAATACAGCTGTAATAACCCATTGCTGGAAATCCATAATTTACATCACATGAATTTTATGATGTTTTCAACCTAATCAATAGCCACAACCTTAACAAGACTAATGATATACAAATAAAAATAAAGAAGTAGGACCTTTGAATATGTAAAATCTCTATGTTTCTTCATTTTTGTGTTAATTGAATGTAATATGGTAAACCTTCAACCATAAGCAGAAACCAGTCAAATTTTTCTTTTACATAAAATGTAAAAGAAAAATTTATCTTTGTACATAAAATGTATGCAATTTATTCTAGATGTGAATTCAACCCCAGTGAAACAGCAAGCACGCAGTGCCCGGAAGAGAGGTCTGGCAATTGGTGGGACTCATGGATTTCATCAGCAAAAACTAAGGTATGTCAATTTATCGTAACAACTATAGGAATGAATATTCTTAAAATTGTATCACCAAGTTACAGATCAGGATATGGCTGTTTACAAGCCAATATATAAAAAAACATAAAACTACTACCACACTGTTACTAAAACAAGTTTACATATCTGATAAAGGTCAACACTGTGTTGACACAGGTGTCTACAATGTTTATGATGTCTTAAATGTCTATGGATGTTGTTGATTGCTTTCCATCAAGCGAAATGCTTACTTGCCTTCCTGTCCCATAAAAAAAATTACTAGTTAAAATTTTGTCCCCAAAACAGATGAATAAATTATCAGTACTCTTCCATAATGTCTGCTATACTTGAATATGCCTCGTGTTGAGCCATATCACATACCAAATACAATTCTGTGTTATTGCTAGTTAAACATTTTTAGTGTTATTGACAGTGGTGAAATGGTTGACTATTATACTCATTTATGCTGACGGTCGTGTTTTCGGCCATATTTGTTTACTAGTTAATTTTATATTTATTTATTGACAGCGCTAATGTGCTTGCAGATTTTGTCATTTTTATGTTATAAGTTTTGAATTTAATTAATGATAGTGATAGTAAAAATTAAAGTAACTCATAATATTATTGATGCCCGTATTCATTTATAATTTTGAGTTAGTGTTTGTATTTTCTTTTATACTACTTTATAAACAAACTATATTATTTTAAGAATTTATATTTGCGTATCTTAGAAAACTGCGTATGTTCTTTTGTCTCGTCAACATAATGGGAGAGACAAAGGCAAATAGACTCCGTTGGCTCGGGCACCTAGAGAGGATGGGAAAAGGGATATACAAATATGGGAACACCGTCCGGCCAACATCCGGTCGGTCGCCCCCAAGTATCGTTGGACCGGTGCGGTGATCGCCGATTTGAACGAGTTTCAAGCAACCAACTGGTGAGAAATTGCCCAAGACCAGTGACGTGTTCTCGTATCGGAGACCTCTTGGTCGCAATAGATCGTTGAGCAAGTGGAGTAAATAAATAAGTCGAAAAGTAAGTTTCTAGTGTCCAGCTATATCTATAATCATCTAACCACTATATCAAAAGTATTGCAGTCGCTCACGATTTATACATCAGCGAATCATTGCAATACAATAATTCGCGTATATTTGCTCATTTAAAACTATCACCAATAATGTAAATCTAATGCGTTGCTTTTCGTTTCGTCACAGTTTCAGTTAAACTCACACAGGGAAAAGTACGGATGTTAGGTACAGAACAGCATGCGGAATATCGATACCATGTCGAATTTATTACCGCGAATGTTCCGAGGAGTTGTATAATTTCCTCTCAGCCTATGCGGCTGTTCCGCCATAGTAATATGCGCCACAGAATGGAATCTATCCATCGCCATCACCCGGACGATCTACCCCATCTACCAGTGTACGTTTTAATCGAAGTTTTCCTGCCGCGAACTGTGCAAATATGGACCAATTTACCATCTACGGTTTTCCCATATGAATACGATATGGGGGCATTCAAGAAAACAGCGTATGTTTTCGTTAAAGACCGGCATCGCATCTGAGACGCCACCGGTGTTGTGGTTGTCTATGGGTGACGGTGTTCACTTACCACCAGGTGACCCGCACGCTCGTTTGCCTGTTTCTGTTATAAAAATATACTACAGGAAAAGAGTGTAAATTTCTGAGTTTCGTCGAGCTAAATGGCACCGCAAGGGGTTAATAATGGCAAAAACGAAAGATTCCTACAAAGAGATTAACACCCAAAGTAGACACTGAAAAACTTTCTTGGTGATAGGAATGACTTAACAGTGATCGTACTGTTCACCGGATCGTTACGAATTGGTGGCTTCTTGAGCCGAAGATCGCGGGTTGGATTCCCGCATCGGCGTGAATATTTTTTTTATAGCTGAACAAGCAAACGAGCGTGCGGGCAACTCGATGATAAGTGATCACCGCCGCAACTAGCTATTCACTACCCCCCCCCCCCTCATATCGTAACTGATGGAAACACCGCAGATGATAGATAGTTCCAGAGTCTATTTGTATAGTCCACAGGTATTTCCTCTGAGTCTAGGTGTTCGTTGTTGTCATTTGTTTTATAATGACAACCACCTCAAAGAGTATCCCAGTTACGATCTCCGCATACTTTCTTTGCTTCATCCACATTCATCACTCTCTTCATACAAGCTTGCCGGTTAAAAGTTCTTTTGATCTGGCCATTCTTAAGAACGTCATAACGTAAATTTGGTCAAGGTATGTTCTGTTGTCTTCCCATAACGAAATTTCATCCCCACCATCTGGATGAGTGGCGATCGACTACGGTGCGTTTCTCCCGTACCTTCTTTCCACGCACCACCAGTTTGTGGAATCAGCTACCCTCGGCAGTTTTTTCGAACCGCTACGACATTGGAACCTTCAAAAAACAAGCCTATACATACCTAAAAGGCCGGCAACGTTTCCGCGACTCCTGCGGTGTCACGGTTGTCCATGGGCGGCGTTGATTGCTTTCCATCAAGCGACACGCTTGCTCGTTTGCCCTCCTATCCCATAAAAAAAAACGACACTTCCAGCCACATCCGCGACGTATATTTATTTTATCAAATGTCCTTAATTTTTTGTATTCCATTTTGAGGCTATGAAATATTTCTATTAACCAGTAGTTTAATATATTTGTTTAATAAATTTATTTCTTATAAGGATTGTATATATTTCGTTCATTATTAAAGGGGTTTTCAACTATTAAAGGGTTATCAAGGTGATTGTACAATGGTTCGCACTTATCAAGCATATAAAATAGGTACTCGTACATATATATAATAGACTAGACGTTGTTATTTGATCTAGTATTAACGGGCATGTATCAGTCTGGCGCCAGGAGCGTCTAAGTGGCGAATGTCAATGACCTTATAATTAAAGGTCATTTAAAGAGATTGTAACTTTCGCTAAACTAATTTACCTTATATTTAGAATATGATTTAGAATATTTTTGTCACTAGGAGAGACATGAATGTTAGGATTTATAAAGTATATGTATAGAATTTATAGAGTTCCAATTGTACAATGGGATTATTAATTAGATATAGGCCTCTCCCAAAGCGTGTCATTTAGCCCGATCTTTGACTACACGCATCCAGTCTCTGCCAGCCGCCTTGCGCAGATAGTCGCACCTGCTGACCAGGAGGTGTCGCATACTACGTTTTCGAAGACACGATCTCCACTCCAGCATCCGTCTACTCCAACAATTGTCGGTTCTTCGAAAATCGTTGCCACCCATTGACACTTAGCTAGCTTGAAAAGCCGTGTCGGTGACTTTCGTTCTCCGACGAATTTCTTTTTCCCAAATAATATTTTACCAGAGATATTAAGAGCATAGTTCTCTCCATAGATCTCTAAGTAACTTTGAGCTTATTAAGCAGACACATTGTCAGTTTCCATATTTCGGCGATGTAAAAAATATATAATGTAATAGAAGATGTAATAGAATAGTGGTAGAATCATGGTAGCACAAACGGATAGATAACCATATACGTAGGCAATGCATCTACAATGCTCTCTTAGTATTCCAAATGACCAAGGGTGGCGGTATCAGATTGTTCCCTCTTGGTCATTAATCTATCTATTACATAAAAATTTCGCGAAAGACATAAAAGTTTGTCTGCCAAATTTGGGTAAAGATATCGCGCTAACTGTAATATTTATTTTATTCTTTAAGTCTCAAAATAGCAAACAGAGGAATACTGAACTGGTGGTACAATCGGTAAATTATTCACCCGATTTAAACGCGCGCCCGAAAAGACGACGCCCGCGTAACGTGTTACACGATCCGGACGACGAAACAGCGTCGTTCGGATCCACTCACGACACCAACACTCACACGCACCCCGGCCCTAGCCGAGCACGTAGAGTAGGGAACACTTCTACACCGGCCGCTTACACGAGATTCTCTCACGTACCCGGTCGGTTTTCACCCCCTAGACCTTAGGGTCTATGGGACTAATAGGGACTATAGTTACTAAAGTTCAACCTCCCCTACATGTTTAACGTAGAATCATGACGAGTTTAAAATCAGCACACACACATATGTGTACCTCCGACACGGCATCAGGCCGATGGAGTCTGCGCAGATTCCCAATTATATTTTACTAGCCCGCGGGCTTTCAGCCCGCGGGCCCTGAATACCATAAAGCTGTTAAAGCCAATAGGCTACCAGCATTAACATCTTCGAATCAATCAGGAATACTGATAACATTAAACTAACTATATATCTATAAACAGTGTTCAGGATAGCTTTATCTTATAATAATAACACAAGAAGGCTTTAGACTAATTCACCACACATCCTTTAATATATTATACATACATATGTATATATGACTTAGGTACCCAATACTTGACGATGAAGCAATTTTTCTTCTCTTCCATTTCCTATACAAGACCAGTTCCTTCATCATTTATACGTGTCTGTCTACCTTTCCTTTTTTAAAGTAAAGAAATATTATATAACTTAACATCTATTATATTTATTATTGCTACATAAGAAATATAATAGAGGTTAAGTAATAAATATACCAATTATCTATCTATATAAATTTATATAGCGTAACATAAAGTTGACAGAAGTTTTATAACATCATCAGCATACGGCATTTCACTTTTGGACATAGTTCGCCAACAAGGAGCGCCACACGCATCGAGTATCTGCCAGCCGCACAGAACAGATCGTCACTCCATCTGGCCGGAAGGCGACCGGCGTGACGTTGGCTGTATCTCGGAGAAGACCTAATTCTATTTCAAAGATTGCCGGTTGTCTGAAAATCGTGACCAAACCAAACTTGCTCAATCTACTACTTCGTATTTTAACTATAAGGTATTCTATCAGATGTCCACTAGTAGAATTAGGTTTTCAACCTTAACTTCTACTTTCAAACATGAAAAATTCAACCTTTAACATGATATGAATATGGTCGAATATTCCTTGTTTGAAAGTAATCGTGAAGGTTGAAAACCTAATTCTGCCACCGGACGTATATGCGATCTATAATTTATTAATATTGCAATGTTTCCACAGTCCGCAGAAGTCTACTCTATGGTGAAGAAGGACCTGGATGAAATTGGTACCGCTGTCAAGTGTGAAGCGAGCCACGTCTTCAGTTCTACGTCCAGTGTATTGGGGAAGACGTTCAAGGTCAGTTTGTTTTGGAGTATCATCATCGTAATCGAGTTAATGGTTAAGAAACGTATACGGGACAAAAATACCTTCTTTCTTTTCTTCCCAATTTCTTTAATTTTAACCCAACCAACAATATTACAACATGCTGGTATGTTGTAATATTGTTGTTTGGGTTGAAATTGTGTCTTAATACATTACATAAACACAATACACCCGTAGAATACCGGCGTCTGAGAGGCAGCTTAACTATCGAGCTTCGTATGGTGAGCGGTGAGTTCTGGAGGCCCTCCCCCTCCCAATCCCATAATGACACTTCCCTTAAAGGTCGGCAACGCTTCCGCACTGCCTTTGGCGCTGCGGATGTCTATGGGCGGCAATTGCTTTCCATCAGGTGAAAACAGTCCTGCTCGTTTGCCTTCCTATCCCATAAAAAAAAGAAATCTACCCTCAGCTTCATTTCATTAATATGACCCGGGACTTAGAACTTGACACTTTCAAGAAATAAGCCTTCACTTTCGTCGGCGTTTATTACTTTCCATGAGGCGACAGCCTTGCTCATTTTCTTTTCTATCCCATGAAAATTGTACTTTTTACATATACGTATTTTTTGCGCTACGTACGGTGAGCGGTCTGAATTCCGGAGGCCTAACACCCACCCCCTCCGATCCCCACTCCCACTCCCACTTCCCCTCCAATTCCCACTTCCACTCCCATAATTTCACTTTCCTTTAAGGTTGGCAACGCTTCAGACCTGTCTATCGCGTTGTTTGCTTTCCATCAGGTGACACGCCTGTTCGTTTGCCTCCCTATGTTATAAAAAAAATTGAACTACATTACATTATCTAATAATATTTTTTTGCCTTTCAGTTGGACGTACCTGAGTCTCCAGCGAATGCTATGAAAAAAAGTTTGAGTACTTTTATCGGTAAGCGTTTAACCATTCTCAATACGTAATTCATAATAATAGATTAAAGATGATAAGATTAAGTACAATAAATTACGATGTTATGTAGGTCGTGGCATGCATTTGAGAATTAAACGACATTTAATAACAACATCGTCATTAACGAATATTTAGTAATATATTGTTACGTTTTAACCTCTTGACCTCTTTGAAATTAAATTAACTTAGTGTTTTTTCTTAAAAACAAGGACATTACTATGGCCTGGACATTAAAATATAATAAATACATATGTATATATTTGGAGATTTTTTACCGCCTTTCTGCTAACAACATTATTTATTTTTTTTTTTATATATTCACGCCTATCCCCCGCAGGGGTTGGCAGAGACCACAAAGCTACATCCGCTGCCATTCATCGCAGCGAAACGGCTCGTCATTGGTCGCTTTTCGCCCTCGTGAGAATCAGGACGTGACGAGTGGCGAACCACGTCGCCGTCATTTTTCGACAAATTAGGTATATTAAATTCGTCTTAGTGAATCCCACGAGCCGCAAGGGAGGATGGAGGTCAGCCCCAGCAGAGCCCTGCATGCTGATTATTTCCATTATTTCCATCGATATTTAAACTTATATAATAATTGATTTCGATTTTTTTTTATTTGATTGACGACCAATTGGCTCAGTGGCGGGGCGGTATTTATTCCGAGTCTGGTAACCCCCCCAATCCGCATTGGACAAGCGTGGTGGGTAAACGTCCGTTCCTCCAGAAATGGAGAGGCCCGTGCTCAGCAGTGGGACTTATATGTGTTCAGTCTGTTAAAAAAAACATTCGGTCTAAGTTTATGGAGTCAATTCGATCATTGGACTATTAATATGAACCATATGTTTCTACCAAAAGCACTTTTAGCTAAGTTGAAATGGCTTACAAGAATAAAAATAGAAGTTAAGAGTATTACTAGTTTCATTTAAAAAAAATATAGAATTATTATTATAAGCCAAGTTCGAATGTAGTGATTTCGTGTAAAGACAGATCGCGTGTACTTTTTCGTTCGGTTTGTGTTAGTACAAGATCTTGAATCGCGTTGATTTCGTATAACGCGATTTCATGTCCTTTTTATAACACGTATATTTTCCCTGGTATTATAACGTGGGAATTCTCTCTATGACTGGTAATATATTTGTACTGTGAAATTTATTATGATTTGACAATTCATAATCACCTGTTATGTTTGCACATCGGGTTCCTTAAAACTTAAATTATTTTATTAAGTTTTTGTTCTTTGTTTTTCAGTTTTAGGAGCATTGATAATACATACAGGAATCCCTCGTATAACGCGGAACCAAACTATCACGTTATAGGAGGGTTTACTGTATAACCATATATTATATAAAATATTCCAGGTCAAGTGAGCACAGTTTTGAACCCAGAGCCGGATGATGAAGACGACACAGAGGTCATTTTATCTTCAGGCGACACTACCATGCTATCTACATACAAGGTGCGTGAATTTCATCGTCATAAAGAGTTGTTTGTCTAAGCACACGTGCGGTATCTTGAAAATCTGACCTGTCCTCATCTCTGGACCGGGCTGCATTTTTTTGTAAACTGTATTTTTTTGGTTTGTTTAATTTATTTCATTGTTTTTGTTTGTCTTTTGTAAAATTATATTAAGTATGGCAATTAGAATAATATATGTATGTCATAGAAGGGAACTGCCTGGCTTAGTACAGGGTTCGCCCTAGTTCGGCAGGCATTGAAACAAGATTATAAACTTTATTAATGATCAATAAATATATTATTATTATTATATATAATAGAAATTTATAAATTTTACACTTATAAATGTTCACAGAAAGAACTAGAAGCTCTACAACGCGTAGATGCAACGTACATAGTGCCAGCTTACAGTCCGGAGTTCGAAGCTTGGCGGTCCAGTCTGGAGGTGTCCGAGGCGGGTGTAATAACTCCATCGTCCGCCATACGTAGACTGGACGCAAACCCGATACTGAAAGCGCAATATGAAAAACTGGTACCAGACGCTGTGTCACATGAAGAGTTTTGGGAGAGGTAAGGATTTAAAATGAATAAAAAATAACAATATAAACCTTTATTTGCTGTATCTACTGTTAATCTTACAGTATTTACATTACTTAATATGTACATGTATAAATAACACTATATAATATGTATATTTAATTAGTTACGTATTTTGACGGATTGCGGATGCGGAAGGGTCGCATTGCCGCAGGTTTTAGGAAAGGTCAGGTCAAGAGTACCCCTACCCGGCGGGCTTGCATGTAAAGAGTGATGTATTAGTGTCGGTTTGAGGTGTTCTTTTAGTACAGCTTGTTTCTCGTTAAGGCTTTCCACTTCTTTCTATCTTTTATTATTTGTTGCCACGTTGGGACGGCACTTGCTTTCAGTCGTCTTTACTTGTTTTGTACTAATGCTTGCCATCTACCACAAAAGACGGTGAGGATTTGCTGAATCGTAAATATCCCACCTTTTTGATGGGATAAGAAAGTTAGCGTTTCGCAGTCGATGTAAACAATCAACGACGCCCATTGTACAAATACATCTATTACACACTTTAAAACTGGTAACTAATTATAATTTTAACACTAAAATTTATTATTATATATAACTAATGCTAAACAAACACATGTATGACCCTATGTTGGTCATACATGTGTTTATTTCGGCTGTTGTAGGTAGATTAACAAATATTTCTACCTACCTATCTAAGGTTTTCTACCTTCATATATCACATATATAATAAATCAGTTAATACTCAACCGTCACAGAAGTATGTGTTTCATTTAACAAAGGTACAAACAACACTGGCTACCCCGCCAATCCGCTTTGCACAAGCGTAGCAATTAAGCTTCATTCCTCCAAAAATTGAAAGGCCTTGCCCAACAGTATTTTGCTGTTGGGCAAGGCCATACATGAGTTGTAAGAAGTTTGACAAGGCGCGCCTGTTGTCCGCAGGTACCTTTTCCGCGTGGCCTTGTTACAAGATCGTCTGGCGGCGGCTGCGCGCAAGCAACCTATGGACCAGCCCTCGGCAGATCCTGTTCTCGCACACCTGCCCCTCCAGGGTCCCATTGAGCAGTGAGTGAAGGCTTTTTTCTACTCATCTTGACTGAAAAGTTTTCCAATCCAATTTCATAGAATCTCACTGGAGACGCGAATTGGATTGGAAAATACATAATTACATTAGAAAATATCCGTTCTGATCAATGGCATACTCTGGGGGTAGGTTGTAGCTCTATATTAGCTTTTATATTTTTGTACGATCTTTTGTTTTATTTTCGAATTTAATCAATAGAATCTCACTAAAGACTCGAAATAGTATCTCCCTGGAGACACAAATTTGGTTGGAAAATATCACAATAAGAAATATCCATTCTGATCATATTCTGGGGGTAGGTTGTAGTTCTATATTAGCTTTTATATTTTTGTACGATCTTTTGTTTTATTTTCGAATTCAATCAATAGAATCTCACTAAAGACTCGAAATAGTATCTCCCTGGAGACACAAATTTGGTTGGAAAATATCATAATAAGAAATATCCATTCTGATCATATTCTGGGGGTAGGTTGTAGTTCTATATTAGCTTTTATATTTTTGTACGATCTTTTGTTTTATTTTCGAATTCAATCAATAGAATCTCACTAAAGACTCGAAATAGTATCTCCCTGGAGACACAAATTTGGTTGGAAAATATCACAATAAGAAATATCCATTCTGATCATATTCTGGGGGTAGGTTGTAGTTCTATATTAGCTTTTATATTTTTGTACGATGTTTTGTTTTTTTTTTTAATTACCTAAATAATAGAATTTTTCAAAGGAGAGGGTAGCTAAATCCCTAACTCCTGCTTTTCGCTTAGATGGTTAAGCTCTTAGTTTAGATGGTTTTTGGGCAAATTATAAGTAATGGAACATTTTCGTTGGTAATTTTTAATTTTAAACATATATTAATTTTGAATACTATATATAATATTATGTCAATAAAAAAGTTTTTAATAACATTTTTTTTTATTTAAGACCTATAATATCGAAAACAATTCACAAAATGTTTTCCATCTTGAAATCAGCTCAAAGATGATTTACGTACAGTTCGCTTTTTGTGTGCGCGGAATTGTGGCTTATAAAGATATATGATCATTATAACTATTCATAATCCACCATTAGATATTACATCTCTAAATCCCCTTTATCACCGTATAGAATGGGGCCACTCCATTTTTTAATAACGTTTTATTTAAGACATATATTTATTTAAGAAAAACTATTTACAAAAGTCTTTTCCGTCTTGAAATCAGCTAAGAAATTAATTACGCTCTAGGCAGCTATGAAATCGATCGCGGACAATAGTATTTCAGTGCGCTTTTTGTGTGCACGGAATCGTGGCTTAATAAAAAAATATATGATCATTACAATCGTTCATATCTTTCATAATCTACCACTAGATATGACGTCTTCGAATGTTTTTATTTCCCGTGGGTATCAAAAAATGCGACTGTGGAAGGAAATACCAGTATATGAACATCAGCGTCTGATTTCAAACTTAAAAACCGATCATTGATCCCCAGTTTACCCACCAAGTGAGGAGATAGGGGCAAAAACACTCCATTTTGAGGGAAGCCAATCTCCAGAGGTAGACTGTTACAACTACAGTTACAGTTCGTAGTTGGTTGCACTTTACACTTTTTTTTCTATCTCTATCATACAGGATGTTTCATCTTGTACAAAGAGGATATAATAATTCCTTTTGCAGGAGTCCAAAGAAAGTACTATCAGGACTTGACAGTGATGCGTCCAATGAAAAGGACATAGATGTGGCTTGGGAAGATGGTAAGTTAATACAGGCTGTCCTCGTATCAGTATTAAAAATATCCAGTTGTAGTTAAACACATAATTAAAAATATTTTCTATAGAATTACAAACGTGTGGACAATACAGTATACCATTCCAGTGTTTCGCATATCTAAAAAGATTGAAAGTAATATTAAGGGATCATTTTCCTGTATTATATTTTCAACGCAGAAAACTTTTTATGGATAAATGTTTAATTTCAACAAAATATTTAAAATAAAAAGCTGTAGAACAAAACGTTGTTACTTTTAACTAGACATTTATATATGTATTATTTTTTTATCGAGAAATAAAATACTTCGGTGTAAATAAATAAAGCGCTTTAAAATTATACCCCCACACTATATACATGTCACATAGATAGAATAGTGGAGTATACAGGTGAAGGTATCCACACCTGTATACTCCACATTTCTATCTCTTAATTTTCCCCACTTGTCTCTTTCCCTCGGGATGTTTTCTTCATGCAACATACCGTAACTTCTAGAAAACAGAAGAAATATAAATAACCATCATGTCTATGTTACCTACAATTTTGCACAAGTAAAAAAATGATTTTTAACTAATTTGCAGAAGACTTTGCACATGATGTGGAACTAACTGAAGAACAACAGATATTACTCCTTGAAGAATATGAAAAGGAAATATCGTCCAAGAAAATTCAAAAACGTTCGTCATCACGAGACATGGTCAACAACAACGCAGATAATGTAAAGACAATCACAAAATCACCATCCAATGATTTAATGGATAACAAGGCAACAGATAGAAAAAATAAAATTGTCAGACCGCCAAAAAATACGTCAAAAGCCGATGAATGTGGAAATAATTTAGTTGAAGACTATTTCGCTGACAAAGATCAAGTTAAAGATGATGCCAGCGCCAATTCTGACGAAAGTTGGGAAAAAGAATTTGAAATAGACGAACCAGTCGTACAGAAAGCTTGATTGCATCTTTTGACAATTCCGCCCATAGACTATAAAATAGCAAGTGAAGTATAATCTGTTAATAAAATCTAAATATATACAGTACTTATGTATACATGACATTACTTTGCGATATTATTTGAAACTTACCATTGCAAATTTGCAAAAGTATTAATGATGATACTACTAATGTATTCACATCAAAAATAGAGAATTAATTGACAAAATATAATTCTTGTCATTTTGGGAATACGTTGCGACTTACAGTTCGTCAACCGACTGCAAATATGCGTGGTGATAGTAAGACGTTTGTTCTCTAGAGATTCGCAAGATCATGAAGTACCCCCATATCTATACACACATAAAACTGTAAAATTAGACTCATCCCAACCATGTGCCCTTTAGAAAGTGAACATTTTATGCCAAGCGTTGTTGAAATTTCAAACTTCATACTTTATCGTATCAATCAAAATCAAAACCAAAAATATATATAAGACACCATTTTTAAATGAATTTTTGAAGTATTGCTTGATATATGGCATATGTTATAGATGATATAATTACGCGGTTTTTTGCAATAATTAATTGACTTTCTCGATTCGGCTATGGCATTTCCGGAAGGATGTTTGAACCCCCAAACTTGAAACCTAATAATGACCTTGTATACTATCATCACACTTCTTAGAGCAGGCTTATCGGCTAGAAGTGAAGGAGACAAAATTTCGCTTTATCGTTTAATATTAAATGTGTCCCATCTGTCACATGAAAGCCATTAAGATTAATTGATCAGTACTGTTATATCCCATGTTGACATCTTATGCCACTAAATTGTACTAGTATCTATGTTAAGGACGCTCCACTTGCAGGAGTGTCCGTTTGCAACTAAATATTGTATTATTGTTGTGATAAGTTAAGATGTGTCATGAGCGCCATCTAGTTCTTTCCAGGAGTATGCGCCTAGCGCCATCTAGTTGGCAACAAGGATATCCCCTCTGCGAAATATACATGCGGCTTGTAATAATTCTTATGACAAAATCTTATTTAATTTAAAAGGATGAATAATTAATAAGTTTACCAGTAAAATTAGATGTGGCCAGTCAGAATTTTTACTTAGCTAAGATCCGCGACGAACGAACATAACCAGAAAAACAATAATGTTTTATTTTCTACTTGTTAGAAGTGGATTTATGGGGAACTTAAACTAAATTTTACCGGAAAAACGGCCATCAGCAACTCTTCACTTCTCAACCACTATAAACAAAACTAAATACACACCACAACTTTTCCACATTGCACACGACACGTGTTTCGCTCCAACACGAGGCATCATCGGGTTTAGTAGACCCTACGAAACTTAACGGTTGTCTTCCGTAAATCCACTTCTCCCAATAAAAACACACATTATTGTTTTTCTGTTTTTACTTGTCGCGGATCTTTGCTAAGTAAAAGTTCTAACTATCCACTTAGCAAAGTATCGCCTGACTCCATAAATAAGTTAAATTAGAATTAGGACGTCTAAATATATACATTAGGCAAAATTATATGTTAGAATCATAGCGATTCGAACAAAAATATATAAAAATAAATACCATAAATTATGGTTATATGAAAGCGTGGGTTTTTCAACCATATTGTGAATAAAAAGTATTTATATTCTGCAACATGTATATATCTCCTTTAAATTATCTGTGTATATACAAGGTGTCCAGTGTTAGAATTAGCTTTGTTTGAAAGTAGTCATTACCTTTACTAGTATTTTCAAACAAGCAAGTTTCGACCATATTTATATTAGGTTATAGGTCGAATATTACTTGTTTGAAAGCAGTAATTGAGGTGAAAAAACCTACCTCTGACACCGGACATACATTATATGAAATAAATCATATTAAATTTATCGAGCAGCCAACAAACCTAATTTTAACGAGTAAAAAAGTAAATTTTCCGTACTCTCTCATCGAATTATTGTAAGCCTATATAAAGGCAGTGCCAATAAAGATTTGTTAGTGCATTCTATATTTGGATCGTTTTGCTGACTGTACCGCCACTATTCCCCGTCGTTTATATTCACGGACTTTAAAATAAAGCAGTCTAAGATTATTTTGCAATAAATCAAATAAACAGTCTTCTCTGGCTCTCTATTCATCAATAGAAAGCCGGATATCAATTCCTTTAGCTTCGACTATGTTCACTTTCCATTTTAGCTGACCGTACCATCAATATTCTTAGTTTTGTTAAGTTGTATTGACTTCATGTACTTACTATACTACTATTACCATGGAGCTTGTACATGAAGGTCCAAACCACCCTCGTATATAGTTGCCATATTAAAAATTCCTGGTCTTCTGTGCTTCATCGAACTATAAATTAAAAAAACAAGTAACAATACATCAAAATATTCAATATACACCAATACCTCACTTTCCGTCGTTTCGTTTTGGGTTTTTTCGAAGTTGCGTCGCTGCTTAATTAGTACTCATTTTCACTGTGCGTCGTTAGATTTTGGAGGTTGCGTTGTTTTGGGTTCGAGTCTTTAAATTTTTTTTAATTTCATTTTTTTTTCTAGAAGATGGCAACACTTTTGTTTTAAAAAGAAGCTGTTCAGCAAACATTGGACCAGTTTTTGGTGAAAGAAAGCTGACTTACGACAACAGCCACTATATACTCATCAGACAGTGATTAATTTTAATTATGTTTTTCATAAATTAATTGAATAGGTTATTTTGTTTTAATTGAATACGTTTTTTTTTGTTTTTTGTATGTATGTAATAAAATTTTATACCATTTTGGTTTTTAAAATGTTTACTTTGTTCAATTTTCTTTTTAAAAAGTAGTATTTTCGTAACCCTGGAACCTATCTTCAATCTTTACATGGTTTGCTATAGAAAATCTTAATTCACTTTGCGTCGTGTTTTTTTGGAACGTAACCACGATGCAAAGTGAGGTATTGGTGTATTGCCGGATGTATGTGATTAAAATCAATCAATCTATTAAATATTTGTTATTTTAAAATCATAGAATTATAGTGACTTGTAGTGGTCGAATAATTTATTTGCAATTCGATGTGACATATGGGGACCACATTACTTACTGCATTTACGTTACACTTCCATTGATTGTAAGTTTTTTGCACACGTGTACCTATTTTAGTTACTTATTATCTTTATAAATAAACTTTTATCGTTTGTTACTCTATATTATTTTACGCAATTTTTAAATAAGTTTTCACCATAGATATGACATACATATGTGTTTGCATGCTACCGTCAAAAGTGATAGTTTTTTTTTTTTTAATAAATCACTCGAATTAGCTCGTGGCTTTGTAATCAGTCAGCCCGCAATAAAAAAAATGTAATGATAGTATAAAGTACGCTCACTAGGGTTTCGGCAATTTATCATATGCCTCCTTGGAAGTATTTAAAATTGATACACACTTATACAAATGTAAAATTAGTTTGATCAACCAGACCTCTTGGCTTGGTTTTTTTTTGCATTTTATGATTTTAATTTCATAAGATAAACGATATATCATTCCATAAGGGCCCAAACATTTAAGGGCATATGCCAATCCTTAAGACCCACTCTGTCTACTTTTGTATAAGATATTTTTTTTAAAATATCCTTTTCCACGCTATTTTTACGAAACAATTATCAAAATTGGGGTCTCCAAAGTATGAATTTTTCGATCGGTAAATATAAAGGCATCATTCCTTCAACGTGGATCCCATTTTAGACAGTAGACATTTATTTTTATTATATTTTTAATATCGTTTAGTATGATTGGTATACTTTATAATTTTATTTATTTATACTAGTTATTTATATTTTTATTTTATTATTATTCAAAATTTTTTTCAAACTGATTTCGCTAATATAAGCATAATTACCGTAACCCCAGAGAGTCTACACTATCCCATCATTGCATATTTTTACAGCGTGGTCAGTACGCTATTATTTGTGACAAAAAATTAAATTTTTAACACAAAAGAAAGCGTGATATCCCCTACTGTTGTTCTATAGTTTTAAATATTTCGTAGTATTAACTGGTTTTATAAGAACCCATAATCTAAGTTATTATACTAACACATGGATGTAAAGTATTCTTAGAAACGGAACGTTGTGACGTGTTTATGAAATGCATAAAACAATTGTTATAGAAGTTGGCGTATTGTGCAATAAAATTTCTCGTTGGTAAAAACGTTGGCTTCTTTTCGGCAATTTCAAAATTAATTTGTAGTAGGGTTGTAACGGAATTCTGCTATCTCCACTTTCAGCAGTTTTGACACGGGTACATACCAGATTATGCTGTCCTGGTACCCATATAATGTCATAAATATTTATTTCTACAACAAATCTTGTTTTCATAACTCTGAATGTAAGGTGTGTATGTCTAACGTGTCTCGACGATACTTTTTGTATCCTTGTATATAAAATTGCAGCGATCGCTTATATATAAACATGACTTGGCTCGTCAACGCACTATCAAGACGTGTTTACTTCGATGGCGCCCAAGACTAACTGGTTCATCGCCGTACAGTCATCTGACATTGCGGTTGAGACAAGGACAGCAATATATGTCTGTCTACATTACGTACACTGTAATATCACGTATGTTTTTTTCTTTCTATACAGACTCAGTAACTCCCCGTTACAGCCCTCATTGGCAAATTTGTTTAATTTCGCCTAATATTTTGGAGTTTACAAAATATGTATTTATAAATTGTTTAGTTTTAATTAAAGTAAATGTCAATGACACTATTATGTATTGGGTTGACATAGGAATCGTTATGTTTTGTAAATTATTACTTAAGACGATGATTAAAAGGTTAATAAAAATTGAATGTTCTGTTTTATTCAATTATATTTTGAGTTATCATTTTTTTATGGGATAGAAGATCAAATGAGCAAGCGTGCCGCCTGATATGAAGCGATCAACGCCACCCATAGACAACCGCGACACCGTAGGAATCACGGAAAATAACAAGAAAATAATCAAAGATTAAAATCATAAAGTCAATCATTACAAACAAAAAAGTAATGTTTGCAATTGCTGCGGGAGAAAAAGAGATCACTCCTTTTCTCAGACTCTACGTATACATTAAAAAACAAACCACAGATTTTCAGTTTCAGGGTATATCTAAGTGCTTGAACAACATAGCCGAGATGTTTTACAATGTACGATTATCCAAGTTTTCGAAAAGAAAGTAACGCCTACCCATCAATGAATGCGTAATTTATTTGATATAATACATATAACAAACCGTTCTTTATTCGAATATTTTCGTTATAACAAGGGTATCCGAGGTTGATTAAGTCAGCATTCTTTTATTGGTAATTTTCCGATTTACAATTTTAAACAAATATGTAGATAAAAAATTTGGTATATAGTTCCCGGCATAGAATAGGATCCCATTGCTTCCTATGAGTCTCCAACGCTATTATGAAAGCAAATATCAGTAGATAGACAGTAGCGTCTCTCTGTAGTATACAATAAAAACCTGCTGTGTCAACCGTAAAAGCATTAAAACATATACATAAAAATATAAAAGAAAAAAAACAAATATAAAAAATTATTTAATTACATCATAAGTCTATGAGCTTCCAGACAACTTTATTTCCTTTAAGTGTTTGTCCTGCAAGTGTGGATAATGTACTCCATCAACCATGTGGCCTATGTCATTGGGTAGATTGCCTGACTGAGGGTAAGGATGATGAGGCGGAGCACCCATCCATTGGGGATACCAATACAAGCCCTGAAATGTACGTTCGGGATATATTAATAAGTTTTATTCATCACATGTGAAGGGTGTTCACCTATCCACCGCCTACAGCTGTACAAAGCACAAGTGCGACCACATACGGAATACTGCTCTCATCTCTGGGCTGGAGCTCTCAAGTACCAGCTCCTTCCATTTGACCGCATCCAATGGAGAGCGTCCCGAATTGTCGGCGACTACAGGATTTCCGATATGCTCGACCTTTTATGTCTACGCAGAGATGATATCACATATTTGCGTCCTGTATCGAATATATTACGGTGAATGTTCTGAGGAGTTATTTAATCTTCTCCCAGGCGCACAGTTCCACCATCGCACTACGTGCCCCAAAACAGGTTTCATCTACATCACCTAGATGGCTAGCCGTCAGCCGCCGTGCGATTTAGCGGTTTTCCGCCACGAACTGTGGAAAGGTGGAACAATTTTACCCCAATAATATATTATAATTTTGTTGATACGAAGATGTTAATGCTAGTAGCCTATTGGCTTTAACAGCTTTATCAAATACTGGGCCCGCGGGCAAGTAAAATATAATTGGGAATCTGCCCAAATCGCAGACTCCATCGGCTTGACGCCGTGTCGGAGGTACACGTGTGTGTGTATGCTGATTTTAAATTCTTCATGATGCTACAATAACATGTAGGGGAGGATTGGACTGAAGTAATTATAGTCCCCATTAGTCCGCTAGGCTCTTAGGTTTAGGGGGTGAGAACCGACCAGGTACGTGAGAGAATCTCGTGTAAGCGGCCGGTGTAGAAGTGTTCCCTACTCTACGTGTTCGGTTAGAACCGGGGTGCGGGGTTACGTGCTCGGCTAGAGCCGGGGTGCGTGGTAATTTTGTTCCCACGTGATTATGACATAGGAGTTGAAAAGAACAAATGGGTTCGTTAAAGGCCTGAAACGTATGTGCGACGCCACCGGTATTGCGGATGTCTATGGATGCCGGTGATCGCTTACCACCAGGTAACCCGCATGATCTTTTGTCCGCTCTGCTATTAAAAAAAACAAGTGAAATGCGAACCTTATTATTGACATTATTTACCAAACCTTATTATTGACAGCTCCCTGACAAGTGTAGCGGTATTCGTTAACAGCTAGAGGATCGAGATAGCTGATCCCTGCAATGGACCCGTAGTTAGGCGGGAACATGAACCAGCAACCGTCCAATGTATCTAGTGAGAAAAGAACAGGTCTTAATAATTAAATACCAAGGTCAGTAATATCACATAGCAATTGTAATTCCGTCCGTAATAAATGCCTAACATTTTTCTGTTATTGTTGTCACATTTGATTTTATCATCTACCTTCAATGTTTTGTTTTTGTTTTGTCGTAATTACATTCGTATTGTATTTATTTTAGTTATCTTGTATTTCTCCAATAAGTGAACTGTATTCTTCTGAATTATGAGCTTCTTAAATCGAATATTAAGGAGGTGATCTTACCATTTATATCTACATATATAAAATATGAAAGAGTGCTCTCTCTTTAACACAATTGCATACACACACTAGGTATACACAACGCTTGTCCAATGCGGATTGGCGGGGTTAACAGGCTCGGAATAAATATCTGTAGGTCATGCATTTATTTATTTCGATGCGGAGATCGAACCAACGACCATTGACTCCGTGTGTGGGGTGCCCCGCCACTGAGCTAATCGGTCATAGATGCTTACTTCGCACTAATTAAAAAAATTAAAGTAAAATTTTACGCCTCACTTCCATCCAATCACACGACATACTTTTCATAGTACCTCTACTTGTCATGACATTACATATATTCATTTTATAAATCGAGTAAAGTTTAAAATCATTACCATATTGGGCATTTTTCCTCAATTGATGACGTTAACTAGCACTTGATCTCTATTATTCTTTATCTGAGTAAAAAATCTTATCACTCACATGTTATGTTGGGGTTGAATTCATCGGGCCTCTCCGTGGAGCCTCTATAAGTGCGGTCGGTCTCCGTGGTTTGCTCAATGAATGGAGGCACAGGGGACAATCCGTTTCCAGGATCACCCGGTATTATGAACGGCCCTGTATGTTAAAAAATGTTCATGTACTGAAATGTAAAACGCAAGCCACACTGGCAGTGATACTATTATAAATAAAAGTAAGCTGATTTAGCTCCGCTCATGTAGTTACTGTGGATTTTTACACTTCGGTTCACTTTGCAAAGTATAAAGCTAAACTACACCAGCGATGCCAATTATACGAGTTGGCGAACTCGACGATCGAAGCGAATGCCGCCAGAGAGGCGGAGGCTCAGAGGTGAAGAAACACCCAACGCGTAACAATCTATCTACAACAACCATTTCAACCATTCGACCAAAATATATTTTGAAAACAGCCAGATAATGCGGTCGGAGAGCGTGCTAAAAACCTTTTTCGAAAACGCGCGCTGCTACAAATTCATACACGTATCACGAACGTTTTCGTACACATTTGATTGATTTTTCGTACACATGGATTTACACATTTGTCGCCAATAGGCTATTTAAATTTTGCCACGCCTACCCACCTCTACAATTCGATAACCTATATACTTTACAATCATGTTAATACATTAAAGACAGTATGCGCTGAAAAAGTCTAGCCTCAGTTTTCGCAAATTTTTTATTATTATCACTACAACTATCATTTCTTTCATGTCTTTATGTTATCTTCACTTGCAATTACACAATATTGCATCAGTTTCCCAAAAACGTGAATTTCCGTTTTCCGTCACCAACAGTTAAAAAATAAAAGTCGGGATTTCCCGTCTCCCGTCTTCAATGTGTTAATTAAGATTTGTTATTTTCTCAGAATAAATTTTACAATATTTATTATTTTTTAAATATCTGTAAGACAAAAGAAAAATGTTGCTGCCCCAAAAATCTGCCGCCATAGGATCCACCTTACTGAGCCTGCTGGTAATTCCGCTACTGCGTACGATCTACTTAAGTTGTCTATTGTTGTATATATCGACGACAGAAAACGTATTTGCTGCAAGTACAAAATGACGTATTTTGGTTTTATGTACCATTTGAATCAGAAAAAAACTACGTCGAATAGTCTAGGTAGTTTTTAACGTTTTTTAGTTATTTTATAGCAACAGCAAATACGTTTTCTGTCATTGCTATGTGATGTTCAGTAGTTTGTAGTGTATAGGTTTAGGTTTTGCGGCCCATTTAGTCTACGGTCTTCTTGTTTTTGGCCCAACACTGATTTAGAGTTGAAATATGGCAGATATGCAATACTATTATTTGACGTTAATTTCGACGTCGACAGACGATATGAGCAGATGTTAAACGAACCTGACTTCGTTCCACTTTGTTCCCGATGTGGCCTGCGCTTAGTCTGATCGACAAAGAGGAAAAGTACAGAAAGATTTAAAAAAATGTTTATAACTTAAAATTTTCACAAATTACGGTAGAATTTCGACCACTGGACGACCATTTGTCATATGTCTATAGTCATACACATATAGTCATATAGATTAAATTCCATTAGTCAATGGACATTCAGGCATTCATACAGTAATTATGAATTTACATGTCATAGTAAATTCATAATTACTGTATGACATATAGGATGCGTGGACGCTGACAGTCCGTCTGCTTCACAAACTCAGAGTTCTGCTTGGAGCTTCTCTGGTAGATATGATTCGGAATGAACAAATCCGCCAGAGAACTAAAGTCACCGACATAGCCTTTCGAATTAGCAAACTAAAGTGGCAATGGGCTGGTCACGTTTGTCGGATATCCGACCATCGTTGGAGCAAACGAGTGCTGAAGTGGAGACCGCGTCTCGGTAAACATAGTGTGGGACGGCCCCCGGCTAGATGGTGCGACGATCTGCGCAGGGCAGCTGGCAGAAACTGGATGCGTGTAGCCGAAGATCGGACTAGGTGGCGCATCATGGGGGAGGCCTATTTCCAGCACGGGACTGCCGCAGGTTGTTGATGATGATTCATAGGATTTATTATATAAGAAACAAAGGATTGTCACCTCCATAAAAGTTTGTGTTATTCCACTCGCAAACATGGTGATCGCAAACCAACGGTGAAAACTTTTCTTTGGTATAATAAGTGTGCCCATTTGGTAATAACTAAAAATAAAGCGTACATAATAATAATTAAAAATAAACACAACATAATAATAAGTAATAACTCACACTTAACATTTAAGCCAAGGTAACAAACAGCCAGGGCACCACTACAAATACTCAAATCACATGAAAAGATACCCAGAGTCGGAATGAATAAAAAGAACAGATATTTAACCCAATGCCGGAAACGAGCACTGACCTTAGAATTCAAAGTTTACATCCCAGAATTAAAAAAAACACCTTTTATCCTGGCGCATTGTAGCGGTAATAGCCCAAATGGTCAAGATTGTGATCATCATTCAAATTCAAAATCTTTATTTTCTACATAAAAAAAAGTTCGTCTGTCAAACTTTTACCATTATTTCGTAATGAGATTCCTGTATACGAAGAAAAAATGGCTGAAGAAACTTCAGTCTTTTTTATTTTTTAAGGTCGTGGATTCGGTTCTACCATTGCAATATCGATGCAAACATTACTTTCGAAAGCATTATGAGCGTAGTTGGTAATGGTTAACAAGAAAGTTGTAGCGATTCTACGAGTAATTTTGTGATGACAGCATCGATTCTATATCGATTGACATGACAAGTCGCACTATCATTGCACGTTTCCTTTCTCTCTTGTCTTCAAGGAGTGGCGTAAAAGATACTTAAATACCTAGACCTAAATGAGGCTTTTCCTGGATTACGCATCCAAGTTTCATCAAGATGCCAAGGCTGAACACCGTTCATACCTACCATCTACGTACCTACCATATAGTTATACATCCGAGCCTTGTGTTATTTATCTCGTCGAGAAGAATTCGACGAGCACCAATTCAGCAATCTTCCAAAAAAAATCATAGTAATATCTAAACGTTGCTAGTCTTAAAAAACGGGATAAGTCTTCACTGTTATTTTAACTATAATGCAAAGCACGTACCAGTAAGTAATCATGATGACGGAAACGTACACCCTGGATATTAAAATCCAAGATGAAAGAGCCTGAAGTGATGATGCAGGAGGCAGCTGTAAGAGGTGGCAGTTTGTACATATCAGTACCGCATTTTACTATCGCTTTTGGCAGAGTTGATACATCACGGAGATGTTGTAGGTTCTTCTTAAAAGGAAAACTGAAATAAAAACAGTGATTTTCATATAGAGAGAATGCTCGTCCGTGGCAAAAATTTCAATCCAATTTTCACTCTGAGATGATGTTATAAATTAAAAATAATTTATTTATTTGTGGTTAAAACGTACTAAACGACTATGATAGTAAATACCAGTGGATGTATCAAATACACATCTGGGTACAAGTACACATCTGGTATTTGTACAGATGTACAAATACCCGATGGGTATTTGTACAGATGTATATGTATGTCTGTGTGTGTCAGTATGAATGTCGTCACTGTGGTCCGCGATCTGAATACGTTGGTTCTTGCTGAAAACCAGCGCCAGGTGCTCCAATAGAACGCCTGGCATATGCTGAGCAAGAACCATTTTATGACACTTGTTAGAATAAAATTATTTTCTTATTGTTTTGTTTATTTATTTGTATATTGTAATATTATTAAGGTTTTAATTTTAGTTATTGTAAAAAAAGGTGTCATAAATAAAGTTTCTTTCTATTTCTATTTTCTATGGATGGACACAAGCATCTATCTACCTGAGAATAAAAATCAATCTACCCTCCCTAATCTAAGGGTGACAGGATGGTTTTTTAACTACGCCAAGCGACTTCATTCAAGTTTTAAGAAGGCCGATGTCTACTGTTACGACTTTGATATTGATGGTTTTATTTGTGCTAAAACTTGATAAATTGATTTAAAAAATTATTGTATCTAACTGACGTAAAATTATTTTAATTTGCCAATTAATTTAAAATTATATTTCAAATAAAATACTAATTATAGCAGGTGCATATTTATTGATGTACTTAAAAAATAAATTATAGATCAAAAATTAAGTATCATTATAGTATGATAATGTTTTAAACTCGTTGATTAAATATATTGAATGTAAGAGTACATCCAACGAATTTCGTAACTGCTACATTATCAGTATATTTACCACCAGTATATTTACATAAGGAGTGCTCGGAGGAGTTGTTCGGTATAATTCCGGCCGCTGAATTGAAGTAATGCTCTACTTGCCAAAAATAAAAGTTTCATCCCCACCATCTGGATGAATGGTAATCTCGTACTGTGAGTTTTTCCTTAAACTTCATTCCACGCACCATCAACCAGCTACCTTCAGCAGTATCTCAAACCGATATGAAGTTGGAACCTTTAAAAAAATAAGCCTACTCATATCTCAAAGGCTGGCAACGCATTTGCAATGCCTGCGGTGATACAGATGCCTATGGGCGACGTTGATTGTTTTCTATCAGGCAATATACTTGCTTGTCTGCCTACCTATCTCATAAAAAAACAAAAAAAACCCTTTTGCAACTATTTTTAGGATTTAAGAACCACTAGGATTTCTTCTAGGGTATCAAATCTTGAAACTAAAGATCTTCATCATGAAAATTAAAGATTCATAACTCACCGATATATACAAATTCCTATATGACACTCGAGTCCGTGTATATAATTGTCCATCTGGAACACAATGCTGGGGTCTTCCTCGAGGTAGTACCTATTTTCGTCCATGAAGTGAACGAAGCCCAAGAAATGAAAGCCACGATCCTTGCAATATGGCGACGGACCGCGACCCATATCGTATATATCACTATACAACTCCGATACGAAGAGGTACACGTTTCTGCCGCAGTAAAATTCTATAATATTATAATAAAGGTTTACAGACTTTTCATTCAATATCATACTAATTCTACTTTTCTACCAATATTATAAATGCGAAAGTTTGTGAGTATGGATGTATGTTTGTTACTCTTTCACGAAAAAACTACTGGACGGATTTGGATAAAACTTATATATAGGTTATATACATCGGAATAACATATATGCTACAACTTGTAATGATTTTATGTAATTTTGATCGTAATATAAAGATACATGTCAATTAAGCCGGAAAAAAATCTGGACTCTGAGAGCTATCTTGACGTACGTTGCGTGTGCTAAGATCCGCGACAAGCAAAACAATAATAGAAAATTAATAATGTGTGTTTTTCTGCTGGATGAAGTGGATTTATTTAGAACTTAACCAAAAACTTACCGAAAATCGGCCATCAATTCTTCACCCACCAACCACTATACACAACACCAAACACACATTACCACTTTTCCACCTTGTAAACGACACGTGTTTCGCCCCAACACGAGGCATCTTCAGGTATAGTAGACTCTACGGAAAATATCCGAAAAACTTTTCACTTGTCTTTTTTTTGTTCGGTTGTATTAATTTTCTATTATTGTTTTGCTTGTCGTGGATCTTAGCTAAGTAAAACTTTTTACTGTCCACATAGTGATGGATTTCTGCAAAGTAACGCCTGACTCCATTAATAATCTTAAAAGTAGAAAGATAAGACACGCTCGCATATTAAGTAAACGTACCTATAACAAATTTGCGCTTGAATATCGTATCATGCTTAATGTGCAATTCGCATCGATAAAATGGTAAAGAGAGAGATGAGTATACATATGCAGACTGCAGGGCGGACAAGATAATAATATTTGTCTCTATTACGTATTTCGCCTTTGGTACTTAAAACATAAAATGTTTTATGAACAGAATTTTCTGATTTAAAATGATTCGTTTAAATTCTGTGACACGCATATAACTTTTTTTTTAAAAGACAATCCGCAGACTCCCCATGACAGACCTCATTCTCGAACATTAGGATTCAAATATTCCGTCGATATATGTACCTATTCCTGTCCTTTTCTCACCTCGTATTGCGGTTGTCCTGTATCACCAATGGAAAACCGCAATACGAGGAAAAGAGGCATTTAATAGGAAATATGGTGGAAGTAAA